>SJYV01009798.1:784456-803556 GCA_006410875.1 Neotragus pygmaeus
TTTTTTTTTTTTTTTTTTTTTTTGGTAGAGGGCAGGATGCATTGGGTCTTCATTGTGGTGTGCAGACTTCATTAGTTGCAGCCCACAGGCTCAGTTGCCCTGGGACATGTGGGATCTTAGTTCCCCAACCAGGGATTGAACCTGTGTCCCTGCATTAGAAGGCAGATTCTTAACCACTGGACTCCCAGGGAAGTCCTGCAGAAATATTATATTTTGCTATTTCTTCTTGGCCATGCCACTAGCAACCAGAATGTTATCCATTTGCCAACTCAGTCCTCAGCCAGCACACAGAGCAGCGAGAATGCTAAGCACTTCCCTGGCCTAAGACAGCCCTGGGCCTGCTCTCTTAGTGTTGATAAGGCCATTATGTCAAGGAAACGGCCACTCTTAGCAGCCACTGAATGCGCTCTCAGCCTCCCACAATCTCTATTCCCCATCCATGGGAGACCATGGCAGAGCAGGGCCCAGCCCTATAAAAATAGAAGGAATTTATTATTAGGGATTGTTTCATGGTAGAAAACAGAAGCTAAGTTCAAGAGGACTCTTTTGTAAGTCAACTCCAAATCTGAATGATATTAAATTCAAAGTCTCTCTGGCTGCAATAATCAAATATGCATTGCCAATCTCACCAAATTCCACATTCTAATGAACTTTAACCAGGTTTATATGTTGCTTATTTCTCCTTAGGTCTCAAGGGCTCTCTTAACTATGTCATGAAAAGATTAAGAAGATGTTTCTTCAATGCTAGGGCCCTGAGTCAAAACAAGAAAGCTGTAGATTTTTTAAGAGCAGATCATAGAAAAGAGAACTACATCCACCCATTAGTTCAAGAATCAAGATATTTATTGTGCTGTTCTCTATTTCATTTCTCCCTTTTTTTGGCTGCACTTCTAGGCGTACGAGGTCTTATTTCCCAGACCAGAGATCAAATACATGCCCTCTACAGTGGAAGTATGGAATCTTAACTACAGGACTGCCAGTGCAGTTCCAGTAATTTAGTTCTTAATTTGATCACATAATCTATTATTTTAGGGTACATGGAGACTTTTTCTCAAAAATAAGCTCCTGGTTATTTCATATATAGCTTTCTTTCTTTTCTTTTTAACTTTCATTTTGAGATTAATTATAGAGTCTAAAGTTTCAAAATCAGTACAGAGAGGTCCCCTGGACCCATTACCCATTTCCCCCAACAATAAGATATAATTATCAAAACCAGGAAAGTGAGGACTTCTGGTGGTCCACTGGCTAAGACATTTCCATGGCAAGAGGCGTGGGTTCAATTCTTGGTTGGGGAGTTCCGAGGTACGGCCAAAAATAACCCCAGGAAGCTGACTGCATTGTCACAACACGCATAATACAATATTTTATTTAGCAATAGTTACATCAAAATAGACTTAGGTCCTACTTTTAAAAATTAACTTAAATTAGTTCCGTCATTCTGTTAGGCGTTTTGTGAAAAGCTAATAAAGCTTTAAAACTATGTTACCTTGTAACAATTTCTACATTTTGGTAATGGTAGTTGAGAAGATAGAACTGACTCATGTTCATTTTGATCTGCCAAGATTTTCTGCAAGATTAATTTTCATTAACTCGAGTAAAGATATTACTTCAGACTTTGACGATTCATGAATGATTTTTCCTTTAAAGGCCTTCAGATAGACAGAGACTTAATGTTCCATATCTTTGAATCTGAACCTGAGACAAGCCAGGAGCCACACTGTGAATCCCTAAACCAGTCCTAAAGCTTGAGGTGTCAGTGTTTGAATTCTTGTTCTTAAGAAAGTAAGTTTGGGTCAAACTAAAACACACTGAGGGACTTGTTTGCTTTGCAGACTAGGCCATTTGACAAATGTTCTGACCTTTCTCCTCTCCACATTCAAACCTTACACCCTTTAAGAGAAGTTTTGAAGTTTTATTTGGAAAAAGTAGAGAGAAGTGAGAACAGGATAGAGGGTTCAAGTCCATTCAAAGTTGGCTGCCTCTCCTTTTATCAAGACTAAGCGAGGGGCTTCGCTGCTGGCCCAGGAGTTAAGAGTCCGCCTGCCGATGCGGGAGACACAGGTGCCAGCCGTGGTCTGGGAAGATCCTATGTGCCTCGGGGCAACTAAGCCTGTGCGCCGCAACTATGGAGCCCACATGCTCTAGGGCCCGTGCCCCACAAAGAGAAGCCTCGAGCATCTAGAGTCACCCCTGCTCACCTTAATTAGTGAAAGCCCTTGCGCAGCAACAAAGACCCAAATAAATTAAAAAAAAATGTTTTTAAGAGCTCAGGGAATGAAAATTAAAAAACTGAGTGAGATAATGTAACTCAAGCATGCGTAATGCAATCTGATGGTGTGAATTTTCGTGCTTGCTTTTTCACTTGCACGTATCAAATTTCAAGGTACTTCTTCCTCAGCCACCCTGATCTGTGACTAGGGCATGTTTAAACAAGCGCACCTCAGCTCTCATGTGATATTCCCAGAGCTCAGAGGCAAACCTACGTACACTGTGCATGTTTCCCCACACTTGAAGAAGGGCTTTCACGTCAGAGCAGCCCTTGACAGCCCTTTGTTCCTCAGCCCATGGCCACCTGACGGGTGGAGCTCATTGGGAAGGCTTTCTCTGCCTAGAAAGAGAGCTGCTGGCAGGCCACTAGGCTTACACGTGCCTCCCCTATGCCGTCGTCCTTCACCCCATGATCTCATAAAAAGGCCAGGAACCCAAGCGAGCCCACCTATAGCAAGTCCTCTAAAACAGCATCCCTGATGGCAGATAAGCCTGCCTTTCCCCTTCCCCCAACCAAAGCAGAAGCCGGCAAGGGGGGAACCAACTGGTTATAATCAAGGGACCAATCCCTGGGAATGTAGGAACATTCATCATCTTGACTTTTTGCCCTGATGCAGAAAGGCAGCAGCTTCATTCCTTGGCAATTACTGTGAATCCACATCAAATAAACATCTTCATCACATGCTTCTGGTGTGCTTCTTCAAAGATCACAGTCGTGAGGGATGAGCCCAGCGCCTCCTCCAGGGACTGCGTGACTTCTGTCCCCTCCCCTCTTGTGTAAGGCAGGGTGAGTCTGTCTGTCTGGCTGAGCCCGGAGCAGCCCCCAGCTTAGTGCTCAGGAAGCTTATTTTGCTGATTTCCCTGGCCGTGCTGGGGTTCCTGCAGGCACTGGTGTCCTATACACAGCTTTCTGTCTGTTGATAGTAACCAATCACAGTTCCTGGCTGAGCAGAAGCCAATGCAGGATCCCAAGGCACAGGGAGGCCTGGGAGCCCAGCTCAGCGCACCCACAGCAGCCCAGATGCATGATAAGACTTGTCCACGCATCGTCCCGGCCCAGGAGCCTCTAATTACACGTCTGGGGCTTGCAGGAGCCCAGGTGGCCCAGCTCACATAATCCCAGAACTGTGAAGAGATTGCGGGAACAGTTCTCACTGCCCTCGCAGCCGGTGGGCGAGGTTTCTCTGAGCCCCGTGCGTCATTTCAATATAAATTATAACAACCGCCTTCCAAAGACAACAAGAGTTCATTTAACCGGGCGGCTCTTCTCCAAGCATTGCCACCATTGTATCCTCCCATCAAGGTTCCGACCAAGCTCTACCTTTGCAGTCTTTCCAGCTCAACTTTCCATCTCCTCCAGACCTCCAACTTGCATAGCAGAAAACTGCTGGGCATCGCAGCAGAACCAATGCAAAAAACCACAACATCAGGCCCACAAGCAGCTGGATTTTCCCCAATACAATGAAACCGTGGCCCACAAGGCAGATCATGGGAAGCCACTTTGACTGGTGGACCCTCTTCCTGCAGCTCCTTGACCATATTGACAGCCAACAGAAACTTCTGTTTCCCAAGGTCTTCACAAGGCACACTGAAATCTTCTGTGAAGACATCAGCATCCACTTTACAACCAAGCCATCTTCTTCAAAAGAAAAGACATGTGGGGACTTCCCTGGTGGTCCAGAGTCTAAGATTCAGCGCTCCCAAAGCAGTGGCCTGGGTTCAATCCTCGGTTAGGGAACTAGATCCCACAGGCCACAACTAAGACCTGGCATGGCCAGATATATACATATATTTTAAAAAATAGAACATATAAAAAGAAAAGACACCTGTGTGGAGCCAAGCAACAAAGTCACTGTCACTGAGACCAAAATCTCAACTGACACATGCCGGTCAGCAGCTTATTCAGGAAAGAAAGCTGAGCCGTGGGAGGGGGTAACACAGCAGGTGTTGATCCTGTCGTCAGTGAGCCGTGTGGGAGGATTTTGAGGAGAGCAGCCAGAAATCTGTTTTTGTTTTTGTTTTCAAAGCTATAGGCTTGTTTTTTTTTTTTTTTCTTCCAGGCTCACTGGATGCTGAATCAGTTGGATTGTTCCTTCTGCAAGAAACCACACTTTTTAATGGGATTAAACAAATAGCCACTTATCTGATCATTGATAAGGATCTTATAAAGAAATTGATTTATCAAACTGAAATCCTCATTTTATTATTTCTTTAAAATATTTGTTTCATTTCTTTGACTTCACCGGTCTTAGCCACGACACATGGGATCTTCAGTCTTCAGGTGCGGCATGTGCACTCTTGTTGTAGCATCTAGTTCCTTGATCAGGGATCAAACCCAGGCCCCCTGCATTGGGAGCACAGAGTCTCAACCACTGGACTACCAGGAAAGTCCATGAAATCCTCATTTTAAATATTTTCCTCTAAAACTTGGAGTATCAGGCTGTTGTTGTTTAATCTCTGACTCTTTGTGACCCTGTGGACTACAGCATGCCAGGCTTCCCTATTCCTCACTATCTCCCAGAGTTTGCTCAAATTTATGTCCACTGAGTCGGTGATGCTATCTAATCTCATCCTCTGCCACCCTCTTCTCCTTTTGCCTTCATTCTTGCCCAGCATCAGGGTCTTTTCCAATGAATTGGCTCTTTGCATTAGGTGGTCAAAGTATTAGAGCTTCAGCTTCACCATCAGCCCTTCCAATGACTATTCAAGGTTGATTTAGGATTGACTGGTTTGATCTCCTTGCAGTCCAAGGGACTCTTAAGAGTCTTCTCCAGCACCACAATTCAAAAGCATCAGTTCTTTAGCACTCGGCCTTCTTTAGGGTCCAACTCTCACATCCATACATGACTATTGGAAAAAACNTGGTTTGATCTCCTTGCAGTCCAAGGGACTCTTAAGAGTCTTCTCCAGCACCACAATTCAAAAGCATCAGTTCTTTAGCACTCGGCCTTCTTTAGGGTCCAACTCTCACATCCATACATGACTATTGGAAAAAACCAGAGCTTTGACTAGACGGACCTTTGTCGGCAAAGAGATGTCTCTACTCTTCAATATTCTGTTTAGGTTTGCTATAGCACCTTTTAATTTCAAAGCTGCAATCACCATCTGCAGTGATTTGGGAGCCCAAGAAAACAAAATCTGTCTCTGCTTCCACCTTTTCCCTTCCTAGTTGCCATGAAGTGATGGGACCTGATGCCAAGATCTTAGTTTTTTGAATGCTGAATTTCAACTCAGCTTTTTCACTCTCCTCTTTCACCTTCATCAAGAGGTTCTTTAGTTCCTCTTCGCTTTCTGCCATTAGAATGGTAGCATCTTCTTATTTGAAGTTTTGATCAATCTGTAAACATCTATTTATGTCTATTTTTTTTCTCAAATCCTATTCTTAATGATTTTATGTATTCAGTAATCCTAACAAGACAGTTTTCTGGATACAGAGCTTTCTCTGAACAGCCTTATATTAAAAAAGGGGTGTTCTCTTCCTACCCTGGTGGTTCAAATGATAAAGAATCTGCCTACAATGCAAGAGATCCAGGTTCAATCCCTGGGTTGGGAAGATCCCCTGGAGGAGGGAATGGCAACCTACTCCAGTATTCTTGCCTGGAGAATTTCATGGACAGAGGAGACTGGCGGGCTACAGTCCATGTGGTCGCAAAGAGTCAGACCTGACCGAGCGACAACACGCACACGCATCATACCACCCAGTGTGCATTATAATTCTGTCCTTGTTTAATCCCCACCCAATGCTCATTTCCAGCTATGCAAACTCATATTATCCTTTCTGAATCATACAGAAGTGCCACACCCTGAGTTGCACATAAAACTGCCGTGTTATTTATGCATCATTGTGTACTGACACAAGTTGTGGCTGACTTAGAATAACCCATTTATACTTTTCTGGAATTATTGATCACCTCACTTCCCCATAACTGGTTCTAGGTGGAAATTGCACAGAAAGGTTTCCTTCTAAAATTTTGTAGTCTAATTTTGAGGCTATGCTCTCAACTCCTTTTCTGGTTACTGTTGGAAGGTCTTTTTCCTAAAGTTGGAGCTTATTTGGAGTGGTGCAGAACCCGCGCCCCCCCCCCTTTTTTTTAACTGCCTCTGTTTATTTCTGGATGCTCTGGGTCTTCACTGCTACGCACAGGCTTTCTCTTATTGTGGAGAGTGGGGGCTACTCTCTAGTTGCGGTACACAGGCTTCTGGTCAAGGTGGATTCTTTCGGTGCAGAGCATGGGCTCTAAGTGCACAGCTTTCCGCAACTGCGGTACATGGTCTCGATAGTTGTCAGAGCCCCTCTTGTAGTTCACAGCTCGGGATGTAACACGGCAGGGCTATGGGGAGTCCATCCACGGCCTAACACGTATAGCCCTTCTGCCTCCCTGCTAAACATCTCCTGAAATCTCCCAAAATGAATAAAAGCCAAAAGCATCTCTCTGGCAGCGCAGACTGTTTCAGGAATGCATGAAAGATGCAGAGCAGATAGGTGTGGTCTGATGGAGCAATCAGATCAAAGGGAAAGGAAGGCTGAAGTATTCGCAGGCAATGACTTCTGTGAAAGCCGTTCCAAGAGTTCTGCGAAAGTTCTGTGTTTATGGGCACAGAACAGGAAGCAGCCCTGGGGCAGTCGTCAGGGTGATTATCTGCGGAACCACTTGCAGAGGATCTGCTGGCCAGCCGTTCCCACCCCCAACCCTGCGCTAAGCCGTGCCACTGAGTGTCTGCCTCCAGGCTAGAGTGCTGGTGTCCAAAGATACAAGCCCCAGGTGACAAGGAAGTCTCCAGGTGGGGTGGAAAGCCCTACCTGATGAAAAGGACCCATCCCCACTGCACACCCTGTCCAGAAGCATGGACCTTTCCTCTTCCTAGGACATGAGATCTGAGCCTGGATCCACCAACAGAAGGGGAGTTTTCAAACGCAAACATGAGCATAAGATGAAAAATCATTGAGCCTTTGGGAAAAAATTAATATCAAGAAGAGCACAAAACTCTATAAACAGAGACCAACACTCGTGCAAACATTTCACAAAACAAACACATGAAAATAATCCTCAGAGATTAGACACAGTATTACATGACACAAAAACAAGGCATTAAAAAAAAGAAAAAGGGCTCAGCTGGTAAAGAATCCGCCTGCAGTGCAAAAGACCCTGGTTTGATTCCTGGGTCAGGAAGATCCTCCGGAGAAGGGATAGGCTACCCACTCCAGGATTCTTGGGCTTCCGTGGTGGCTCAGTTGGTAAGAGAATCTGCCTGTAAAGTGGAAGGCCTGGATTTGATTCCTCAGTTGGGCAGATCCCCTGGAGGAGGGCATGGCAACCCACTCCAGTATTCTTGCCTGGAGAATCCCTGTAGACAGAGGAGCCTGATGGGCTGCAGTCCATGGGGTCGCAAAGAGTCGGACACGACTGAGTGACTAAGCACATATGGGAAAAAAAAGATCCAAGGAACAGAAAAGGGGAAAAAAAGTAAAGACACAGTTAGAATCTGAGGAGGCAGGAATGAAGAATGGCATGAAAGAAATACTGTTAAAACTTAACAGGGATTTCTCTAGTGGCACAGTGGTTAGGAATCTGCCTTGCAATGCAGGGGCCAAGTGTTCAATCCCTGGTCGGGAAACAAGATCCCCCATGCCTTGTTGTTCATTCGGTAAGTTGTGTCCAACTCTTTGCGACCCCATGGACTGTAGCACACCAGGCTTCCCTGTCCTTCACCATCAAGAGTTTGTTCACACTCATGTCCATTGAGTCAATGATACCATCCAACCATCTCATCCTCTGTCATCCCCTTCTCCTCCTGCCTTCAATCTTTCCCAGCATCAGGGTCTTTTCTAATGAGTCCAATCTTTGCATCAGGTGGCTGAACATGTGTAGGGGTACTGAGCCCACATGCCACAATGGAAGATCCTGTGTGCTGCAGCTAAGATAGACAAATAAATAAATATTAAAAAAAAATCATAATAGAAGAAAATGTCCCAGATCCGAAGAAAAGATTCAGGTCTTCACATGGGAAGGGCCCTCAGGTGACAAATGACTTACCTGGAAATGAGACACACCCAGACACCTTTCCCAAAACTTCAGAATATGAAGAAAGGAGGAGGAAATCCTTTCCAAAGGAAAACAAGGAGACACTTATCTACAAAGAGTTAGGAATTATATGAGCCCCAGCAACACAGGATGTTGGAAGAAAATGGAGCAATATCAATATCAAGAATCTAAGAAAAAATGACTTTGATCCCAGAGTCTTTTTCCCAGCCAAATCAGCATTCCGGTGAAAGGCCACATGGAGTATTTAGGGCATATAAACCTCAGGACATCTGTCTCAGATTTGCCCTCTGAAGGAATTCCTCAAGGTGAAACAGAGCAAGAAAGAAAGAATCCAAGAAGGAGGAAACTGTTATCCAATGGGCCAGAGGCAAACAAGACAGCCATTACAACTTCTAGTGAAATTTAAATAATTTCTATGCATTTCGTTGCATAGTTAAAAAATTAATAATAGCAGAGAACTAAGATCCCAGATTAATTCAGGGAAAAGGAGAATGATGGGGGAAGTGAAATCAAATGCACATTTTTGTCTTTTTGGAGAAGAGGATAGAATTGATTAATTCTGGATATTTTGAATATTGTTAGTATACATGGGGCTTCCCTGGTGGCTCAGTGGTAAAGAATTTGTCTGGAGACATGGGTTTGACCCCTGGACCAAGAATATCCCTGAAGAAGGAAATGGCAACCCACTCCTGTATTGCCTGGAGAATTCCATGGACAGAGGAGCCTAATGGGCTATGGGCTTCCCAGGTTGCCCTAGTGGTAAAGAACCTGCCTGCTAATGCAGGAGAAGTAAGAGACGTGAATTTCGATGACCTAGTTGAGGAAGATCCCCTGGAGGAGGGAATGGCAACCCACTCCAGTATTCTTGCCTGGAGAATCTCATGGACAGAGGAGCCTGGCAAGCTATGGTTCATAGGGTGGCAAAGAGTTGGACATGACTGAAGCAACTGAGCATGCAATGGGCTATAGTCCATGGGGCCACAAAGAATCAGACATGACTGAGCAACAGAGCACACAAAATGTATGTTAAAAACCTGGTGGTCCAGTGGCCAAGACTCTGTGCTCCCAGTGCAGGGGGCCTGGGTTCAATCCCTGGTCAGGGAGCTAGAGCATACATGCCACAACTAGGAGTTCGCATGCCACAACTAACATCCAGTGAAGTCAAATAAGTAAATAAATGTTTTTTCAAAATCTACAGGATAAGTTTCACTTCAGATAATAGCACAGAAGCTTGTGTCAGATTCACCCAGCCTACTTGTGACAATTATAAACTCAGGAAAAATATAAACAACAACTATGTGAAGGTGCTGGAAAGCAACCAGTGCCCTACAAGGAAGGAATCCAGGGGTGATCCATGAGTAGCCAGCTTTCCCCTGAGAGTTCTTAATTTTCTCTGCACACAAGAAGCAGAACTCAAACAGAAAGGGGCCGTCTTGTTGTTTAGTTGCTAAGTCGTGCCTGACACTTTTGTGAGCCCATGGACTGTAGTCCACCAAGCTCCTCTGTCCATGGAATTTCCCAAGCAAGAATACTGGAGTGGGTGGCCATTTCCTTCTCTAGGATCTTCCCACATCTCTTGCTTGGCTGGCTGTCTTACAGGGCTGAAAGGATTAGAAGTTGGGTTTCAGGTCTGCCAGAGTAGCTGGGAATTGAGGGAGGGCAGATCCCAAAAGGAGGAACGCCCAAAATCTGTGTACAAGCACCCCTTCAGTCCTTGGGTGGCTCCAGTACAGTATGTGTACGGGTCATGCCTCCAAGGAGCCTGGCTGAAAGTCACACCTGGAGGGGCAAAGGGTGGAGCTCAGATTTCAGCAGCTGCCCAACTACATACACAGAGTTTGGAATTTAAGTCCACTCAAGTTCGAGGTGCTTGGTAAACCTCTTAGACTTTCTACTAAACCCCAGAAGGGTGATGTTTTAGAAGTGAAGCCCACATCCCAGACTGAGGGCAAAACTGAAGTAAACCTACCCGAACAAAGCAGAGAACTAAGCTGCTATGGGATCAAAGCTTATCTGCCAGTAATTGAACTGCTTTCTAGAACAAAGTTCATCACCTTTCAGAGGAAGATGACAGAAACCACTGTACTACAGTGCATCACCCATAATGTTCAGGGTACATCAGAATTTATGAGACCTGCAAAAAAGCAGGAGAGTGCATCCCATAATCAAGAGAAAAAGGCAGTCCATAGAAGAAGGCCCACAGAAAAGCCACGTGCNGACAGAAACCACTGTACTACAGTGCATCACCCATAATGTTCAGGGTACATCAGAATTTATGAGACCTGCAAAAAAGCAGGAGAGTGCATCCCATAATCAAGAGAAAAAGGCAGTCCATAGAAGAAGGCCCACAGAAAAGCCACGTGCCAGACTTAGTGAAGATGTGAAAATAATTATTATACATGTTAAAGACTTGACAGGAAACGATGGATATAATGGGTGAAGATTTAGGGCTGACTTTTTCTAACATTTATTTATTTGGCTGAGCCAGGTCTTAGCTGAGGCCCTTGGGATCTTTAGTTGTGTCATGCAAACTCTTAACTTGCCACATGTGAGATTTAGCTCCCTGATCAGAGACTGAGCCCCAGTTCCCTGCACTGGGAGCGAGGAGTCCTAGCCACTGGACCAGAAGGGCAGTCCCTAGGGACAACTTTTTAGGAATGATACAGAAACTGTAAAAAGAGAGCCAAGTGGAAGTCTTAAACCTGAAAAATGTTATACCTGAAAAAAATTTTAGGAGTCTGACAACAGATTAGATACTGCAAAAGAAAGGATTTTTAATGTGAGCATGAAAACAAACTTTAAGGCAAGTAGAAGGTATTCAAGGGCCTTCCCAGGTGGCTCAGTAGTAAAGAATCCACCGGCCAATGCAGGAGACGCAGAAGACTTGGTTTCAAACCCTGGTCAGGAAGATCCCCTGAAGGAGGAAATGGCAACACACTTGCCTGGGAAATCCGGTGGACAGAAGAGCCTGCTGGGCTACAGTCTGTGAGGTTGCAAAGAGTCAGACACTACTGAGAGAGTGAGCATGCACACACACACAGATGGCATTCAAACTACAGCACAAAAAGAAACAAGGCTACAAAACTGTCTCAGGAGGGATGGTAGAAGCTGGATATGCGGCCCCTAAAACACTTGATGAAGAAGAAAATGAAACTTTAAGAGAATGATTAATCCAACAAATTGTGAAAGAGAAGAAATTTAACATGAAAAATCATGGTAAAAAGCGAACATAAGATAGCAAGAATAAGTCAAAACATTTCAGCGATCACAGAAGGAGAATAAGTTAAATTCCCATTAACCCTCTTTGACATAAATTGCAACAGTGGAAATAAAAACAAAATATAAAAACAAAAATAAACAAATGCGACTGAATCAAAGGCTTTGCACAGCAAAGGAAAAGATAACCTCAGAACAGGAGAAAATATTTGCAAACCACGCAACCAACAAAGGATTAATTTCCAAATTAATTTCCAAAATATACAAACAGCTCATACAGTTCAATATGTAAAAAAAGCAAACAACAACAACAAAAATAAGCAGAAGACCTAAATAGACACTTCTCCATACAGATGGCCAACAGGCCAACTTCACTAATTATTAGAGAAAAGCAAATCAACACTACAATGAGGTATCACCTCACTCTGGTCAGAATAAATCTCACCAAAAAATCTATAAATAATAGATGCTGGAAAGGTATGGAGAAAAAGAAACCCTCCTCCACTGTGGGTAAGAATGTAAATTTACAGCCATTATGGAGAACAGTATGGAGGCTCCTTAAAAAACTAAAAATAGATATCATACTACCTTCAGTTCAGTCAGTTCAGTTCAGTTGCTCAGTCATGTCCGACTCTTTGAGACTCCATGAATCGTGGCACACCAGGCATCCCTGTCCATCACCAAGTCCCAGAGTTCACTCAGACTCACATCCATCCAGTCAGTGATGCCATCCAGCCATCTCATCCTCTGTCGTCCCCTTCTTCTCATGCCCCCAATCCCTCCCAGCATCAGAGTCTTTTCCAATGAGTCAACTCTTCACATGAGGTGGCCAAAGTACTGGAGTTTCAGCTTTANTCAGAATTTTCCACAGTTTATTGTGATCCACACAGTCAAAGGCTTTGGCATAGTCAAGAAAGCAGAAATAGATGTTTTTCTGGAACTCTCTTGCTTTTTCCATGATCCAGTGGATGTTGGCAATTTGATCTCTGGTTTCTCTGCCTTTTCTAAAACCAGCTTGAACATCTGGAAGTTCATGGTTCACATATTGCTGAAGCCTGGCTTGGAGAATTTTAAGCATTCTTTACTAGCCTGGATATATTTCAACAATTCTGGAAAATTCTCACCCATCATTTTTTCAAATATTGCTTCTTCCTTATTCTCTTGACTCTTCTTCCAGATAATGTAATTTGCCTCCTTTTATTACAGTATCTTTCATACTTCTCAACCTCTCTTTTCCTAGATGATTGTATTTTGATACTGCATTCTTCATAATTTCTTCAGATCCATCATTGAGTTCATCAGCTCTTCAGCTGTTTCCAACCAGGTGGCTGACATGTCTTTTGAATTATTCTTTTTAATCATTCCATATTTTTTATTTTAAAATTAGTTTTAGTCTTTTTCAAATCTGTTTGTTTTATTCACGTTTATTTATTTAAGTATAACAAACCTATACATTTTATATTCTATGTCTGATAACTCTTTTTAAATTAAATTTCATATTGAAGTATAGTTGATTGACAATGTTGTGTTAATTTCAGGTGTACAGTAAAGTGATTTACTTATGTGTATATATATATATGTGTGTGTGTGTGTTTTTTCAAATTCTTCTCCCACTTAGGTATTACAGAGTATTGAGCAAAGTTCCATGTGCTATACATGTGCTAATCTTGTTGGCTATCTGTTTTAAATATAGTGGTGTGTGTCTGATAATTCTAGAATCTAAAGTCTTTGCATTTCTGTCTCTGCTGTCTGTGGTTCCTGCTGGTTTTACTTATGGTGCTTTGTTTCCTTGTGTGTTTTATGGTTTTTGCTTCAGAAGTGTTCATTTTACTTTATTTTTAATTATGTAGGATCCTTTGAGGTTCAGAATAATTTTGAATTCCTTCCAGAGAGAGTTTGCACTTGCTTCAGAAAGTCACCTGAGGCGCCCTATCATTCTAAGACCCGAGTGTGTGTGTGTGTGATCAATTTCAGCGCTCAATGTAGGAAATGGAAACTATTCACTGCATTTTAAGACTTTGTTGTTGAGTTGCTAAGTCATATCCGACTATTTGCGACCCCATGGACTGCAGCACATCAGGCTTCCCTGTCCTTCACTGTCTCCCGGAGTTTGCTCAAACTCACATTGAATCTGTGATGCCATCCAACCATCGTGTCCTCTGTCACCTGCTTTTCTGCCTGCCCTCAATCTGTCCCAGCATCTGGGTCTTTTCTAAGGAGTTGTCTCTTCGTATCAGGTGGCCAAAGTAATGGAGATTCAGCTTTAGCATCAGTCCTTCCAATGAATATTCAGGGTTGATTTCAAAGGGGTTTAAAACAGGAAATTAGGTGTTTATAAAATCACTGGAAAAACTGGAGTCAAGGTAATGAGGAAGCCTCTGCTAGAATTATTGAGTTGAAGACCACATCACTGTAGTTTTGATTCAGGCATAAAGAAGCCAGGGTTAGGAGGCTACTGCTGCTGCAGCTGTTACCACAATGACCATAATCTACCCACAAAGCTGCTGATTAAACCCTGAAACGCTGAGTCTGGCCACCGCCAATCTTTTATATTCATCTCCATGACCTTGGTTGTCAGCAGAACAGTCTCTGCCTCAGTTGCAGCTACCAAAACTCATGCAGGTCCATGCAGTTGGCAGAACCTAATTCACATCTGGGCTTATCTGCTGGCTCAGTGGTAACGAATCTACCTGCAGTGTAGGAGACTTGAGTTTGATACCTGGGTTGGGAAGATACCCTGGAGATGGGAATGGCAACCCACTCCAGTATTCTTGCCTGGAAAACCCCATAGACAGAGGAGCCTGGTGGGATACAGTCTATGGGATCGTAAAAGAGTCGGACACAATTTAGCACCTAAACAACAAAAACGATTCATGTCTAGAATCTAGCTACAAAAGAGCATCAGAAATTAAGCTTTTGTGTTCCAGCCTCTACAATTATGGGAGCTGGAATGTGTGCTGAGTCTGTAGATTGTCCTGCTCACAGCTACCAGATAGCTTCTCACCTCTCTGCAGCCACTCTTTGCCCTTTTATCAGCTTTTGCCTAATGTACCTTTTCCATCCCAATATTTTGAACCTGTGTGAGACACTATTCACTGGCTACAGAACGTTCATTTTGAAATCCCATCTCTTGTCTACCTTCACTAAGGAAGCTGGGGTGACCTCCTCTCTTGCCTATTGAAACACCAGCAGAAGTCTGTTGAGAGTGCTGGGGAGGTTTTTGTTTTTCCTGAAAGAGGAAGCCACGTGACCAGTGTTGCTTTTCTCCTCTTCCCACCTTCAGTGTAGATGCAATACCTGAACCCTTGGCAACCATTTAGTGACCATGACGAAAAAGCCCAGAGACTTGCTGAGGTGCCACCCTTATACTCATGAACCAGCACCAGCAGCCACATACTTCTAGACTTCAACAAGAAAGAGAAGCGCTTTCATTAGCCACTGTTAACTGGCATTTCTGTTAGTATTCAAAAGGAGCTGCAACCAGTATATAACTTTTTTTTTACATATGTCTTCTGTGAATAATATATCAACTTGGTTGCTATTAACTTAACCTGAAAGTCTCTATTTTAAAATGTTACCCTCATCTTTGTTGTTAATGCTGTTATTGCTTTTTATTTTATGTAAGTGTATTTGATTTACAATGTCCTGTTAGTTTCAGGTGTATAGCACAGTGATTCAATTATACATGTATATGTGTGTGTGTGTGTGTGTGTATTCTTTTTCAGATTTTCTCTTATAGAGAATATATTTTGATACTATACTCAAAATATTGAGTACAGTATCCTGTGCTATATATTCATAGTAGGTCCTTGTTGGCTATCTGTTCTATGTTTAGTGGTATGTATCTGTTAATTCCAACCTCCTAATTTATCCCTCTCCCACTTTCCTCTTTGATAATCATAAGTTTGTTTTCTTTGTGGGTCTATTTCTGTTTTGTAAATAAGTTCATTTGTATCTTTTTCTTCTTACGATTCCACATATAAGTGATATCATGATATTTGTCTTTCACAGAAAGTGGGTGACTTCACTTATTATGACAATCTCTGGGTCCATCCATGTTGCTTCAAATGGCATTACTTCATTCTTTTTATGACTGAGTAATAGTCCATTGTGTACAACTATACCACATATTCTTTATTCATTCATCTGTTAATGGATATTCAACTTGCTTGTAAGTCTCGACTATTATAAATAGTGCTGCAGTAAACATTCAGGTGCATGTATGTTTTTGAACTAGAGATTTCTCCAGATACATGCCCAGGATGGGATTGCAGGGTTCTAAGGTAATAGTATATCTGGTCCCATCACTTCATGGGAAATAGATGGGGAAACAGTGTCAGACTTTATTCTGGGGGGGCTCCAAAATCACTGAAGATGGTGACTGCAGCCATGAAATGAAAAGATGCTTACTCCTTGGAAGGAAAGTAATGACCAACGTAGACAGCATATTGAAAAGCAGAGACATTACTTTGCCAACAAAGGTCCATCTAGTCAAGGCTATGGTTTTTCCAGTGGTCATGTATGGATGTGAGACTTGGACTACAAAGAAGGCTGAGCATCTAAGAATTGATGCTTTTGAACTGTGGTGCTGGAGAAGACTCTTAACAGTCCCTTGGACTATAAGGAGATCCAACCAGTCCATCCTAAAGGAGATCAGTCCTGAGTGTTCATTGGAAGGACTGATGTTGAAGGTGAAACTCCAATACTTTGGCCATCTGATATGAAGAGCTGACTCATTTGAAAAGACCCTGATGCTGGGAAAGGTTGAAGGCAGGAGAAGGGGATGACAGAGGATGAGATGGTTGGAAGGTATCACTGACTCAATGGACATGAGTTTGGGTAAACTCTGGGAGTTGATGATGGACAGGAAGGCCTGGTGTGCTGTAGTCCATGGGTTGAAAAGAGTTGGACACGACTGAGTGACTGAACTGAACTGGACTGAAGCAACATAGCATAATTGATTTACAATGTTTCAGCTATACAGCAAAGTTATTATCTCTCTCTATATATATATATTTTTTAATATATATATATATATATAATTTTTTCTTTTTCAGATTCTTTCCCATGAATAGACATTTTTAAACTAAACTTTTAACTGAATGAGAACATAGAGAAAAGTACACAGATCAAAAATATATGACTCTGGTGGCTCAGTGGATATGAATCTGCCTGCCACTGAAGGGGACACAGATTCGCTCCCTGGTCTGGGAAGATTCCACATGTCTCAAGCAACTACACTGGTGAGCCACAACTGCTGAGTCTGGGCTCTAGAGCCCTTCAGCCACAACTGCTGAAGCCTGTGCACCATAGAGCCTGTGCTCTTCAAGAGGACCCAGTGCAATGAGAAGCCCATGCACCACATCAAAGAGTAGCCCCACTCTCTGCAATCTGAGAAAGCCTGAGCAAAAGGCTTTTGCACAGGCCCAGCACAGCCCCAAAATAAATTAATAAACAAAAAATGTATCTATGATTCGGGACTTCCCTAGTGATCCAGTGATTAAGAATCTGCCTGCCAGTGCAGGGGACATGAGTTTGATCCTTGGTCTGGGAAGATAGCATGTGCCACGAGGCAAGTAAGCACTCACACCCCAGAGCCCGCGCTCCACACCAAGAGAACCCACTGCAAAGAAAATCCTGTTCACCACCACTGTAAAGTAGCCCCCGCTCGTCACAACTAGGGAAGGCCTGCATACAGCAATGAACATCCCGCGATGCCAAAAATAAAGAAACGGATAAAAATATTTGAATCGATGCTTTCTCACCAAGTGGACACACTATAGAGCCAGGACTTGTTTTAAACCAGGAAATACAACTTCTCGGCATTGCAGTACCCCGCTTCTTGCTGTCCAACCCCTCACCAGTGATAATCCATGCTGTAGGTAACCACCATCCTGATCCTAACACTATAGATTTATTGTGTCCCTTTTTACTTTGTATAAATGAAATTGTACAGTGAACCTCTTTTGTATCTCTTTTGCTCAATATCATGCTTGTGTGACTTGTGCACAAAGACATGTCTTTTTCATTTTTATTCCATTATAAGAATAAACCACAGGACGTCTATCTCTTCTTTCACTGATGGATATTTAGTTTCCTCCTCACAGCTAATACAAATGGTGCTGAGATGAACATTTTTGGACATGTCTTTTGATTATCACATGTACATATTTTTGTTGAGTAGGTTGAGCCTATATTGTTTGCAGATGTTCCCAATAAGTTTTCTCATTGATTGTAGCAATTTATGTTCCCACCAGGAGCGTTCCAGATGCTCCCCCATCATCAGTGCTCAGCTTCATCCTACTTTCTTCATCTTAGCATTCTGATGGGTGTGAGAAGATACATTCTTTTCCATCACATATGAAATATTTACAAAACCGATGAGCTGGTAAGGTTCAACAAAGTATAAAATGTTGTTACTGTGCAAACCAGGTTCTCTGACCACCTTATAATTAAGTGAGAAATCAATAGCAAAAATACAGCTAAATAAATTGAAAAAATGCATGCACTTGGAAATAATCAGAATCAAATGTTAACATGAAATGACATGGATATATGTATGTGTGTAGATATACATGTACTGTATATATCAGTTCAGTTCAGTTGCTCAATTGTGTCCAACTTTTTCGTGACTCCATGGACTGCAGCACGCCAGGCTTCACTGTCAATCACCAACTCCTGGAGCTTGCTCAGACTCATGTCCATTGAATCGGTGATGCCAACCAACCATCTCATCCTTCTCCTCCTACTTTCAATCTTTCCCAGCATCAGGGTCTTTTCCAATGAATCAGTTCTTTGCATCAGGTGGCCAATGTATTGGAGCTACAGCTTCAGCATCAGTCCTTCTAATGAATATTCAGGACTGATTTCCTTTTAGGGGGCTTCCCTAATAATTCAGTTGGTAAAGAATCCACCTGCAATGTAGGAGAAGCCAGTTTGATTTCTGGGTCAAGAAAATCCACTGGAGAAGGGATAGGCTACCCACTCCAGTATTCTTGGGCTTCCCTTGTGGCTCAGCTGCTAAAGAATCTGCCTGCAATGGGGAAGATGTGGGTTCAGTCCCTGGATTGGGAAGATCCCCTGGTGAGGGAAAGGTTACACATTCCAGTATTCTGGCCTGGAGAATTTCATGGACTGTATAGACTTCCTTTAGGATTGACTGGCTTGATCTCCTTGCTGTCCAAGAGACTCTCAAGAGTCTTCTCCAGCACCACAGTTCAAAAGCATCAATTCTTCAGTGCTCAGCTTTCTTTATGATCCAACTTTCACATCCATATGTGACTATTAGAAAAATCATAGCTTTGACTAGACAGACCTTTGTTGTCTCTTTTTAATATGCTATCTAGGTTGGTCATAATGTTTCTTCCAAGGAGCAAGCATCTTTTAATTTCATGGCTGCAGTCTCCATCTGCAGTGATTTTGGAGTTCAAGAAAATACAGTCTGTCACTGTTTCCATTGTTTCCCCATCTATTTGCTATGAAGTGATGGAACCAGGTACTATGATCTTCACCTTTTGAATGTTGGGTTTCAAGCCAAATTTTTCACTCTCCTCTTTCACTTTCATCAAGAGG
>SJYV01009798.1:804020-859834 GCA_006410875.1 Neotragus pygmaeus
CTTATAAATAAATCAAGGGATCAAAAGAGTAAGTCTCAAGAAATACTAGAAAATACTTTTAATTAAAAATACAACACATTAAACTTGTTCATGTAGTTAAAATAGTGCCTAAAAGGAAATGTATACCTTATAAATGTTTATATTAGAAAAGAAGAAAAATCTCAAGATTAATGAATCAAGCATCCAATTTTAGAGGCTGAAAAGTCTGGAAAGGAAAAAGAAAGAAGTTTCTCAAAAGTAGGTGAAATATAAAACATAAAGTATTATCAGAGCCAAAAGTTGATTCTTTGAAAAAACTAATAAAACAGAAAAAAACCCTTGCATGATTATTGATCAAAGAAAATATCAATAAAAGAAAAAAAGCACAAATAAACAATAATAAGAATGAAAAAGGGGACATTACAGGTAGTTGTCAAGACTAAAATCATTCTAAGAAATTATAAACCAGCTTATGCCAATAAATTTGAGAACTTAAATGATGTAAATGAAGTCCTAGACAAAATATAACTTACCAAAACCATCTCAGGAAGATGAAAGAGCCTGAATAATCTTATTGCCTGCAAAGAATTTGAATGATGGTTTCTCAAAAAGTTAAAGAGGAAATTACAAACCCATAGAACACCCAGCAATTCCATGCTCTAAAATGGTTAATTTTACGTTATGTGAATTTCAGTTCAGTTAAAAATCTCACCACAAAGAAAACTCCAGATTTAGATTGATGTAGAGGGTAATTTCATCAGACATTCAAAGAATATATAATTTTAATCATTCGCAAATGTTTCTACAGAAAAGAAAAGAAGGGACAGTCCCCAACTCAAATTATGACCTTTAGCATAATCTTTATACTAAAATTCTATAGAAACGAAAATTCCAGTTCAACCTTACACATGAGCTGCAAGAAAAGATCCTAAATTAAATACTTACCAAGCAGAATCTGGTAATGTATAAAAAAGATAAAACATGATGACCAAGTTGTGTTTATCTCAGGCATGCATGAGATTAGTAGATTACAAAATCTACTAATAAAATCCCCCATATTAACAGATTAAAGCAAAAAAGCTTTAATAATCTCAGATGATATGGGAGAAACATTTAATAAATTTCAACATTCATGACAAAAATTTAGCACACCAAGAATGGAAGTATATTTCCTTAACCTAATAAAGAATATTATTACAACAGGCAGAATAATATTCCCATCCCCCATCTCACCTCCCCCAAAGATGTCACTGTTCTAATCTCCAGAACGTATAGATTATCATTCATGGCAAAAGAGACTTGAAAATATGATTAAGGTTCAGAACCTTGAAATGGCAGATAACTTGGGGTAAAGGTCAAACTGGTTTTTCCAGTAGTCACATATGGATGTGAGAGTTGGGCCAAAAAGAAGGTTGAGTGCCTAAGAATGGATACTTTTTAATTGTGGTGCTGGAGAAGACACTTAAGAGTCCTTGGACAGCAAGGAGATCAAACCAGTCAATCCTAAAGAAAATCAACCCTGAATGTTCACTGGAAGGACTGATGCTGAAGCTGAAGCACCAATACTTTGGCCACCTGATGAGAAGAGCCAACTCACTGGAAAACATCCTAATGCTGGGAAAGACTGAGGGCTGGAGGAGAAGAGGGAAACAGAGGATGAGATGGTTAGATGGCATCACTGACCCAATGGACATAAATTTGAACAAAGTGAAGGACAGGGAAGCCTGGTATGCTGCAGTCCATGGGGTGCAAAGAGTAGGACACAGCTTAGTGACAGAACAACACGTGGCCCCAAAAGAATCACATGAATCCTCAGATGTGGAGAAATTTTCCTGGCTGGCTGCCGTAAGTCAGAGAGGACAATGTGACTTTAGAATAGTCAGAGAGATGCTGTCCTCCTGGCTTTGAAGACGGAGGATGGGACCCTGGGTCAAGGGGTGCAGGGGCCTCCAGAAGCTGGAAAAGGCACAGGGATGTATTCTCCCTTGGAACCCTTGGGGTTCCCAGAAGGAAACACACATCTATCTACACCTTGATTTTAGCTCAGTGAGACCCGTGTCAGATGTCTGACCATCCAGAACTGCAAGATAATATATTCAGGTTGTTAAACTAAATTTGTGCTAATTTGTTACAACAGAAACCTAACAACAGCAACAAAACCAAAAAGTCTACAGTAAATGTTCTAACTGCAAAAAAAAAAAAAGTTCTATTTCATCCCCTTTAAAATCTAGTACCATCTAAGATGTCTATTGTGAGCACCTGAATTTAGAATTTTACTAAATTCAGATCCTAACCCGGAGAGAATGGCAAGAGAAGTAAAACTTCTAAGGATCAGAAAGAGAGAACTAAATTGTCATTCTTTGCTGATTATATGAATGTCTACATAAAAAATCCAGGATAATTTATAGCTAATATAGTAGAATGAGAGAATTTAAGTCTGAGTACATGATCTTATATATAAGTATCTGCATTTCTATATACCAGCAAAAAATCAGAAAACAATTTTTCAAAAGTATTTACAGTATTAGAAGAAAGAAAAGACAGAGAGAGGAAGAGGGAAAAGAAGGAAGAGGAAGGGGAGGGAGGAAACGCAGAAAGATTAAAGATTAGATTAACAATGAATCTAATAAAAGAAGTATAAGCTCTTGATAGAGAAATTAGAAAAGATTATGGAAGATAGATATTAAAGATGTAAAATGGGACTTCCCTGGTGGTACAATGGATAAGAATCCACCTGCCAATGTAGCAGACGTAGGTTGGATCCCCGATCTGGGAAGATTCCACATGCTACAGAGCAACTAAGCCTGTGAGCCACAGCTACTGAAACCCGTACATGCAGAGCCTGTGCTCCACAGTAGGAGAAGCCACCACAGTGAGAAGCCTATGCACCACAACTAGAGAACAGAAAGCCTGCTGGCAGCAAAGAAGACACAGAGCAACCAAAAAATTAAGTAAACAATTTTTAAAAAGAAGATGTAAATGGTTAGAATACTGTATTCTTGGTTAAGAAGTATCAGCATCAGAAAGATGTCAAATCTTCCTAAGTTGTTCCACAAATTCAATACAATCCCAGTTTTAAAAATCCCAACAGTATATTCTGTGAGACCTGATAAGCTGATTCTAACATTTATCTGGAAGAGCTGAGGCTGCATATTGCCAAGGAACTTCTGAAGAAGTTGGGAGAATCACCTCCACTAGGGAAAGAAATTAGTGGTACGGATGGAGATACAGACCGATAGACTGATGAAACAGAACTGGGCCCAGAAGCTTGGATAAACACTATGGAAACTTGAGTTAGGACAGAACTAGAATAGCAGATTAGTGGAGGGAAGACAGATCATTCACCACTTGCTGCTGAGACAACTAATTAACCATTTAGGGGAAAAAATGAAATCAGAGCCCTACCTTACACAACGTTTTTCTGGAACTCTCTTGCTTTTTCGATGATCCAGTGGATGTTGGCAATTTGATCTCTGGTTCCTCTGCCTTTTCTAAATCTAGCTTGAACATCTGGAAGTTCATGGTTCACATATTGCTGAAGCCTGGCTTGGAGAATTTTGAGCATTAGTTTGCTCGCATGTCAGNAAAAAACAAAACAAAATGTTTAAAGTGAAAACCTGAGAATGTGATCATAGGTAGAACTGAAAAAGCAAAACATCAGCTGAGTTGTGAGGCCCGGGGGAAGATTGCAGCTGATCTGGGATTGCAGCTGGCCCAGGACTAGGGGAACCTGAAACAGACCCTGCGGGCTGCAGGAAGCCCAGATGGCGATGCTGATGGCAATGGTGATGATGACGGTGATGATGGTGAATCCTTCCTCAGCAGCATGCCATGTGAGAGCGCTGGCCCTCCTGCCCTAGGCATCTATAGGCTGGAGCTGGGGTTTGTAGGGAGAGGCTAGCAGGGTGTGTCCAGCCCAGATGCTCCTCAGTCCCTTCCTGTGCACCTCACTGATTCTGCCCCACATGTGTCTGGGGTGGTGGTGGTGGAGGTGCAGTGGCCCTGACCTGCAGTAGTAGGTAGCTCCATAGGTGCCCAGGTCCCTGACTGAGGGCTAAGGCAAGGAGGTTTTTTAAAACAAATAACTAACTATACTAGAGGAAATCAACCCTGAATATCCGTTGGAAGGACTGATGCTGAAGCTGAAGCTCCAACAATTTTGGCCACCTCACTTTAAAAGGCCCTGATGCTGGGTAAGACTCAAGGCAAAAGGAGAAGGAGGTGACAGAGATGAGATGGTTGGATGGCATCATCAACTCAGTGGACATGTCTGGGAGACAGTGAAGGACAGGGAAGCCTGGCATGCGTCAGTTCATGAGGTCGCAAAGAGTCGAACTCGACTTAGCAATCGAACAACATGAAGTGATTCCTCAGAAAAAAGGAATGTCTTCCTCATTCCTTGGAGAAGCAACAACCTAGAATATAGAACACATATCCAGACTTTAAGATGATAGTGTTGGTCACGCTAAAATCATACTTTACATTTAGTGCTTCATAGTTTAAAAAACATACTTCCCCCTTTATGGCCACCTTTGATCCATGGGCAACCTATAGCACAGAATAAAGAGACGGCTTCTCTTCTTTTTACAATAGATGATGACAACTTTGTGGGGATATTGGTAGAACTGAGTTGCATGATGTAGTAACAAGCAAGCAAATGTGCTGCATCACTCAGTTGTATCTGTGATATTTTCCTGGCAAGAAAACTGGAAAAGTGAAAGTGAAAGTCACTCAGTTGTGTCTGACTCTTTGCGACCCCATGAATCACAGCACACCAGGCCTCCCTGTCCATCACCAACTCCCAGAGTCTACTAAACTCATGTCCGTAGAGTCGATGATGCCATCCAGCCATCTCATCCTCTGTCGTCCCCTTCTCCTCCTGCCCCCAATCCCTCCCAGCATCAGGGTCTTTTCCGATGAGTCAACTGTGCAGTGCATGGAATTCTCCAGGCCAGAATACTGGAGTGTAGCCTTTCCCTTCTCCAAGGGATCTTTCCAACCCAGGGATCGAACCCAGGTCTCCTGCATTGCAGGTATATTTACCAGTTGAGCCACAAGGGAAGCCCAAATGAAAGTGAAAGTTGTTCAGTCCTGTCTGACCCTTTGCAACCCAGAGACCCAGTTCTCCAGGCCAGAATACTGGAGTGGGTAGCTTTTCCCCTTCTCCAGCAGATCTTCCCAACCCAGGAATTAGACCAGGGTCTCCTGCATTGCAGGTGGATTCTTTACTAACTGAACTATCAGGGAAGCCCCAACTAAGCCCCCAGCTGAGCTATCAGGGAAGAATACTGGAGTGAGTGGCTATTTCCTCCTCTGGGGGATTGTCCCAACCCAGGAACTGAACCCATGTCTCCTGTGTCTCCTGCATTGCTGGCAGATTCTTTACCACTGAGCCACCAGGGATGGCATAATGTAGTAGCCAGCCTATAAATCAGTAGAGAAAATTTACCTAAGATGTGATCAGCAAGGGCTTCCCTGGTCATCCAGTGGTTAAGAATCTGCCTGCCAGTGCAGGGGACACGGGTTTGATCTCTGATCCAGGAAGATCTCACACACCGCAGGGCAACTGCTGTGAGGCAACCACTGAAGCCAAGTACCCTAGAGCCTGTGCTCTGCAACAGGATAAGCCGCCGAGATGAGAAGACCAAGCACAGCGATGAAGAGTAGCCCACACTCTCTATAACTAGAGAAAGCCTGCATGCAGCAACGAAGATCCAGCACCGCCAAGAACAAAGAAATAATTTTTTTATAAAGAGAGATAATAAGTAAAAAAAAAAAAAAAAAGGACAAAACAGTGACATATGTAAGGATTCCTTTTGTATCAATTGTGAAAGGTTAGAACTGGACATGGAACAATAGACTGGTTCCAAATAGAAAAAGGAGTACATCAAGTTACCCTGCTTATTTAACTTCTATGCAGAGTACATCATGAGAGATGCTGGGCTGGAAGAAGCACAAGCTGGAATCAAGACTGCCAGGAGAAATATCAATAACCTCAGATATGCAGATGACACCACCCTTATGGCAGAAAGTGAAGACGAACTCAAGAGCCTCTTGATGAAAGTGAAAGAGGAGAGTGAAAAAGTTGGCTTAAAGCTCAACATTCAGAAAACTAAGATCATGGTATCTGGTCCCATCACTTCATGGGAAATAGATGGGGAAACAGTGGAAACAGTGTCAGACTTTATTTGGGGGGGGGGCTCCAAAATCACTGCACATGGTGATTGCAGCCTTGAAATTAAAAGACACTTACTCCTTGGAAGGAAAGTAATGACCAACCTAGATAGCATATTCAAAAGCAGAGACATTACTTTGCCAACCAAGGTCTGTCTAGTCAAGGCTATGGTTTTTCCAGTGGTCATGTGTGGATGTGAGAGTTGGACTGTGAAGAAAGCTGAGTGCCAAAGAATTGATGTTTTTGAACTGTGGAGTTGGAGAAGACTCTTGAGAGTCCCTTGGACTTCAAGGAGATCCAACCAGTCCATCCTAAAGGAGATCAGTCCTGGGTGTTCACTGGAAGGACTGATTTTGAAGCTGAAACTCCAATATTTTGGTCACCTGATGCGAAGAGCTAACTCATTGGAAAAGACCCTGATGCTGGGAAGGATTGGGGGCAGGAGGAGAAGGGGATGACAGAGGATGAGATGGCTGGATTGCATCACCGACTTGATGGACATGAGTTTGGGTAAACTCCGGGAGTTGGTGATGTACAGGGAGGCCTGGGGTGCTGCAATTCATGGGGTTGCAAAAGAGTCAAACACGACTGAGCGACTGAACTGAACTGAACTGAAGGGCTTCGCTGATGGCTCAGATGGTAAAGAATCTGCCTGCAATGCTGGAGACCTAGGTTAGATCCCTGGGTCAGGAAGATCCCCTGGAGAAGGCAATGGGTACCCACTTAAGTATTCTTGCCTGCAGAATCCCATGGACAAAGAAACCTGGTAGGCTACACTCCATGGGGCTGAAGAGAGTCAGTTAGCCATCCAGTCAGCCCTGGGCCCTCCCTGCTCTATTCAGCACCTGGGACACAGCCCTTCCTTCATTTTATTCATCAGGCTTTCACGAAGAATCAAAATCACAATTACCATCCCCCTGCGGAAGAGCAGTTTGGCCATCACTTCCCAGAGCCTCACTGCCTAGGGCCTCAAGGATTGCAGCCTGGCCACCTCTGACCAGTGAAACGGCTGGGAAGGCTGGGGCCCAGAGCTGCTGGGTCAAGGTCTCAGAGCCGCTTCTTGCAAGAGGGATTTGCTTTTAGTCGAGGGGACTGGACTCTGGGTGAGACTTGATTTCCAGACACCACCTCCTCTCTAAATCTACAACCAGCCTTGGGCAGGCACTGGGGCTCCCAAAGCCACAAAGGTGAGCATGAAGGAGTTCAGTTCGGTCGCTCAAATCCAGGTCACTTGGAAATGTGGACAGCACCCCTCCTCAGTCTGTGACCCCTTGGACCGCAGCACACCAGACTACCCTGTCCATCACCAACTCCCGGAGCTTGCTTAAATTCATATCCATCAAGTTGGTGATGCCATTCAACCATCTCATCCTCTGTCATCCCCTTCTCCTGCCTTCAATCTTTCCCAGCACTAGGGACTTTTCCAGTGAGTCAGTTCTTTGCATCAGATGGCCAAAGTATTGGAGCTTCAGCATCAGTCCTTCCAATGAATATTCAGGACTGATTTCCTTCAGGATTGACTGGTTTGAATTGATCTCCTTGCAGTCCAAGGGACTCTCAAGAGTCTTCTCCAAATCCACAGTTCAAAAGTATTAATTCTTCAGTGCTCCTTAAGGAGCCCCATAAGCTTTCCTTAAGGTCCAACTCTCACATCCATACATGACTACTGGAAAAACCACAGCTTTGACTAGACAGACCTTTGTTGGCAAAGGAAAAGTGATGCCCAAAGCGGAGTGACCCTCGAATGAGGAGGAGGTCCAGCTGGATGGACCACACACCTAAATTCTAAGTCCAGATCACTTGGAAATGTGGACAGCACCCCTCCTCGGGTCCCAAGTTCTCTTTCTGGGCACCATGGCCCCCTCCCACCTTTACTTCCTAGAAGGAAGAGATTAGGCGTGTTTAGCTTAGGAAAGGAGTTGACAGATAGAGAGGGTAGAGGCAGTTAAATGTCATTGATATGCTTAAGGCCAGTAATTCTTGACCTGGCCAGAAAAGGCCCAGGGTTTAGATAAAGCAGATCCTGGAACCCCCACCCACCACCCCAGACACAGGGGAAAAAATCTCCTGGACTCTGATAACCTGAGCCTCTTAAAAATTCTCTTTCCCTTTTGTCCACTTGGAATCACCTTTCCTTGCCCCCTTCCTGCAGATCACTCAAATTCCAGGGAGCTGAATCAGAGGTGGGGGTTGCTGGTGCAATATGCTTGTGACTTGCAAGAGCTTTGTTGTTTTTTTAAACCAAATAATCAATTTGTTTCCTTTTTCTTTTTTGGCCCCAAGGCATGCAGGATCTCACTCTCCCAACTAGGGACTGAACTCATGCCCCGAGTGGTAGAACTGCAGTCTTAACCACTGGACTGCCAGGGAAGTACTGCAAGAATTTTTAACGTTCACTGTCAGTGATGAATAATAAATGTCAGTAATTTGCGACTTTCGACGTAGCAGGTTTTGAGTCTTTCTTCATTGAAAGTATATTTTATAGACCTTTCAAATTCATCGATCTGAACTCCAAATTCACCAGCCTACCAAAATGGCTCCTTCTCTGGTTAAGGACACAAAGTCTCCATGTGACCTTATGTTCAAGATGGAATCTCGGAAATGGTTTCCCTCTTACCCACATGTGTGCCCACCTCTGGGGTCCTCATTCTTGCTCCCCATGGGGTCCTCTCTCAACAGAGCCAACCTCCAGACCAAGAAGGGTTAGGGCCCTCCTGACTATTCCCAGTGGAGCCAGCTCTGTCTCCAACCCCACCCCTCGAGCAACCCAGTGCTCCGCCTCCCCCGAGCCTCAGGGCCTTATCTCTTCCTGTTTCTTCTTCCTGGAATGCTCTCAGCAGATACCAGGTCCCCCCTCAGGCCTTTTTTCAGAGGTTTCTCTACACACCCTGCCGAACAGTCTGTCACTCTCTTCTCTCTGCTTTTCCACAAAGAATGTAGATCTTCTCCTCTTTCCCGACCACACACATCCATTTTGGATCATAGAAAAAGCAAGAGAATCTCAGAAAAACATCTACTTCTGCTTCATTGACTATGCTAAAGCTTTTGACTGTGTGGATCACAACTGTGGAAAATTCTTCAAGAGATAGGAATACCAGACCACCTTACCTGCCTCCTGAGAAATCTGTATTTAGGTCAAGAAGCAACAGACAGAACCGGACATGGAATAACGGACTAGTTCGAAATAGGGAAAGGAGTACGTCAAGGCTGTATATTGTCACCCTGCTTATTGAACTTAAATGCAGAGTACATCATGCAAAATGCCAGGCTGGATGAAGCACAGCTGGAATCAAGATTGCTGAGAGAAATATCAATAACCTCAGATATGCAGACGACACCACCCTTGTGGCAGAAAGTGAAGAGGAACTAAAGAGCTTCTTGATGAAAACGAAAGAGCAGAGTGAAAAGCTGGCCTAAAACTCAACATTCAAAAAACAAAGGTGATGGAATTCAGTCCCATCACTTAATGGCAAATACATGGGGAAACAATGCAAACTGTGACAGACTTTCTTTTCTTGGGCTCCAAATTCACTTCAGAAGGCGACTGCAACCATGAAATTAAAAGATGCTTGCTCCTTAGAAGAAAAGCCATGACAAACCTATGACAAATTAAAACGCAGAGACCATTACTTCGCTGACAAAGGTCAGTCTAGCAGCTTTGGTTTTTACAATAGTCATGCATTGATGTGAGAGCTGGACCATAAAGAAGGCTGAGCACTGAAGAATTGATGCTTTCCAAGTGTGGTGTTGGAGAAGACTCCTGAGAGTCCCTTGGACTGCAAGGAGAGCAAACCAGTCAATCCTAAAGGAATCAGTCCAGAATATTCATTGGAAGGACTGATGCTGAAGCTGAAGCTCCAATACTTTGGCCACCTGATGTGAAGAGCCAACTCATTGGAAAAGACCCTCATGCTGGGAAAGATTGAGAGCAGGAGAAGTGGATGACAGAGGATGAGAAGGTTGGATGGCATCACCAACTCAATGGACGAGTTTGAGTAAGCTCCGGGAGTTGATAATGGACAGAGCAGCCTGGAGTGCTGCAGTCCATGGGGTCACAGAGAAAGACACAATTGATCGACTGAACAACCCTACATAGAAGATCTAGGACAGACCGTGTCTCCCCACGGTTACTCCAGCCCCAGGATCAGGCTCAGCACACCGTAGGTGCAGCAATGCCGACAGTTGCTCACGGAGCCGGGCCTGCCCTCAGGTCTCAGCTGAAGCCTCAGCGGCCCCCACCCCTCATGAGGTCTCTCCTGTTTCCCCTCCTCATATCCTGTGAGGAGCTAATCAAAACAAGCAGCTCATCAAAACAAGCAGTTATTATTTGCATTTTTAGTAATGAACATCCACCTTGCCTTCTGGTTTAGGGGTCAGTCTACAAACTGCAGCCTGAGGGTCCAGCTCTGCTGCTGCCTGGTTTGGTGAAGGGGGTTTTGCTGCACGGCGTTCCTGATGGCTGACTGTGGGTGCTTCTGTGTAGCCTGGTCAGAGCTGAGCAATTGTGATGGAAGCTTGACAGCCCAAATACCTTAAGTACTGACCACCTGGCCTGGCCTTTTCAGAAAGTTCAGATGCCCATACTGTGCCCAGGAAGAAAGGAAGGATAGGCAACGACAAGGCCGCCAGCAATGCACGTTCTCTGTGTTGGGCAGTTTCACTTAGTAGCTCAGCCCTCTGCCATCAGAAGTTCACTTCCATCACATCAGTCCCGTATGATTCCACCAACACAAAAGTCAAGGGAATTGACATGTGTTCAAAAGTCCAGGAGTTGTCCTGCTCTAGGTGTAGACAGACATTGGGTCAAGCCTCGTCCTCAGCTTCCTACCTCTCATTCTGGAGCCACGCTAGGGCCAGTCCCCCTGAGCACCTGGCAGATAGAACCGCAGCAGGCAGGGGAGGTCCCAGAGCAGATTCTCACTGGCTGACGGGTCTCACCGGGGCTGCGTGGTCAGCTGTGCTGGGCTCTGACTGGATGGGCTCATGCCCTGGTGTTCAACTCACCCACCCCACCTATGGGCCTGGGCAGCTGAAAGAGCTGGGTGCTGTTCCTTGACGAAAGGAAAACAGGCAAGGCCAGGCTTGAGAAGTTCTCAACTCCCGTCTCAGGACTTTTTCTGCAACAGGAGATGAGGAACTGACTGACAAAAATTCACCAGTAAGCTAGCTGCGTTGGAATTTTTAACAGCACATTAGGGACACAGTTAGTTAATGAATTGGAGAGAAGTCACAAGCCTCTTTCATCTGTTGTGTTTTCACCTTGCTGTGTGAACCATGTCCCCTGTTCAGTTATGTCAACAGCTGGATCAATAGTTATGAGCTACCAGTTTTGCTGACGGTTCAGATGGTGAAGGACCTGCCTGCTATGGAGAAGACTGGAGTTCAATCCCTGGGTCAGGAAGATTCCCTGGAGAAGGGCACGGCAACCTAATCCAGTATTCTTGCCTGGAGAATCCCATGGGCAGAGAAGCCAGGCTGGCTTCAGTCCATGAGGTTGCAAAAAGTTGGACACGACTGAACAATAGTTACGAACTGCAGACGAAGCTGATACCACTTGGTTTCACATAAGAAAACAGAGACCAGAGAGAAAATAAGGAACAGTTGGTAGTTTGCTAAATGCCCTATTTATTCTGCAATCAAGGTTCAGAAATGAGGGGATACAACTGGAATCTCTGCAGAGCTGTCATGTCAGAGCCACAAATGGACAGGGAGGGAGTGAGGAAGATGGCTTCTCTGCACAGTGACCGCCCCCTGCTCCCTTAAAAGTGAACACAGTGAGGCTGGATTACAAATGGCCTGTCTCTCTGACCCATCATCAAGCCTCTCCACTTTAATCTTTAAGAACCAGCGGGGCCTTCACTTGGTCGGCCACCTCCTTGCCGACCAGCACCTCGACAATCTTCAGCGCAAACTCGAAGCTGGTTCCTGGCCCCCGGCTGGTAAGGATCAGGCCGTCCTTCTCCACACGGTTCTCTGAGTAGCTGTAATGACCTGGGAAATAAAAACAAAGAAGGGTTACGTCCTCATGGGCTATGTAGGACAGCCATGAACACCACACGACACTTCCATTCCCTTACTACACACTGCTGCTGCTGCTAAGTCGCTTCAGTTGTGTCCCACTCTGTGCGAGCCCATAGACGGCAGCCCAACAGGCTCCGCCGTCCCTGGGATTCTCCAAGCAAGAACACTGGAGTGGGTTGCCATTTCCTTCTCCAATGCATGAAAGTGAAAAGTGAAAGTGAAGTCGCTCAGTCGTGTCCAACTCTCAGAGACCCCATGGACTGCAGCCTACCAGGCTCCTCTGTCCATGGGATTTTCCAGGCAAGAGTACCAGAGTGGGGTGCCATTGCCTTCTCCGTACCACACACTACTGTCTCACAAAAATGAAAACACAAATGAGCCAAAAATTTAAAAATAACAAAGCTCACTACACCAACACTGTAGCCAGTCACTCATAACTCCATTAGGCACCCCCAGCTCTCAGAACACAGCAGGACAGAAAGGGAGAGGGTTTCTCTGAATCCCCTTTCTTGCCTAAGCACAGACTGTCCAAAAGGAACTCAGCTATCAGAAATCCCCTCCGGGAAGTTCTATCAATCAGAAGAGAAAACCAGGAGCTGATACTACACCCAGACAAACCTTGTCACAAACTATCATTTCTCCCATCTACTCTTCAAAGGGCCCCTTCATCTTTCTGAAAACCCAATTACCTTCCCCTGAGAGGCCTGTCTCCCCTTTCCCTATTAAGATGGAATTTAAGCCAGAATTCTAAACCGTCTCAGGGAATTACTCATTTTCCCCTGGGGCTCTTCCATGTAAACATGGGTTCCAGTGCTTAGTTGCTTAGCTGTGTCTGACTCTGCAAGCCCATGGCTTGTAGCCTGCCAGGCCTCCACTGTAGCCTCCACAGCCCCCAAGGAGGTCTCCTGTATTGGCAGGCGGATTCTTTACCACTAGCACCACCTGGGAAGTCCAAACATAAAGTATACATGTTAATAAACTTTGTTCGTCTCCAGTCAACCTGTCTCTTGTAACAAGGGTCTCAACTAAGAACTCAGAAGGATACAAGAGAAAATTACTTTTCCTTCCCTATAAAATGCTGGGGGAAGGGGGATATAGGGGAACCAGTGCTGAAGGTGGAAACAACCTGTAATATACAGACCCCCTGGGTGATGCACTTTCTACTGTCTCCAAAGCAAACAAGCAGAAACACCCACAATGTATCACGGGTGGGGAGAGAGAAGTGCAAGTGGGGAGAAACCTAGTTTCTCATCAGGCACTGCCTGCTCTTGGAGGCCACAGCTGGCTGTATCTTTGCAAATGTAGTAAGAAAACAGGTTGCGCCTATATTCGCATGAAGTAAACACGACCACCTCCGAGATCTGAGGGCTCAAAGCTGGGATTCCCTGAACCATCCCCCATCCTCACATTCCACATCAGACAGTGAACAAATCCTCCTCCTGCACAAGCACCAGGCCCGAACTCCTCACATGCAGCAGTACCCCATGTGGCCTGGCCCCCTGACCCCGCAGCTGCCCCCAGGGCCCACTCTCCTGCCTGAAGCTTGCAGCTTCTTTCCGGCCCTGGAGGGGCTGCCCAGGCTGCTCCCTCTGCCCAGAAAGCTCCTCTCAGCAACTCACTCCTTTAAATTCAGCATGGACCCCTCTCTCACCAGGCCCCCCAGGTCACTTTATCATGCACCCTCCCAACACCCAGGAAACCATCTGGCTCCTATTTACCTCTGGTCTGTGAAACGCTGAGCCCTCACCTACCCGTCCAGTCTAGAATGCTAATGGCACCAGGGAGGTACTTCCAAGTGTCAGGTAAAGGAAAGATCGAATGAACACTCCCTGCCTGCTGCTGCAATGCAGGACCTCTGCGTGCAGAGTCGTCTTCCTCCTGTCTTTCCCTCCACTCTCAGAGCCACCAAACAGGGCACGTTCCACAGCGCAAACCAGAGCACACCCAGGTGCCCCCCATGAGAAGCCTTCACCACTTTCTCTGGCACCTTGAAGTGACCCTCAACTCCAAATCATGGTACACAGGCCCTGAGGCCCAGCCTGTGCACAAAGACAGGGCAGAAACAAGCAGAGGGGAGATGAAGAAGAACCCACAGGAGTAAACAGTGACCTGGACAGGATAAAGGCCATGGTGAGGACATGGAGGCCCGAAGTGTGTCTTGGAGATAAAATGCCACGACCTTGCGGAGGGACTGGACGTGGGGAGACACCAATGAGGCCTTCTGGCCACCTGGCTGCATGGTGACACTGCTCAATGACAGGACATGAAGGACAAATAGATTCAGGGCCGGGGTCAAAAGCCCACAGGGTCTTCTATGCAATCCTGCCCCATCTGGTCCCTGCAGGCAGAGTTGGGCCTGTAACACCGCATGACCTCTGCCCCCTCCCCCTCAGAGGAGCCCCGAGAACATGGCTTGATCTTGTCCCCTTCTCTGTCCCCAGAGCCCAAAGAGCTCACCTTGTTTGATGCTCACACAGAACAACACACCTGAGCAAGATGCTCCTGCTGCACCAGCAAGCTTTAGAGACCATGTCCCAACGTACCCGTCCTTTCCCAGGGATGAACACCACTGCCCTGCTTCAGGGCTTCCTCTCATTACAAATCAAGTCACCCAGTGAAACAACTAACGACAGTCCATGAGCGCCTCCCAGTTACCCTTCTATGGAAGAAAAGGGGATCCCTAGCCTGCAGGGGAGAGGTTTTCCTAAGTTAACCTCATTTACTATTGGTTAGAGATCATCCCAAGTGCTAAAGTAGAGAACCCAGAGCCGAGATGGACACTGAGACACAGGCAGTGAAGGCAAGGCTCTGAACGATTCAGGTAACAACCTCTTTGTGGGTAAAATACTACAAATACAGCTTACACTGGTTAAAAATGTTTAAAAATCTCGGTTCTTCTCAAAAATCTCAGCCAGGAAGAACTAAAGGTCTGCTTACAGACCACCTCCACCTAGCGGTGAAGACAGAGAAAAACGACACCTGCGCACCAGTCTATTCCTGGTCAACCTGCAGGAGGTGTTCATTCCTTTTTAACTTTAAGCCAACACCCCAAAGCCCCTCTCAAAACCCAGAGACAAAGCAATGGGGGAGGCTAGGGGCCACAGGGTAGTAACCAACAGCCGCTTTCCCCTGCACACCCTCACCTTCGTGGTCTGGGAGCCCCAGAGACGCGGTGGCCCAGACAGCCCTAGATCATTACTATCCAGCCCTCCAGGAAAAGCCACTGACCCCTGAGCACAGCAGCTCAGCTATCAGTCTGCCAGATTCAAACCTCAGTCTGCTAGTTAGCAGCTGTCGACTTCCCTGTTTTTCTCTTCTGTACAATGGGCATGATGCCAACCCAACAGGCTGAGCCCTGGCAATAGCAGTCTGTCTGCTCTGTATCCCCAGCACTCAATCCGGAGTCAGGCAGAGCTAGGCACTGACGGGTGGGCCCTTTGATACAGCTTCAGGGACCCACAGACGTCCCCGTGTGTTACACACACTGATTCACGGAGCCCATCAACAGGTCCAAGAGGCAGGAGCTACCTATGGTCCTCCTCAGGTGACAGATGGGGAAACCAAGGCCCAGCGAGGTTACAGGACCAGCCCTTGGGGGCAGGGAGGGGTGGGGCTGGAGACACATGGGAGTCACCTGCTCCGGCGTCCCTGCTCGTCCCTGGGAGCCGGCATCCAGCCACTTAGTAAACCACACAAATGAGAACTGAACAAAACTCTGAAGTTACCCCTTCTTTATTTTAAAGCTGAGAAATGGAAACACTCTGTCCTTCAGATTGGATGGCTTATGTGAGTAAAAAATGTCAACACTGCTCTTAATTTGAAGTTCACGATGAGGACAGCAGAAGGGCCTCCTCATCCAGGAAGTGATCGCAGCTCCACTTCTCAGAATGCAGACACTGCAAATGTCTTTTTCTTACAAGAGGCCTTGCTGACTGAACCCAATGCCTGGTGACCGCAGTGTGTGTGGGCCTCATGTGGACAGATACGTGGCCCCAGTTCCGGACCGACTCAGGCAAGCAGCCTGTTTCTTCGTCGGTGAAGCCCATACATGCCTTACTGGGTACCTGGGCTGGCAGGCTCGAGATAACACATGTGAACGTGTCCTGTAAGTGCCCAAGAGTCAACAATCTCACATTCTTCTATTTCTGATCAGCCTCAGCTTCCTGAGGTGTTACGAGGAAAGAGCCACAAAGATACAAAAGCAGATAACGGGGAACACCTTCCACTCACTTCTTTCTTCTCACCAGTTGTTACTGCTAAAGGAAGCCTGATTCTGCTCTTTCTGACCCTCCAAAATCCCACCATTAGCTCAAAGTAAACTAAACCCCTACATTAAAAAATGCCCAGAAGTCAGAGCCTTAAAAAAAAAATCAATTTTCACATAGATGGTTTTATTGACAATTTATCTTTCTATCAACTAAAAAATAACTATAGATAAAAAACAATCAATACTATTTTGGATCAAATCTAAGAATATGCAGAATGTCCAACACCAAGAGTGAACCCTAAGGTAAACTATGGACTTTGGGTGGTGATGACGTGTCAGTGCAGTTCATTGATTGTTACAAAGGTACCGTCTTGTGGGGGAAAGGAAGCGGATGGGGAGGGAGGTGGGGATGGGGGCACAGAGGGTTTATGGAGACTCTGTACTCTTTGCTTAATTTTTCTGTGAACCTAACACTCCTTTAAAGCATAAGGTCTGTTGTTTTACAAGGTAGTAAAATGAAAAATGCATCACTTTGCTATGAAAGGATGAATGAAGAAAGAACATGAATTGCCCTATTTTTAGTTCAGAGTAAGTCCAGAGCAGAACTGATACGGCAAGAAAATGTATCAGTGGCACAGCTATTTTCAAATCTTCTCTTGATATTATCAGTCTTTTGATGTAGCCACTGGCTGTTAGTTAGTGGGTGTTTTAAATGGAGCTGGTCACCCAGTCTCCCCACTGGTTGAACGCCAGCTGAGCCACTTAGGATTTCCAAGTGGGAATTTGTGATTCCCTTGCACACATCTGCACCAGTGTGATGTGCCTTTCTCTATACAGGTTTTGGTCTCTGCTCCCTTCGATATGCACGCCAGGCACAGGTGGCAGAGGAAGGTACTGCCTGGCTGGTGCTCTGAACCACACGCCGAGAAGCACTGTTTCTGAGGCAGCATCCATCATGACAACAGCTGCACATCCAAGAGCACAGTACCCTGCTGTGCCCCTAACTATACACTGCCTCATAATTTTAAATTTGATGCATTTTTTAATTTGGTGCACATGTCTCTGCAAGCTATTAACTCCTGGAGGGCAGAGACAATGACATGCGTTTTTAAAAACATAACCTCCAAGTACCAAGTAACATTAGAGAAATGATAAGTTAGGGAATAAGAAAGGTATAATGTTAGGTTTGAAAAGCAAGCTGCAGAACATATTTACTATCTCTCATTTGAGTAAAAACATTAAACTACAAAGGATAATGAGTATGTGCAGAGAAAATTCTAGAGTTACACAGGAAACCTAACAGAAGTTACCTCTGAAAAGTAGAAAGGGGGTAGGGAAGTCAGAGAGAAGGGAATCATTTACCTTTAGTTCATTCCTTTCTGTACTGCTTTTTCTTTTTTCTTTTTTTTACCATGAATAGAAACTTGTTTTTATAAAAATAAATGTATAAAAGTTAAATGCCTGGCTGATATTAATATCTACAAAGGAATCTGTCAATGAAGGAGCAGGCTTCCTCTGCAGGAAGGGAGCAATGTCCATTTTACTCTGGACTGTGGGCAAAAGGGCAGCCTCTGAAATTGCCACCAAGGTTTAAATTTTATCCTCAGACTGCTGGCAGAGTATTTAGTAAACTAGTTAAACTGGCATTTTGCAACCACTTCAATCTGTGACTACAAGGAACCCAGCAGGCCTTTGGCTCAGCCCCTGTACTGTTAGGCAACCTGCACACAGAGACCCACCCGTTAGCTGGTCTTTCTCATTAAAACACTTGCAAAGAAAGTGAGGAACACATCACACCCCAACCTACAGAGAATCCCTATGTATAAAATATCTTCCAAGTGGGAGACAATGCTACAGCTTTCTGAGTAGGTCTTTCTGCACGTTAGAACATAAGCATGTACTTACTTCCGTTCATCATTTTGTCTTTAGCAAGTGGGTGTGTTGTAACTTTGCTTCCAAAACCTATTTCATGAGCCAGCAGAGCTGTAGGACCTAAAAAGATGAATAAAGAGATTTAAGTGTGTGCAGAAAAACCCAAGTTTTAAAAACTGCAACAACAAGAGCATTCTTTGAATCAGGGGGCTCTTACCTAAAAATATACTTATGATTCTGAAACTAAACACTTACTAGTATGAGAGGTAAAGTTAGTTTATAAGCAACCATCTGCAGAACACATGTGGCAAAAATGTACAAACTCAAAACACTTCAATAACCACTTAATCAGAAAGATTTACCTTTATACCTAAGGAGCAAACAAATTAACAAGCCATGCTCCCTCAAGGAACAGGCTGCAAATGTAATGGGGGTACAAAGAATGGGAGACCACCAAGGGTTAGATGTCTTGCCTCTTTGCAAATGGAAGACTTAGTTATAGCATGCTCTGAACCTCTGGGCTTGACTGCTATTTCATGGACTAATTTTACTTTTCTACTTGAAAATGAAAGATCAGCACTCACCCCTCTACCCAAATATATCAGGTGGTATATATCAAATGAATATATTAAATTGAATGGGAGATTTTCCCAGCCCCACAGGAGACACCCATGAAATGCCTACATGGCTGAGACACAGAGGTGCTGGCGTTTCTTTCTTACAACCATGCGCTGAAGAGAAGAGTACAGCACAAATGCCCACTGTGGTCCTCTACACTGTCTCCCTTAAAAAGAAGGTTAAAAAAAAAATGCAGGTGCCAACTTGAGACTTTAATGAGTGGTCAACTTTACTGATAAATCATTTTGTAACAATTCTCAAACAGAGACTAAAATCAGAAAGATTTCTTACCTTTTGTTATTTTAAATCTTTTTTTTTTAAAGGAGTCCCTCTACCTTTTTTCTCTAAGTCACCAAAAGAACAACAACAAAGAAAAACTTTCTAACACCTCGTATCAAACCTAGAAAAACTTCAGAAGACCACTGTGACCTTCTAAATGATTACGGCACTGCAGCTAAGGTCCCAAGACAAACTTGCCCACTTCAGCTCCAGCAATCCCAAGCACTTGTTCTTCTGACCTTTCATATTTCAACACAGTTCTAAGGAAAAAGTAGTTACATAGCAGACCTGTGGGCAACTCAAGATCTTAGCAGCTACTAACAGGAAGATCAAACAAGTATCACCTAATTACATAAGCTGTCGGTCTAACATCAGGTGTCGGTTTTAGACCAAGTCCTCATTTATACATCAAAAGCCTCTTAAACATGTCTGATGTCACCTCCCTCCTTACCTGTATTCTGCATACAAGAGCTGTGTTTGGAAGCAAATTTTAAAAGTCTGTCATAATTATCACTCAATTTTATTTGAATGGATTCATTACTTTCTTATTTTGTAATATTTTAAGAAACAATCATTTCCGCTCCCTCCAGGTGATAAAATTGTTACCTATAATGATGTTAATAAATGTATGGTAAACTCAAAATTATGGCTTACTGTGGCATGAGAATCCTAGCTGGGGGCTTCCCTGGTGGCTCAGGGGTAAGGACTCCGCCTACCACTTCAGGAGACCCAGGTTCCATCCCCGGCCTGGGAAGACCCCACATGCCATGGAGCAGCTGAGTCAGTGCACAACTACTGAGTCTGTGCTCTAGAGCCCGAGAACCACAACTATTGAGCCCACGTGCCCAACTGCTGAAGCTCAGGGCCTGTGCTCCACAGCAAGAGAAGCCACCGCAATAACCCTGTGTGCCACAACTAAGAGTAGTCCCTGCTCTCTTCAACTAGAGAAAAGGCTGTACAGCAATGAAGACCCAGCACATAGTCAAAAGTAAATAAGTTTTATATATACAAATACACAGGGGTCCAGCTCTGAGCTGGAAGCCGAAGTCACAGTGGAGAGAATCACCCTAGGAGGACCAGAGGGAAAGTCAACAGCGCCACCATGTGGTTACTTATGGAAAGGGTCCTAGCCTTTCCAGGCATCCCAGAGCTTGAACCTGTACCTGGACCCCAGCACCTGCCAACTGGCTTCCAGCCCCCTCACGGCTCCCTCTCTCCCCCAACCTCATTTTATTTCTCCAGAAAGCCTCCCTTCCAGGTTCTTTCTCTCGCTCTCACTCAGTGTTAAGGGTTAAGCTAACATTCCTTCAGTTCAGTAAACTGTTTCCAATCCCTAAGTGTAAGCCTCATCTTGTTCTCATCTACTGATTGAAACATCTGAATCTCTGCCATTGCTCGTTCCAATCTCTCAACACATGATCACGCTTCTCTGGTCTTCCGCAGCACCCAGCAAGAAAGTGCAGGACATTCAACCAGACGACACGTTACCAGCGCTGTTTACTTTACAGCATGGATGTAAATGATGGTAAGGGCTGCATGTCTTAACAGCCTGGGAGTCAATCCTGCCTCAGCACAACACTGGGAACGGGAAGCAGGTCATGATTCTGCTACCTTAGTGACACAAAATGACAAACTGACATGTGATTTTTTACTTTCAGCAGTCCTAAGGACACAAACCCAACGCAAACCCTTCCTTTCTTTCTTTGGTCAAAGCACTAAGCATTAAGAATGTGGCAGACGTGAGGGGTCAGCATGTGGGGTGGGGTGGGGTGAGGTTGGGTGAGGGTGGACTGGACCAAGTCCATATTCAACTAATACCACCTATGTCCTCCTCCTTAGCATCTTCTGCTTCTGTTAGGTCCATACCATTTTTGCCCTTTATTATGGCCATCTTTCCAGAAATGTTCCCTTGGTAACTCTAATCTTCTTAGAGCTCTCTAGAAGAAAAGCTAATACCAACCTAGACAGCATATTAAAAAGCACAGACATTACTTTACTGACAAAGGTCCATCTAGTCAAAGCTATGGTTTTTCCAGTACTCATATATGGATGTGAGAGTCGGAATATAAAGAAAGCTGAGTGCTGAAGAACTGATGCTTTTGAACTGTGGTGTTGGAGAAGACTCTTGAGAGTCCCTTGGACAGCAAACCAGTCAATCCTAAAGGAAATTAGTCCTGAATATTCACTGAAAGGACTGATGCTGAAGCTGAAACTCCCAATACTTTGGTCACCTGCTGCAAAGAACTGACTGACTGGAAAAGACCCCAATGTTGGGAAAGATTGAAGGCAGAAGAAGGGAACAACAGAGGATGAGATGGTTGGATGGTATCATCAACTCAATGGACATGACTGAGTTGGAGCAAGCTCTGGGAGCAGGTGATGAACAGGGAAAACTGGCATGCTAGAGGCCATGGGGTCGCAAAGAATTGGACATGACTGAGTGACTGAACTGACTGATGTCTTCCTCCTTAAGGAGAAGTGCAGCTACTTGGGCTGCAGTGTCCTTTAGCAGAGAAATCCTTAAGCCAGAAGGACAGGTCAGAGGTCAGTGCTGACTGGAACCCAAAGACGAGGATTGCCAGGTGGATGCCCCTCAGTCCTTCCTGGTCTCTTACTCAGGGGTTCTCAAACACTCAAGTCTTAGGGTCCTTTCAGCTATTAGTGTGAGTTACATTTATCAGTAACTGCAATGCCAGAAATTAAAACTTGAAAGGTTTTCGAGCTAAGAACACTCAGCACACAGCCATGCCTGAATGATGCCATTGTTATTCTTTGATGTAATTCCTATGAGAATTAAAAGCAAAAAGGCAAATAATGTGTAAGCAGTATCTGCTCTGCCCCTCTGGAAAGACTGTGAGAACGACTCCTCTAAGGCACAGTCCCCAGACCCCCAGCCTATGACTATGATCTCTTTTAAGAAGTCTACCGTACTGAACAAAATATCGTGTCATTTTGTCTAACCACTCATTCATTTGCTTATCTGTTCTCTCGATAAAACATTTAATGAAGACCTATGAATAAGGAAAGTGAAAGTGAAGTCGCTCAGTCGTGTTCAACTCTTTGTGACCCCATGGACACCAGGCTCCTCCGTCCATGGGATTTTCTAGGCAAGAGTACTGGAGTGGGTTGCCATTTCCTTCTCCAGAGAATCTTCCTGACCCAGGGATCAAACCCAGGTCTCCTGCATTGTAGACAGACGCTTTACCATCTGAGCCACAGGCACCTGCCAAAATTACACTATGAAAAATATGGAAGATGGCGGAATATCATCTATTAGAGCAAAAAGAATGGACTTTAAAATGGTATCAAAAACCAAAGAACTGATATTACTAGGTTTCAAAGATGTGAGGACCCCTGCAAAGCACCACCATCCTTACTCAAAATCATGTGGCAGAGAATATACAGTACCTCAGACTTGGAGCTGAACCCTGAGGATCAGGTGGGAAGCCCCCAGGGCAAGCTCAGGGCAGATCTGTGATTGTTAACGCTGGCCTGATTCTTGCTGACCTTGTGCTGGCACAAGTCCTCTCTGGCATGGGACTGGCCGTAACAGCTGTTTATTGAATTCCAGAGGGGGCCTTGCTTTCCTCCAGGTCCATCATACACAGAAAACATAGGTTCCACAGAATGCACACCAAAGGCAGGGAGAGGCAGAAAACAGAGTAACTGCAGTCACTTCTGACATGATACCAACCTCACGCCCCCAACTAAACACACCAACACAGAAGCCTTTCATGCTTTAGGAAGTGGAAGTAGTACTGGGAACACAATCTCGTACTCAAAGACAACGCTGTCATGTGTTTTTTAAAGTGAGCTGCTGCAATTCGTGGGGTCGCAGAGTCGGACACAACTGAGCGACTGAACTGAACTGAAGACACCCTTGGACAGGGGCCGGCCTGAGGTTACCTGCACAGATGGCAGCGATGAGGCCCTTCCTCTTCTCTTGTTCCTTCAGTATTTCCTTCACGGCAGCGGACTAGTCAGAGAACCAAAGTACATCAATTTGTCATTAAGCCGCAGCCAATCTCAGCTAGAAACTTTGGTAGAATCTGGCTTTAGCTTAACCACATCTTCCATCGAACTGTTTTTCAACAATATTGCTAAATCATCAATATGAAAACTATCAAATTCATAGTGTTTCTACAGGCTTAAACCCAACCACAATGTTTATATAGAAAAGGGTACCCTCTCCTTAAAGATGTTTAAAGATGAGATGAGAAAACTATTTCCCTTGGGCATGCTAACCTTTGCTGTCTTATACTCTAGGGATACAGCAAAGAGGAAAGGTGCTGTTTGGGGTTTTTTTCAGACAGAAAAGTGAGGCGAGCACCCCGAGGTCCCAAATGTCTGACTTGACCTGGTTCATGAGTTTCTGTCTCATGAAGTCCCTGCCCCTCTCATCTCCTTCTCTCTTCCCTCCTGCAGGCTGATGCTTCACATAACAGAAGAAGCAATGGCTTCCTTTATACCATTTCTCATTCAAGCTGGCAGCTCTAGGCCCCTGCAATCTCCCTCACTCCAATGGCTGAATAGATAGCCAACCTCTTACCTTTCAATGCTTAACCCTTCACAAGCACAAAATAAATCATTCTGTTGCTATTGGGGGGGGGGGGGGTAATATTACATTTGGACTCTATTCACAGAATCTATTCACAACTGTTCCACCAATTCTGCTTACTTCTACAGTAAATGTTATTAGAAATGACTTTTTAAATTAAGCTGGAACACCGTTTTGTTAATCTTTTCCTAGTCTATTCACAGCCTCCTTCCTGAAATATTTTAATAACAAAAACAACAGAATACAAGATGTTGGAATACTCTCTTTACACACTTTACCTCAGATAAATTCTGCGCACCCAGATTACCTCCTGGCAGAACCACCACATCGTAAGGTCCCTGTAACAGTTTAAAAAATAAGAAAAGTAAAAATGTTTTATTTGAAATGTGCATTAAATGGTAACACATTCATATGTTAAATATGGTCACAGCAAAAATATTGTTCACAGAGAAAGTTTAATAAATCAAGGTGTTTCTCTACAATGGAATACTGTAACTGCCAACAATGCAAAAAACCTCTATATTCTGTAACACGAAATGATGTCTGTGCTGCAGAATTGCAGGTGTAGCATGATCTCATTCTTATAAAAACAATAAATGTATATGAAAGCATATGTGTGTATCTACACACACACATCCACATACATGTGTACAGTATAGATACTCATGGACAAAGGAAACTGCCAACTGACGCAGGAAGCAAGGAGGGGAAGAATGAGAAAGGGACATTAACAATAACATGTGACTTTGTGTTTGTCTACACTGTATGTATTATTTTTCAACGAGAATGTACACAGTAATAAATTAAAAAAGAAACTCTGGAAGGCACAAAAGAGTTAAGTAAAATGGAACTTGGGCTATTTAAAAAAAAAGACACAATAATTTATTATCTCAGATACTAAAACACCCTAGAAATCTAATGATTTCAAACTTGCTTACATCATGAAATAGAAATTGATTTAATACAGTATCTTAAAATGTAAAAAAGTTTTAAAAAAATTTAGTCATTAAGCAAACAACAAAATGAAAAGCTAATACATTTTTACTCCAACATATACTAGTTACTTTTAAAGATTATGAAATGTCCTATGTTGTTTCAAAGCCAAGCAAAACTTAAAATCTGTGAAGTATGAAAATTTCTTTCACTCCATTTAGAAACTGAACAATAAACAGACACAAAATGTAACCAGTATTCTAGAACACCCAGACCCTACAGGACAAAAAAGAACAGGGAAGAAACACTTACTGCTACTGTCTCATTTTTAACCTCTTATTTAATAGAGACTCAACAGCTACAAAATATCAATATTCTAATACTTCACTGAGATACGTGAATTTATCAGAGAGGAATACATTTTTTTAATGCTTTTGAGGAGAGCCAGGCACAGGGAATTCTGTGCCCAGGCTCTCATAGCACAGAAAAGCTGCCATGGGTGGTGATCTGCCCCATCCCTGCTCTAAGAGGGTGTACACCACACTTCTGTCACACTGGTCCCTGAGGCCTGAGCCCCGTAAAAGCGCAGGCTCAAGTGTCTGGTATGTGTGGGCAGGCATGCTTCTGAGGAAAGGGACCAGAGCTCTTGACAGATTCCCCAAAGTGTTGGTCCCCCACGAAAGGAAGAACCTCAACTCTGAAGATACCGAAAAAAGTGACACAATTTAAGGAGAACTCACTCCTCCTTTAATCCAACCACAAATCAAGTATGAGTTATTCCATGTAAAATGAATCACACAACCCCACATCTGTGTCACTGATAAAGGAACGATAAGAAGCAGCTTTCGAATAAAGGGTAAGAAATGAATGGGAAATGTGCAGGTGACTCTCATACTAAGTAATGTAGTTACAGGAGGCAAGGCTGCCTGTATGAGCCAGAACACTAGTGATGGTGTCCCAACCCATCCACCCACACCAAGCACATGAGGTCAGGGACCCGCCAGGTTCTGAGGATAGAGTGGAAAAAGGAAAAGTTCTCCACTCCCCAGGGCTTAATTTAGTGCTGAAGACCTCCAAGCAAAGTAACCTGCTTAAAACAAGGCTGTGCTAATTACAGTTTTAGATGTAGTTAAGAGAGAGTTCAAGAAACTGATAAAGAAGCGGTAGGAAGGAACGATTCCAAGTCTAGAGGACAAACCTCTTTTCTTGCATCTTCCAGACTGGCATCAGGACAAATGACAACATCTCGGCTACACTGTACTGGGTCTTTTCCGGCCAGACCTGCGACGGTGACCTTAATCTAAGAGGAAGACGTCATCATGATATTTAAGAACACTGAACATAAATTTAGAGTAACATTTTCACAGCTGGCCTGTGTTTTAAAATAACCTGGCAGGAAATACTGCAAAACCATGCTGACTTTAGGTTATTAAGTTGGCTAAATATATTTAACCACTAGATCTGTCCCAGTTTGTCTGACAGTATGAATTAAAGATGCTGTCCCAGTTCCCCATCTGCTTAGCCTCCTTTCTTCCACAAGTGTTCTTGTCTGTGTGATAAATCATATGATCATCCTATCGATAAAACAGCTTGCAAAGTTGCTGTTGCCATTTAACCCTCCTGGTATTTTCATAAGGTAGAAATGCAAGTTAAGACAATGAAATACTACTCCACTGCCCTGCAAAAATTCACAAAGTTGACACTACCGAGAACAATAGGAATTTTCCTCACTGCTGGTGGACCCACATATCAGTACTTTGGAGAGTCACTTGACAAAATCTAGTAACATCATATATCCAAGTAGCAATTCCTTTTAGGCTCAGAGCCTAGAAAAATTTTCATATCTTTAAACAAGAAAAGCCTGCACAAGAATATTACAAGTGTTCAGCTATAAGATAAATAAGCATTAGAAACTAATGTACAACAGGATAGGTAAAATTAATACTGTTGTGTGTAATAGGCAAAAGTTTTTAAGAGTAATTCCTAAAACTTCTCATCATAGGAAAAAAATATTTTTCTTCTACTTCTTTAGTATTGATACAAGATGACGGATATTCACTAAACTTATTGTGGTCATCATTTCATGATATATTTAAGTATGCTGTACACCTTAAACTTACACAATGCTGTATGTTGATTATATCTCAATAAAAGCAGAACGACAAAAAAAAAGAGTATTACAGCACTATGATGCTAAAAAACAATGCAATAGAGGAATGGAGACTGGGCATATTCCCACAGTGCAATACTAAGCAGCAATTTTAAATAAACCGCATCTATATTCTTTACTAGAATGTGATTAGTTCACTTATTTAAATATTTGATTCACTGACTGACTGCTTCTCTGCCTGTTTCTTCAACTGTAACACGAGGTTGGCAATAACTCTTAGGATGGTTTTAAGGTTTTAAAAACTAGTATAAGTGCTTAGAATGGTATCCACCATTCACTAAAGGCTACTTAAGCATTTACTATGGTTATGTGGGCATATAAAGGTTTATAATGCAGATATGCAGAGTGAGAACCATAGTCTAATGTTACTTTAGACATGCCTGGGCTGGATTCACATCACTGTGAGGAGAGCAGTTATTCCTGGGGCCAGAAAGGGAACTGAATTAGGGAAATAAAGAGAGCTTTGCAACGTTTATTCCTTTAAAGCATTTGTATCTTCAATAAACAGGTCTGAAAGAAATACAGTAAAATGTTAACAATACTAAATTGCAGATAAACAGATAATTATTACACAGCCTCTGTACTGTTGCATATGTTTGAAATATTTCAGAAAGTACATTCAACACTACTTAATCCAAAATTACTTATAAGAATCCAAAAATGCTTTTAAACGGAGGAGGGCTAAAAAACTTTGAGGGACTTACTCCAGCTCGTCTCATTACATCTACAGGGATAACCGTCTCCATTTCCTCTGCTCCTTTAGCCAGGATGACCAGAGCTCTTTTTGAAGCCATTTTTATGTTGTATTTATTAAAGACTCAATTAAAACAAGATTTTCAAGAAACTTTCACTGCAAGCGTAGAAGACCTAAAAACAAGGTTAAGGAACAGTTTTAAGCAGAGTAACCAAGTGCTTCCCAGGGAAAAATTTTTGATAGGCAAACACAATAAAACAGCATTTTTGGTTAATGTTGACTTAAGCAGAATTTCAGTTCCTGGTTTTTGAGATGACATCACAGCAAGATTGCCAGCACGTTGGTTACTGTTCAGATTTCATCACGTTTATAAAAATCTAATTTCTAATATATTGTAAATGAAGCTTTCCAAGACAAAAGCACATAGGCCTTCCATTTCACACAATTCAGGGAGAGGGAAATACAAAGTCACCTTTTTTCAAGTACTGTTTCACAGAGAAAAGACTGAACTTCATGGATAAAAAAAGAAATACGTCTTTAGCAATTACCCCCTGAGATTTTTGGAGGGGATTTTATTTTTTAGTTCCAGTAACTGCACTAAATTCTCGGGGGCGGTTAACAGTGTTACATACTTGAACACGCTTAAAAAAAAAAAAACGGAGAAAAATGGTAATTCCCCCATGCTACACCCAATCCTGATAGATGCTTCGCACTTAGCCCTCTCGTAAACGACAGCCGCTATGCCGGGGTATGAATTGCTGTTAGCCTATTTTTCTGGACTTTTGTTTCCCATGCAACACAGATTTTAGTAAACGATGTCAACAAACAAGATTAACTAGCTCCAAGCTGGTGCAATGTTATGCACGCAAATTCTAGAAGCTTCAGCGTTGCTACTACGCTGACGAGCGAACGGCGCCCTCTGCGAACCCTGGTAGACCGCCTCCTCCTCAGACGCGGCTAGACATCGGCCGGGTCCGCCCCGGTTCGGGGACCCTCTAGGGGTCCAGCGGGCGGCCCGTGCCCCCACGGCCCGAGCTTGCGCCGCGCTCCCCATGGCCCAGACCTGAACCTCGCCTCTCTTCCCACAGACGGCCAGCCTCGGGCCGTTGTGTCAGCAGTTCTGCGCCGGTGACGACTGGGCCGGTACCGCACTAAACCGGGACGCACGCAAGCGCGCACGCCGGCACGCATGCGCGCCGTCAGGCTCGGCCTTCAGCCCCGCACTGCGCAGGCGCGCGCCGCCCTGCCTGGCTCTTCAGCTCTGCACTGCGCAGAGCCACGTAGCTGCCCTCACGTGATGTCTTGTTCGGCCGAACTAACCTCGGGGAACGTGCCTTGTCTCCTGCCTTTCTGCGTGTAGATTGTAAGCTTAGGCCTGATTCCATTTGGAACAACAAGCGAAAGCGGAATCTTCTAAACTCACGCATTCTCCCGAAATCTCTCGCATCCTGAATTTAACCCGTTTTTCATGCCGTTGTAAGCCAGACGTTTTTCGCTGTGCTCGTCTGGAGAGCTGCGTGGGCTTGCTTTAAACCCGCATTTTCACAACTGGCCCTCTCACTTCCCTCTAATAAATTTCTCTTTCCTTGCCTGAATTCCCGGTTCGCTCTCTTTTTCTCTGCATTCGCCTTACAGGAAGGAGTCATTCTATCACGCAATACTATTTGGTAAAATTTTGCCCATGGCAAAGCTTTTTTAAAATTGGAGTTCTCTCAAACCCCGCTACTGCTTTGTCAGCTAAGTTTATGTCATATTATAAATCCTTTGTCGTCATTTCAATTTCACAGTATCTTCACCAGGAGTAGATTCCCACTCAAGAAACCACTTACTTTGCTCATCCATAAAAAGTTACATCTCATCTCATCTGAAGATAAAGTTTTATCACGAGATTGCAGCAACTGAGTCATCTTCGGGCTCCACTTACAGTTCTGGGAGAATTAACAAAGGGTAGGTACCACAGAGACACAAAAGGAGAAAATGCCGTTGGGAAAATGGCACTGGTAGGTTTGCTTGATGCAGGGTTGCCACAAACGTTCCATTTGTAAAAAATGTGAAGCACAAGTAAATGCAATAAATTGATGTATGTCCGTGCTTGATTATTGAAATTATAATCTTGTGAAAATGCACGGTTCAGTTCAGTCGCTCAGTCGTGTACGACTCTTTGTGACCCCCTGAATCGCAGCACACCAGGCCTCCCTGTCCATCACCAACTCCCAGAGTTCACTCAGACTCGCGTCCATCAAGTCGGTGATGCCATCCAGCCATCTCATTCTCTGTCGTCCCCTTCTCCTCCTGCCTCCAATCCCTCCCAGCATCAGAGTCTTTTCCAATGAGTCAACTCTTCACATGAGGTGTCCAAAGTACTGGAGTTTCAGCTTTAGCATCATTCCTTCCAAAGAAATTCCAGGGCTGATCTACTTCAGAATGGACTGGTTGGATCTCCTTGCAGTCCAGGGGACTCTCAGGAAACCTAAATCAGAGTGGAGTGGGGAAACCATGAAGGGAGGGTCTAATAATATCACTCACTGCACCTCACAGGCTTGGGGAAAGAAAAAAAGAATTCCTTTTGACACAGCAACAAGCTGCCCATAATTGCAGCCAATGGAAAAAAATATCACAATTCAGTTCAGTCGCTCAGTGGTGTCCGACTCTTTGTGACCCCCTGAATCACAGCACACCAGGCCTCCCTGTCCATCACCAACTCCCGGAGTTCACTCAGACTCACGTCCATCGAGTCTGTGAGGCCATCCAGCCATCTCATCCTCTGTCGTCCCCTTCTCCTCCTGCCCCCAATCCCTCCCAGCATCAGAGTCTTTTCCAGTGAGTCAACTCTTTTCATGAGGTGGCCAAAGTACTGGAGTTTCAACTTTAGCATCATTCTTTCCAAAGAAACCCCAGGCTGATCTCCTTCAGAATGGATTGGTTGGATCTCCTTGCAGTCCAAGGGACTCTCAAGAGTCTTCTCGAACTCAAAGCCCTCCCCAATTTCATTCTAAAATCTAATTTTCCCAGGCAAGAATATGGGAGTGGGTTGCTATTTCCTTCTCCAGGGGATCTTCCCAATCCACACCTCTTGAGTCTATTGCATTGGCAGGTAGATTCTTTACCTCTGAGCCACATGGGAAGAAGCCCTTTTTTACTGGTGTCCTACTGTCAACACTTAGGTTATTTCCAATTGTTTTCTGTCAAAACCACTGCATTGAATGATCATATTCTTAGGTCCTACTCGTGCAAGTACAACTGGAGGGTAAGTTTCCAGAAGTGGGAAGTACATTTGATTGACTCCATATAAGTTGAATCACTTAGCATTGTCACCAGTAATATGAGGTCAAAAAGGATTTTTAAACATCAGTGTTTTTCGTTTCAATTTAAATTGAATATTAAAAATTAAATTAATATTAAAAACATGTATCTTCTTAAGAAACAACAGGCTGTTTTTGTTTACAAAACAATTCCATACATTTCATGTGACCCTTACAATGGTGATGAGAGTGGTTTCTTTTTTTAATTGTAAATAGATTAATGCAATGCTATTAATGCAACACTATTTTATGCATGCATGCAAAAAATTTAAGTGTCTTCAATCATGTTGCATTTTAAGACGAACAGGTTTGGGGAGTTCTTGAATGACGTCACGTTTGGCTATTTGCAAAGGAGGCAGGCAAATATTGCCCCCTTTTAATTTTGAAGTAGTGTGGGAAATAGGGCTGAGACAGAGAGGGAGAAGAGGCAAGTGATCAGGACATGCTTCAAAAACAAAGGAAGGATTTAGGTAGATGGAAGGAAAACTAAGAGAAAACAAGCTGTTTCGCTCCAGTGTCCACAGCAAACGTGTAAGGAGACAACCATGTTGGTGGCCTGCTGTAGCATGAGGCAGCCTTGACAGAATAAAAATGGCAAGATGATGCTAAGCAAAAGAGAGAGAGAATCTGAGTTACCACTCCTAGCTACATCACCATTATGATCTGAAATGGACCATCATGTGAATTTTCACCAAATGAATACACTGCATACAGTTTTCAAAACTCAAATGTTTCTTAGGGTAGACTGGATCATTTTTCAGAAATATTTTATCTTTCCTCTTCACCTGCAGCCCCTTTGACTTTGGGCTTGTCCTTGCTTTGGCTAATGGAATGGTGTGGAGGAGCTAGAAGGCTTTAAGCATATACTGAGAATGTATTTGCTCCACTCATGACGAAGGTTGGAAGCTGGGACGAACATAACAAAGGGTTATAAGCATTCACTGAGTGTCCAAGGCTGGGAATGGATAACGAAGGGTTATACGCCTGGCCTTGAGGCGTTCGAAGGCTTCCTTCTGACCACCTGTTTCTGGGAGCAAGGACTGTTGTTTCATGATAAGACTCCTTTTAGAGTTTCGCCAAAGCTATGTTATGGCTTGGGCGGTGGGAACTGTATTTTATGCTTGAATGCTTCGATGTTTTATCAAGAAAGGCTACGTGCAAGTCTGCTTTATGCTCTGCTCCCTGAGACCATATATCTGCAAAAAGATGGACAATAAAATTTGTCAGTCCACTAGAGGCTGTCCCTGAGTGTCCTTTTCAGAGTGCGGGTATCNCGATGTTTTATCAAGAAAGGCTACGTGCAAGTCTGCTTTATGCTCTGCTCCCTGAGACCATATATCTGCAAAAAGATGGACAATAAAATTTGTCAGTCCACTAGAGGCTGTCCCTGAGTGTCCTTTTCAGAGTGCGGGTATCCGAGCCTTACAGAATGGTAACAGACATAGATCTGATCAAAGCCTTGTAAAGCAGTAACATGATTATGAGGCTTGCTTGTTTGTACTTTTGCCTTGTCATAAGGAAGACCTTTTCCCCAGGGAACAGAAAGCAGCACCCAGGTTTTGTTACACAGCCCAATAATACTGCCTGCAAAGACTCATGAAAAAACAGCTTCCTGACTCCATTCTTCACATCCCTCAGCCCTGCTCGCCAGCCCTCCTCTCTTCAACTCTTTAAATGATTTCTTCTGGTGATTATTTTAAAACAATATACTAATACTGTTATTTCTCACATGTTGGTTTTAGACATTGTATATTGACTTCCTGGAAGGTATGAACATAATTTTCATTTCACAGATGCTGAGGTTGAGGTCCAGAGGGATGAAATGACTGTATAAAGTCCTGCAGAGTCTTGGTCAAATTCAGATGTTCTGATGTCAGATTTCACACTCTACTCACCATAGAGTCTATCAATATTACTTATTAATAAGTCAACAACTTGACACCCTTCAACCTTATAGTTCATACTTATTTCTCATTATACATTTACAAAACAAAGCCAAAAAATTAAACCATTTCCCCTAAAAACCTTGCTCTAGTATGAGAAATGAAGACTTCCCCTAGTTCAGTCCCTTGTTTCCAGGTAAAACAATGCCATCCTATCCACTACATTTTTCAACTTTGACAAGTCTTTAGGCCTTGAGGCAAGTAGAAACTAAAACACTCTCCCTGTTTCCAAAGAGCTTAAAATTGTCAGTTTCTTGCAGTGGTTGCAACATGTATTTAAGTGATACTGATCTCCTTTGTGGAGCTCACAACCCAACAATCGAAAATGGTGTTGATAATGTGAATGAAGGACAGTAGGATGTGCCACTTTCAAATATGCCATTTCAAGATATCAATTATTTTCAGTTAAAGGGACATGAAAAACAATAGGTGCAAGAAAGGCACACTCCCATTTTTCTTTTTTCCAAAGGCAGATGCTACTCTTCTGTAGTAAGTGCCCTCCCTACACCAAAAAGAAAGAAACATTCTAAATACCAGAGAGGGAGTTGAGTCTACCAATTTGCACAGAGATTCTTAAAATAATTGCCATCTTCCTCTGAGTTTCTTTTACTTTCCCACAATCCCCACTTTCAGCTCAATCCAGTGTATACGCACTTAGGTTTTTTGTCTCTTCTTTGAGTCCTCAATTCCTCAGGAAGTCTCCCAGGTCATAGTAAAGCTTATATTAATTTGTACACTTTTTCTCTTATGTTTTATGCCAATTTAATTCCCAGGCCCAGCCAGAGACCTTAAGAACGTGAAGATTTTGCTTCCCCTACATTCTCAGCAGCCAGCCATGGTGCTTCTGATCCTGGTTCTAAAAAGCAACTTCTTATAATTAGCCTGATCACAATAAATAGAAAAGAAACTGCTGCCAGGTTTATTCTTTTTTTTCCATGGGCCACTTATATGTTGCATCTCATCTCAAGAAAACTAATTTTCTATGAATATATCCTTCTATTTCATTGATAGCACTTATTCTAGCATTTTCTGTCTTTTGTTTACTTATTATCTGTCTCCCTTTAACCCTGTGAATTCCATGATAGGACCTTCCTGTCTTGGTCATCGCTGAATCCCTAGCATCTCTTGCAGCCCCTGGCACATAGCAGGTGTTCAATAAACACCTGCAAATATAATCCTAATTTCACCCTATATGACGTTCTTTCCTTTCTTTGACAATGGCTACAGATTTAAATAATTTCAGTTCAGTTCAGTTCACTCGCTCAGTTGTGCCAGACTCTTTGCGACCCTATGGACTGCAGCACACAAGGCTACCCTGAGCCAAACTCCGGACTTGCTCAAACTGTGATGCCATCCAACCATCTCATCCTCTGTCGTCCCCTTCTCTTCCTGCTTTCAATCTTTCCCAGCATCAGGGTCTTTTCCAGTGAGTCAGTTCTTCGCACCAGGTGGCCAAAGTATTGAAGCTTCAGCTTCAGCATCAGTCCTTGCAATGAATATTGACTGATACACTTTACATGTGTACAATACTGCAGTTTATGATGTGATTTCAACCAATTTCTTATTCCTATTCTAACCTCATTTCCTACGTCAAATTCATTTCACCAGAGGGTGAATGGGTAATACTACACTATACTAACCTAACCTGTTTTCTATTCACTGAAAGTTGGTGGAGAGTTAGGGACAGGGATGAGGGTTTAATTGCAGTTACTGGGCATAAAGAGGCCATTTGGGGCATTAAATAAATGTATTTTTCAACATCCAGTAAAGGCTGGGTTCAGGGTATTCCCTAGACAGGTCCAGCAGAAATGGCGAATTTCCCCTGAGAGCCCCCAAAAGGTTAAGCTGGCGAGACCGGAGAAGAGTGGGCGAGCCCTGACATTTGAGGCAGCGCTGGCGCAAGGGGGGAAATTCTGACACCGAGCTCTGCGAGGGGCCTGAGGATGGCTTCGCCTCTACTCCCACCCCGTGTGAAAAGCTCCCCCAAGCGTGGGCCACCTAGCACAACTCCCACGGTCCGCCGGGCGCCGGAAACCGGCCGGCCGACCCGAGATGTGTATAAGAGANCTCCCACCCCGTGTGAAAAGCTCCCCCAAGCGTGGGCCACCTAGCACAACTCCCACGGTCCGCCGGGCGCCGGAAACCGGCCGGCCGACCCGCAGTGACGTCAGACCCACTTCCGTCGACCCGGACGCGCGGCGCTTGGATTGGTCGAGCCGCGGCGCCGTGGGTGGGGCGTCAGGGCGCGGGGCGGCGTGCGTTCTCAGCCTGGGTGGGGGTCTCTGGCCTTGTTTCCCGCAGCGTGGAGGGGCCGTACTAGCTGCGCCCTCAGGGCTGCTTCCTTGTGGGCGGCGAGAGGAGTCTGAACGACACGATCGGTCACAGTGGGGTCACCGCACCCGTGGGATCGCTGCCCCTTAGCGACTCTGCGGACTTCCGGGGAAAGTTGCGGCCTGCGAGGGGGAGGCAGGAAATCGACGCTTCCCACCTCATGGTCTCAGATGGGCTCTGGTGGCTGATTGGTGGCCGAGGCTAATGGGTGCACGAGGGAAAGACGACACTGACCCTGTCCCAGGTCTCTGAGTCGTGGTGTTTTGAAGAATCAAAACCCAGGTTCTGCAGCATCCAGTGAATTCACTTCATTGATAGCTTATTGGAAAACCTGCAGAGCCTTGTGAAAAGCAAGACTACTTTTTTTTTTCTCTCTCTCTCATTTTTCCCTGCAAAACAGTTGCTACCGTGCTCTCCTCTATTGGCATCTTATTTCTGGAAGTAGAGTAGGATCTGATAATGGTTTCAACATGGATTATCTTAGGTTTAAAAAACCCTTTTGTAAAATGTGAAGAGTAACCTTTGTCCATTGGGCTTCTCAGTTGGCACTGGTGGTAAAGAACATGCCTGTCAATGCAGGAGATGTAAAAGAGTAGGCTTCCACCCTAGGGTCTGGAAGATCCCCTGGAGGAGGGCCTGGCAATCCATTCCAGTATTCATGCCCAGAGATCCGACTGAAGCAACTTAGCACTGCACAGCACCTGTCCATAGCTTGGCGACACCCTAGGTCTCTATAAGCTCAAAGGAATTGAAATGTTGAATCCCTTCTTGTTATTCCCTATGGTAGTCCTTTAATTCTGCTTCAGTAATGTCTTCAGATAATCCAGGAGCCATGCCAGTGTTTCTCTCAATAGGCAAGGTAATCAGCTTTCACCCAGCAACACACTTGAATCTAGCAGAACCTTCCTGACTTTCTACCGGTCGACTGCACCTTGTGTCCCTTTCTTTTCTTGAGGCCTGCTTACTCTGAAGATTGTTAAACTATTACTGCACCAGGGTGAGAACAAAATATTTTGGAGACTTTTGCATGTCTGCATGGGTGTGTGGATGTGCTGCCTTTGGCAGTGTGCAGCTATATATGGGATTAAAATCCACAGAAGAGTTTGGAGGACAGTGGGATCCCTCCACACTGTGCTTCAAACCTTGTTTCTGCCTGATCTTCCATAGTCTGACCTCTTACTCTCCCTCATTCATTTTTTCTGTTCCTTGAATACACTCTGTACTTGGCTTCTTCACGCTTCCACATAGCAGTTCCCTGTAACTGGAATGCCCTTCTCAAAGTATGTACTGTACTTTCAATGCAAAACCCAATTGCACTGCCAATCTTTCCAGGAAACTATATTTGCGTATTATTTTGTCCTCCTAATATAGAATTTATAAGGCTGTGAAGCCTTAAAATAATTACATGTATAAGCTTCTTCCTTCTTCTCTACATTGTGACCAATTTGGGATGGTGCCTTTTCTATCTATTCCTTACAAAACAGACCTGAATCAAATCCCTTACAGTTATAAGGTGGAAGTGACAGATTCAAGGGATTAGATCTGATAGAGTGCCTGAAGAACTATGGACAGAGGTTCATATGGACATTGTACAGGAGGCAGTGATCAAGACCATCCCCAAAGGAATAAAATGCAAAAAGGCAAAATAGTTGTCTGAGGAGGCCTTACAAGTAGCTGAGAAAAGAAGAGAAGTTAAAGGCAAAGGAGAAAAGGAAAGATATACGCATCTGAATGCAGAGTTCCAAAGAATAGCAAGGAGAGATAAGAAAGCCTTCCTCAGTGGTCAATGCACAGAAATAGAGGAAAACAATAGAATGGGAAAGACTAGAGATCTCTTCAAGAAAATGAAAGACATCAAGGGAACATTTCATGCAAAGATGGGCACAATAAAGGACAGAAACAGTATGGACCTAACAAAAGCAGAAGATATTAAGAAGAGGTGGCAAGAAAACACAGAAGAACTATTTTAAAAAAGACCTTAATGACTCAGATAACCACGATGGTGTGATCATTAACCTAGAGCCAGACATCCTTGAGTCTGAAGTCAAGTGGTTCTTAGGAAGCATCACTACCAACAAAGCTAGTGGAGGTGACGGAATTCCAGCTAAGCTATTTCAAGTCCTAAAATATGATGCTGTAAAAGTGCTGCACTCAATATACCAGCAAATTTAGAAAACTCAGCAGTGGCCACAGGACTGAAAAAGGCCAGTTTTGATTCCAATCCAAAAGAAAGGCAATGCCAAAGAATGTTCAAACTACCACACAATTACAGTCATCTCACATGCTAGCAAAGTAATGTTCAAAATTCTTCAAGTCAGGCTTCAACAGTACATGAACTTAGAACCTCCAGATGTTTAGACTGGATTTAGAAAAGGCAGAGGAACCAGAGATCAAATTGCCAACATCCATTGGATCGTAGAAAAAGTGAGAGAATTCCAGAAAAACATCTATTTCTGCTTTATTGACTATGCCAAAGCCTTTGACTGTGTGGATCACAACAAACTGTGGAAAATTCTTCAAGAGATGGGAATAGCAGACCACCTTACCTGCCTCCTGAGAAATCTGTATGCAGGTCAAGAAGCAACAGTTAGAACTGGACATGGAACAGTGGTCTGGTTCCAAATAGGGAAAGGAGTATGTCAAGGCTGTATATTGTCACCTTGCTTATTGAACTTAAATGCAGAGTACATCATGTGTAATGCCAGGCTAGATGAAGCACAAGCTGGAATCAAGATTGCTGGGAGAAATATCAATCACCTCAACACAGATGACACCACCCTATGGCATAAAGCAAAGAGGAACTGAAGAGCCTCTTGATGAAAGTGAAAGAAGAGAGTGAAAAAGTTGGCTTAAAACTCAACATTCAAAAAACGAAGATCATAGCATTCAGCCCCATCACTTCATAGAAAATAAATGGGGAAACAATGGAAACAGTGACAGACTTTATAAATCACTACATATGGTGGCTGCAGCCATAAAATTTAAAAATGTTTGCTCCTTGGGAGAAAAGCTATGACTAACCTGGACAGCATATTAAGAAGCAGAGACATTACTTTGCCAACAAAGGTCCATCTAGTCAAAGTTATAGTTTTTCCAGTAGTAATGTATGGATGTAAGAGTTGGACCATAAAAAAAGCTGAGTGCCAAAGAATTAATGTTTTTGAATGTGGTGTTGGAGAAGACTCTTGTGAGTCCCTTGGACTGCAAGGAGATCAAGCCAATCAATCCTAAAGGAAATCAGTCATTGGATGGACTGATGCTGAAACTGAAGCTCCAATACTTTGGCCACCTGATGCAAAGAACTGACCCATTGGAAAAGACCCTGATGCTCGTAAAGATAGAAGGCAGGAGCAGAATGGGACAACAGAGGATGAGACAGTTGGATGTCATCACCGACTCGATGGACATGAGTTTGAGCAAGCTCCAGGAGATGGTGATGGAGAGGGCAGCCTGGCATGCTGCAGTCCATGGAGTCACAAAGAGTCGGACATGACTGAGCAATTGAACTGGACTGAACACAGAACACCAGAACCCATTCAAGAAACACATACCAAGGGGCTGTCATGTGCCCAGTTGTACTCTAGGTACAAGGAGATGGAGAGAGAGTGGCCAGAGGAAGCCTCTTTATTTTTGAGGAGGAAACCTGGGGAAACCTACAAAAGAGGGAGGAAGAGATTTTAGATGAGAGAGCAGCAAAGTCAAGGCCCTGAGGCAGAGATGTGTTTAGTATGTTAAAGAACAGCAAAGGAGTCAGACCAAAGGGGAGTGGTGGGACGCAAAGCAGGAGAAGATTGGGGGTCAGATCATGACACACTTGCATTAGGCATTCAAGAAATGCTTGTTGTATTGAATTTATTGAATCAATAAGGGATGGAGAATAATGACAGTAACAAGGAAATGGGGAGATTGCTTGTGTGGGATAGACCCAATACATATGTATAGAGTATTCACAACCTGCACACAAATATGTTGGAACTCTTATTCAGTGTGGTGACATGTCACTGAAAAAAATCTTAATGAAAACCAGTGTTTTTTTGCAGTGATTTTTCATTAGAATGGAAATCCAGAAGATGAGGAGGCAGATTTCCTGGAGGAAGAAATGGATTGATACCACTCCATTGCATGGAATTATTTGATAGATAATACTGATCATTTTTTTAAAGTTCAGAGGGAATGCACTTTTGATTTTATTTATTTTATTGGCTGTGCTGCAAGGCATGTAGGATCTTAGTTCCCTGACCAGAGATTGACTTGCCCTTGGCAGTGAAAGCATAGAGTCCTAACCACTGGACCACCAGGAAATGTTACTCGGTCATAAAAAAAGAATGAAATAATGTCATCTGCAGCAACATGGATGGAATTAGAGATTGTCATAATGCATGAAGTAAATCAGAAAAAGATAAATATCAAATGATACTGCTTATATGTGGAATCTAAAAAAAAAGGATAGAAATGAACATATTTACAAAAAAAGAGTCACATGTAGAAAACAAATTTATGATTACTGAGGGGTAAAGCGGAGAAGGCAATGGTACCCCACTCCAGTACCCTTGCCTGGAAAATCCCATGGGGGAAAAGAGGGGAGGGATACATTGGGAGACTGGGATTGGCATATACACACTACTATATGTAAAATAAATAAACAATGGCCTATTGTATAGTGCAGGGAACTCTTTTCATTACTCTGTAATGACTTATATAGGAAAGAAATTTTTTAAAAAATGGATAGGGGACTTCCCTGGTGGGTCCAGTGGTTAAAACTCCATGCTTCCAATTCTAGGCATTGGATCCCTGGTCTGGGAACTAAGCATTTCCATCTCTGGTCTGGGGACTACGCACCCACATGGTATGTAGCCCAGCCAAAAAATAAATAAAAGATAAAAAAGAGTGAATATATGTATGTATAACTGATTCACCTTGCTGTATAACAAAAACTAACACAACATTTTAAATCAACTATAGTCCAATAAAATTATTTTTAAAAAAAGTTTGGAAGGAAACAAAAAACATCTCCTAATGTCCTGCTTTTCATTTGCAGGAACAATACTTGAGTATTTGTTGAAAAAAGTTGAGTTTATGACATAATCAGATACATTTTAAAACCTCTACCTCCCCAAGGGCTAAAGTGAATGCTAGGGGCAGGGAGCAAATACCCTGTAAGCAGAACTTGGCTTTTGGCTTTAAAGTAATAAAATTCAAGAATGTGTTGCTTATTGGAGTGGTATTTCTGTGGCAACAGTCTTCATTTGCAGCCCAAGCCTTCCTGGTTCACAGCAACTCTCTCACTCTCCAGCAGAATTAAAAGATACAGAACACCTGTTTACTTAATAATTTTTGGTAACAAGCTCTTAACTTAAAATTTTTTTTTAATTTTAGTATTATTTTGGTTAGTTTGGCTCCCTACAAAAAGTGGCTACTATGGGCTATTGATGGCGGCTCTTTTTCTCAAAGTCAGTTTCTTGGCAATCATTCACGTAGATGAGATCGAGTGTGGTTTTCGACTCAGCTTGCAAACCACTGAGTTGACAGTCTCAGTCTTGGTTGCTGAGTCAACACATCTTTTTATTCATTCACAGAAATGAGTAACTCCATTACATGTAGCTCTGAGTTAGTCACAACAGGTAGTCAAAAGTTAAGGTATAGTTGGAATGAGACTGTGTTCTAACCCTGAACTTCCCTGTTCCTTAAATGTGGCAATGTGTGTGTGTGGTGGAAAAATATTGGCTCTGCATGTGACCTGTCTGGGTTCCAGCTCAGTTCTGTCCCATGCTAGCTAAATGATCCCAAACCAATTACTTATCCTTCATGCTTTGGGGTCCTCATCTGCAAAACAGGGATAACTTCAAAGGTTCTTTTGAGGATTAAAGGAGTAAAAAGAGAAAAAGCTAGACCTTTGGCCTAGAGTAATACTGCCATTAATACTTGGCTGTTATCTGAACTTCTCTCAGCTTCTGTTTCTTTACCATTAGGACGGTAACAATAATTCTTACCTCCTATGATTGGTAAGAGGCTACATAAAGTATTTAATGTGCTGAAACACAACCCATCTGCAATGCAGGAAGCGACCTGTATTTGCCATTATTAAGACTGTGCATGTGTGCTCAGACATGTCAAACTCTTTGCCACCCCAAGGACTACAGCCCACCAGGCTCCTCTGTCCGTGAAACTTTCCAGGCAAAAATACTGGAGTGGGTTGCCATTTCCTTCTCCAGGGGATCTTCCCAACCCAGAGATTGAACCCAGGTCTCCTATGTCTCCTGCATTGGCAGGTGGATTCTTCACCACTGCACACTTGGAAATTACAAAACATTTATTTATCAACAGTTTAAATCTGTTTAAATTCCATGCTGATAGGCCCACAAGAGATGAACAGAGGAAATGATATGCCATGAAGATGTACCATCTTAGTGAAGGTGAGGGATAGAATGTATAGGTAGAGTTTTTGCCTGAAGGTACAGTGATAGGATTTCATGTAAGAATTTGAAAAAAATAAAGTGAAGATAATAAAGGTCTCTCTTCTTGGAGAACAAGAAAATTCCCGGAGCTAAAGATTGAGGGCTGGAGGAGAAGGGGATGACTGAGGATGAGATGGTTGTATGGCATCACCGACTCAATGGAAATGGGTTTGGGTGAACTCTGGGAGTTGGTGATGGACAGGGAGGCCGGGCATGCTGCGATTCATGGGGTCACAAAGAGTCGGACACGACTGAGCGACTGAACTGAAACCTATTTAAGCTTTGAGTACCTGCCTCAAAACAAGACATTTATCTTAGCNACTCTGGGAGTTGGTGATGGACAGGGAGGCCGGGCATGCTGCGATTCATGGGGTCACAAAGAGTCGGACACGACTGAGCGACTGAACTGAAACCTATTTAAGCTTTGAGTACCTGCCTCAAAACAAGACATTTATCTTAGCATACATGAAAGGTAGCAAAGAGATTTGGTACAGGAGTTGTGATGCTTGGTTGTGGGTCCTCATTTGCCCAAGGGGCACAGATAGAGTTCAGGGGTCTGTGGATTTGGATGAGGAAAATCACATCTTTCATTTTCACTAATCTCTAACGGAAAGTTAGCCTTCAATTTAAAATTTCACAAAGCATAGCCAAAGAAACAGTCCTGTGGTATTTCACTGAAAGAAATTAGTTATTTCCATATCACCTTAAGGTTCTTGCTGGTATCCCCAAATACCATTTATGCTTATGGTGAATCTGAAATTATGACAGTAATGTGATCATGAAGAAGCCCATGTATTATATCACAAATCAGTTTTAAATCTTTGGTAAGTATATTTCGATATGATTGGTCTCCTTTGAAATCCTTTGTATTATATTTACAAACTCAAGAGCATTATTCTGTGGAGTCCTGCAAGCATTGAGGCTGCAAGATGAAAGGTTAAGTCTTTGGTAAGAGCATGGGCTCTGGAGTCAGACAGCTGAGTTTGACCCCCTTTTCAGCTCCTTTCCAGCGAGGGGACATTGGGTGGTCTGCCTAGCCTTCTTGGTGCCCTTAGGATGAAGGCTATTGTGAAGTATAACTGAAGGAGTTATGTAAATATAAAACTGCCTTGCAGGTAGTAAACCCTCAGGAAATGTGAGCCATTTGAAGAAAAGCAATTGTGGGAAAGGAAAGCTGTACAGCTTCAGTTGGGGTTTATACATGAGCACAATTTCCCGAGGAAGAGAAAGAGAAGTAACATTTTAGGTCATGAAGAAGTAGACAGGCCCTGAGACTGGAGTAATTCATTCATTCACTCATCCCTTCATTCATTCACTCACTCATTCATTCAATAAAGGTTTCTTGACTGCCCACTACATGCCTCTCAACACTTTCACTATCACTTGTGGGCCTTAAGCAAGTGTAAAAATAGAGCTCACACACCCTACAACATTTAAAGGTGGCAGATCCAGCCAGTGTTAAATGTGTTCTCTTTTCTTATTTCAACAGAGAAATCTTCAGACTTAACAAAATTAAAAAATTTGCTAAATTAAAAAAATTAAAAATTTATTGCTTTTATGTGACAAATGTGGGGAAAATATCCAGATGACTGGATTTTATTACTATGGATATCAGTGTTGTTTGATGGCCTGGAAATGTTCGAATGGGCCATAAAGACATATAATTCATAAATTAGTATATACTTGGTCCATAAAATTTATTTTTCTTGCCTTCATTTTCATTTGTTATAGTTGAGATTTTGTGTTTTGATGACAGCACCTTGACTTAAAGGATTAAAAAATGAAATATAATTGTACTTGAAGTATAATGTATGTGTGTAATGTAAAATATAAATATGAGTATGAAGAATTTTTAAGTTAAATTTTTTTTCATGTTTGTTTTAAAGTTCTTTTTTGGACTTTCCTGGTGGCACAGTGGATGGGAGTCTGCCTGCCAATGCGGGGGACCTGGGTTCAATCCCTGGTCCGGTAAGATCTCATATGTGGTGGAGCAACTAAGTCTGTGCTCCATAGCTACTAAACCCTCACTCTAGAGCCCAGGAGCCAAAACTACTGAAGCCTGTGCACCCTAGAGCCTGTGCTCTGCAGCAAGAAAAGCCACTACAAAGATAAGCCTGAACACTGCAACGAAGAATAGCCACTGCTGGCAGGAGTTAGATAAAGCCCAAGCAAAGCAATGAAGACCCAGCACAGCCAACAGTAAATACATAAGTAAAAAAAAATTTTAAGTCATTTTTCTTCTAAAAGTTTCAAAATTATCTGTTAAAATAGGGTACTTGTTAAAAGTCAAATATCTAAAATTGTTCAAATATCTCTAACCTTTTTATTTTGTGAAGTTCAATTAAATTTTATTGAACACTTTTATAAAAAGTAAAAATATCTGCCATTCTGGGATTCAGTGTCCTAGTATATTCCTATAAGGAACCAGTATTACAGTTCTCATGCTACTTACTACATAGATGGAGATTTGAGTGATATGAACCACTTAATATTGCAAAACCTTCTTCAGATTTCTTGTGCAACTACTTTTAAAAANAAAAAAAAAAAAAGGACACTGGAGTAGGTTGACATGCCCTCCTCCGAGGGATCTTTATATATATATATAGCAGTGTATCTATTAATCCCATACTCCTAATTTATCCCTCCCCTCCATTAATATCTTTTATTCCTTCATTTACAAATATTTCTTGGATGCTGCATCTTAGCTGTGTGAACATACCCTTGTCACTTAATCTCTTGTGTCTCAGCTTTGTCATGTAGGGGTGATATGAGGACCTATCATAGGATTGATTGCTGGAAGGACTGTATGATGGGCTTAGATCAGTGCACAGTACAGGAAAAGACGTCAACAAATAGCTTGGTGTATGAGGACAAGTATTCAGACCGGGGATGCAACAAGGAATAAGCAAGTGGCTTAACAGAGTGAGAAAAGGCAGACACATTTAAATGTTAGTGTGCCAATAAAGGACACTGATCTCCTCTTTAATCCAGTCATACTGGTCTCCCAGATCAATCAAGAGAAACTCTGTTTTATTCAATAGATTAAAAAAAACTATGTTTTTCTGTTGATTTGTTTGTTGCTATATCTATACTTTGCTATTGTTAATTCTGTGATTACACTTAGGGCAACCTTGCAAATGGATGGCGTTTTTTTTTGTTTGTTTTTGTTTTTTTTGGCTGTACTGTGTCTTCGTTGCTGTGTGGGCTTTTCTCTAGTTGTGACAAGCAGGGTCTACTCTCTAGTTGCGGTACCAGTCTTCTCATTGTGATGACTTCTCTTTTTGCAGAGCATAAGCTCTAGGGTGCTTGGGCTTCAATAGCTGTGGCTCATGGGCTCCAGAGCACAGGCTCAATAGTTGTGACGTACAGGCTTAGTTCCTCCCAGGCATGTGGGATCTTTCCAGATCAGGGATCATACCCCATATCTCCTGCATTGGAAGGTGGATTCTTTATCACTGAGTCACCAGGGAAGCCCCAAATGGATAATTTAAAACAGTCAATCAACAAATAAAGTGTGTTGTTATGTTACCTAGAAATCGAATCTTTATTGCATATTCTGGTTTTCTTGTGAACCTCATAATACTTCAGGTGATGACTGTCCATTGAAAAACATGAACAGCTCTTATCTTCCCTTTTTAGGTACTTTCTGTGGGAAAAGCAGCCTGGAGCCTTGCATTTCTTGTCCTTTAAATAGTTTCTCCAGCACAAGTGGACAGAAGTCCTGTGACATATGCAGAAAATGTGAAGGTATGATTTAAAAAATGTAGTCTTTATGCTGATATGTGTTGGGAAGACAGGTTTTTATTCCCTAGTGTACTGATCTTGCTTGAAAGTCTGAAGTGTCAGGTTGACTGATTCCTCTGCCAATAAATAGGCAGCGTCCAGTAAAATAATTTACTGTAAGAGCCAACATTGGTGGATTGAACTTTTTGAATATTAGAGGGAACATTCACTGGACAAGAGAGAATTCTTTTAATAGCAGAACTTAAAATGTCTTCTTTAGTTATTTAAAAGTAAGCTTTGTACTCTGAGGTCATTGTTCAGTTGCTAAGTCGAGACCAATTCTTATATGACCCATAGACTGTAGCCCACCAGGCTCCTCTGTCCGTGAGATTTCCCAGACAAGAATACTGGAGTGGGTGGCCATTTCCTTTTCCAAGCGACCTTCCCAACCCAGGGATTGGACCCAAGTCTCCTGCATTACAGGACGATTCTTTACCGCTGAGCCACTAGGAAAGCCCCTGGGGTCATTAAGGAACGTTATAAGTAGAACGAGCATAGGTTTTATTGCAGAACATGAATTTGCTTCCTGCTTTTGGAGGTCAAGGGTCAGTGTAACCCTGACGGGCTTTGTAGGTATTTTCAGGATCAAGAAGCCGTGTTCCCCCACCAGCAATGCAGTGTGTGAATGCATTTCGGGATTCCACTGCCAAGGGGCAGGATGTTCCATGTGTGCAAAGGACTGTAAACAAGGTCAAGAGTTAACAAATGCGGGTAAGTTTCCTCCTGTAAGGTGCAAATTTGTTATCTAGACTTACATCACTTGCTTAGTTCATGGTCCTTTGATTATAAAACAGATTTGTAGAACCTTTAAGTAATAAATAATGAACCATGGAGTCACATATCTGATATTTGCAAAATTACTTTTCAGTCAATGAAACTAATTTGAGATGACAATATTTTTCATCAGAACCATGCTTTTTCATGCATATACAATACTATACATAAAATTAGAATAAAACCTTTAGTCATATTAGGGTTTCATTTCAAGAAAAACTGTTGAACAATCTGTGTAGATTGTATTAAGCTAATAACTTTATTACAGGATTATATTTATCGCATACTGTTCAAGAAGAATTGTTTATCACTAATGAAATTCAGGAAGAATTGTTGGATAATCAGCACAGATCATATTAAATTAATGACTTGATTGTTATGAGATCATGTTCATCTCAGGGAAAGTTTAAAATTATAAAAATGCTTCCTTTTATTATTTCTTTAATTTTTATAAAAGGTTGTAAAGACTGCTCTTTTGGGACATTTAATGATCAGGAACATGGCATCTGTCGACCTTGGACAGAGTATGTATCATTTCTTTTTCCTTAAAAGTAAAGTGTCTGGGTTAACTTTTTCAACTTATGCTTTTAGAACTTTTGGTTAATTAATTATTTTAATTGGAGGATAATTGCTTTACAACATTGTGTTGTTTTCTGCCATGCATCAGCATGAATCAGCCAGAGGTGTGCATATGTTCCCTCCCTCTTGAACTTCCCTCCCACTCACTGATGCTTTTTTAAACCTGTCAAGTGCAAATATGGAGTAACTGTGTAAATAGGCAGCCTGGGAATGGTATGAGGTCATTGTGACTGGTTTGCCAAAATGGGCATTTTCTCCAGGAGTAATGCCTAGAACAGCTAAGTCAGATTTACCAGTGGAACTTAGTTACTGTCTGCCCCAAGGGTTCTTCTGTCTCACTCCAATCTCTTTGCTGCCTCTAATCTTTCCTTATTGATCAGTCCATCTTCAAGTGCTCGTGCCAGCACTAATAATGATATAGAAGAGGGTAAAGTATGTTTCCTTTCCTCAGAATCATCAACATAGACTTGGGCAAATAAGACCATCCCAGGCAGTCAAACAGCCAATAGTGTATTTTGTATGCCTTTGTTCTTTTTGCATTTTATTTTCTTACAAGATCATTTTTATTATTTAACATTTACATTCTTATTGTGTTTTACAAAAATATTGATTCATAGCACATTAGAAAGTTTTGGGGTTTATTTATTTATTTATTTATTTTGACACAAATAGTTCTGAGCAGTGAAATGAGTCTGTGTGGAAAGTGGGATTGAACTGGCTTTGGGGAATGGGTGGGTTCATGTTAGGTAAAGGACAGAGGAGAGACACAGGACAATGATGATGATGTTGATGATGACCACAATCATGTGCTTAGTTGCTCAGTCGTGTCCAACCCTTTGCAATCCCATAGGCTATAGCCCACCAGGCTCATCTATTCATGGGGATTCTCCAGGCAAGAATACTGGAGTGGGTTGCCATGCTCTCCTCCAGGAGATCTTCCCAACCTAGAGATCGGACCCAGGTCTCCTGCATTGCAGGCAGATTCTTTACCATCTGAGCCACCAGGGAAGTCCCAACAATGATTATGGCTACAATTAATAGGGAGTGAGCCAGACACATAAGGTCATTTACTCTTCACAACAGCCCTGGGACATGGATATCTTATTTTTCAGATGAGCTGTAGAGAAATTTCCTAACTTTCCCAAGGTCATTCTGCTAAAAGACCAACTCAGGACTCAAACTCTGATCTGTCATATGCCAACACATCATGGGGTTAAGAAATCCTAACCCTATGAAGGAGACCGAAGGTTCAATCTCTGGATTGGGAAGATCCCTTCAAGAAGGGAATGACTATCCACTTCAGTATTCTTGCCTAGGAAATCCCATGGACAGAGGAGCCTGGCTGGCTACAGTCCATGGGGTCGCAGAGTCGGACATGACTGAGCAACTGTCACACATACCACTGCAACCCCATGCTAAGTTGTCTGTCCTTTCTGTGTGCCAGAGATGCTTAGATACACTTAAGAAGGTGGAGGTGACAGACTAACCAGGCAACAGCCTGATGTAGGCTATCATGGGCCAGGGTTCTCCAGACTGGGAAGGAGGAAGAAGCCAGTTGGGCAAGTAGAGTGAGATGGACTGTGGAGAGCCGTGAAAGCCAAGTGAACACTGGAGGAGGCCCAATGTTCAGTGAAGGCTTTCAAAATATCCTTGCTTTGTCTATAAACCCAGATCCACATACCCTTATCACTAGAACTCCTTAATGGAGTAGAAAATGTCAGTCTTTTAAAACTAGAATGATCTGTACCTGAATTAATTATTTGAACTCTTTTCATTGGACCCTCTAAGCTGTTCTTTGAATGGAAAGGCTGTCCTTGTAAACGGGACGAAGGAAAGTGACGTAGTGTGTGGACCACCGTCACCTGACTCCTCTCCAGGTGCATCCTCCACCATTGTGCCTGCCTCTGGGAGAGAGCCAGGTAGCTGCTTTGTTGCTGTTAAATAAGTGAATGTATCATGGCCATTCTGGTTGGCATCTAAATCACTCCAATGTCCTGATGTCTTGCATGTTAATCTATAGCAGGCACCTCTGACATGCCTTCTTTCTCTTACTCTGGCTTCAAGGGAGCCATCTCTTTCATCAGTGTTTGTTATTCAGTCTGGGTTACATATTAATGAGCAGAGCAAGGTGAGATTGGATCCAAATAGACACTAATCCCTTTGATCTTGCCAAATAACAATGGTGATAGAGTCCCATGTTTCCTATATTCTAGAAGGCCAAACCCCTTATTTTGTGGGTCTCTAGGAAAATTATTGGGCTTCCCTGGTGGCTCAGTGGTAAAGAATCCACCTGCCAATTCAGGCAACGTGGGTTCAATCCCTGGGTTGGGAAGATCCCCTGGAGAAGGAAATGGCAACCCACTCTAGTGTTCTTGCCTGGAGAACTCCATGGACATCGGAGCCTGGCGGACTACAGTCCATGGGGTCGAAAAAGAGTCGGACACGACTTAATCACTAAAAATCAACAACAAAGGAACGACATTATTAAGGGTTGTTTTTTTTTTTTTTTAAGTTTTTTTAACAAACAAGCAGGCAAATTTACTAAAAGAGCTGGTGGGAGATGCCCAAATCACTTCTTCTCATGGTGAAGAGTTTACAAATGCAAGTTTACATCAGCATATTTGGAAAATTATATTTTTGCCTCAGTTTTCCTTTTGCTCTTTTTTGTTTTTCAAACTTTAAACTTTTTATTTTGTATTGGCTATTTTGTTAATAGCCAATTAACAATGTTGTGGTAGTTTCAGGTGAACATCTAAGGGACTTAGCCGTACATATACACATGTATCCATTCTCCTCCACACCACCCCCTCCCATCCAGGCTGCCATATGACATTGAGTAGAGTTCCATGTGCTATGTAGTAGGACATATAGAAGTACATACATAACCTTCCCAAATTCCCTAACTATCCCTGTCCCCCATTCTTCTCCCAGCAACCATAAGTTCGTTATCTAAGTCTGTGAGTCTCTTTCTATTTTGTAAGTTCATTTATATCGTCTCTTTTAGATTCCACATATGAGGGATGTCAGATGATATTTCTCCTTTTGGTCTTTTTCTACAGGTCCCACCTCCCAGATCATCATCTTCTTCCTTGCCCTGACATCAGCTGCCATGCTCTGCCTGGCATCCTTCGTGGTTCTCCGTTTCTCTGTGGTTAAACAGGGCAGAAAGAAGCTCCTGTATATATTCAAACAACGTAAGATGAATATAAAAGTGTGAGATATGAGCTTTCTGTAGACGTTTTGCAGTAGAAAGAAAAAGATGATTTTTTTTTAATTACAGAAGTTAGGTTAGTATAGCACAGTGGTTACCAAGCAGGATAATTTGGTCCCAGGGGACACTCAGCAGTGTCAGGAGACAGGTTTGATGGTCAAAGTCTAAGAGGTGGTGGAAGGGGTGCTGCTCTGGTATCTAGTGAGTGGAGGTCAGCAATGCTGCTAAAATCCTATATGCACAAGACAGCACCACAACAAAGAGTGACCCAGCCCCAAAGGTCCATGGCTGAGGTGGAGAAAGCTCAGTGATGGCAGAACATAGCCCAAAGGTTCTGGAAAATTTACCACTTTAAGTATGTTGCAGCCTTGGACAACTCTGCGTGTGTGTGTGTCCACTCAATTGTGAATACAGGACACTGAAAAGAGGAATCAAAAATAATATTGCCCCATCAAGCACGACTTCTCTGGCTGATAAATGACCTTGACCTGAGCTAGACCCACAGCTAGAAGAAGGCCTAGAGAACTAAAAGAAAGTTTGAAGTGGTTTTAATGGGATGAGGCATTAGGACACTGATCTGGATTAAATGAGAAATTTCAATGATGGATTCCACTCACTACACAAGATACTATTTCTATAAGGAATTCAGCACAGAGTCAATATTCACTAAATGAAAGCTATTAATATTTATTCCAAAAGGCATATAGATGGAGACAATCTGCATTTTTGACTTTGTGGAGGACAGAACCTTAGATAACAGGAAAGACTTACTAAGAGGAATTCATATACAGGAGGGTCGCTCCAAGAGCTCTGTAATGTAGCCCAGACCATCATAATATGATTAGAGAGTGTCTCCTTGTAAGTTGCTAAAAACATAGGAGGATAACTGCTTTATACTCTTGTGTCAGTTTCTGCTATACAAAAACATGAATCAGCCATGGGTATAACATATCTCCTCCCCCTTGATCCTCCCTCCCACTCCCCACTCCCTCCTTCCCCTCTCAGGTTCCTTGTGTTACAAGCAACTTTCCATTAGCTATCTGTTTTACATAGGATAATGTGTATGTTTGGAGTAGGAAATGACAACCCGCTTCAGTATTCTTGCCTGGAAATTGCATGGACAGAGGAGCCTGGCAGGTACAGTCCAGGGTCGCAAAGAGTTGGACAGACTGAGCAGCTAAGCACTCACATATGCAATGTGTATGTGTTAGTATATGGTATTTGTTTTTCTCTTTCTGACTTACTTCACTCTATAACAGGCTCTAGCTTCATCCACTTAACTAGAACAGACTCAAATAAAACAATTATCCTCCAATTAAGAATACATTTTTTTTTCTTAAAAAAGGCAAATACCCTGGAGACAAAATATCAGTAATAATGACATAAAGTCCTGCATTGTTTCAAGAAAATGTCAAAAATATGTATAGAAGTTTTTTTAAATAGAGGAGGGGAAGTACTAGTAGAGTCTTATCTAAAGATGCAATACACTAATTTGTTTAAAGGTTCTTTTGGGAAACAATATAAAATATTTTCAACATTTCGAAATACACAGAAAAAAATGCATGCACCTACAGTTTGCATGTATTCGAGCTAAGTTGCTTCAGCTGTGTCAGACTTTGTGCAATCCTTTGGATTGCAACCTGCCAGGCTCCTCTGTTCAACAAACTAAAATGAACACCTACCCAAGTCAAGAAATAGAACACACTCTGCTCCCCGGAAGCCCTTCTTGTGTTCCTTCCAGACTAAAACCCCTCCCTCTGCTAGTGCTAACCACATCTAGATTCTTACGGTGTTCACTTCCTTGCTCTTATTTATAGTTTTGCTACCCAAGAACATGGTTTAGTATGACTGCTTGTGAACTTCAGACCAGTGGAATCACACTATATCTGTTCTACATTTTCTTTCCCCCTTTCACTCAACAATATATCTTTATGATTCATCCATGTGTGGCATTTATCTTGAGTTGATTTCCATTGTTAAATGTTCTTCTATTGAAGAACTGTATCACCGTTTGTTTATCCATTCTAATATTCCTGGAAAATTGGGTTGTTTCCAATGTGGGGCTCTTACAGAGAATAATATTTGGATATTTTTGTCTGTGTATCTCAGTGTACATAAGCATGTTTCTTTCCTTCCTTTTTTTAAACCTAGGAATAAAGGTGCTGGAATATATATCTTGGTCCTTCAGTTAAGTCGCTCAGTCATGTCCAACTCTTTGTGACCCCATTGACTGCAGCACACCGGGCTTCCCTGTCTATCACTAAATGTTCAAACTCATATCCATTTGGTCCATAGTACTAGATTTATAAAACTTTTTGACAGTGATAGGAGTCCTATTAGCAGCGTATGAGAATTCTTTCTGTGCCAGTCCCTGCTAACACTAGCGTTATCAGACTTCTTAATTTTTATCTGTCTGGTGGGTGTCTGGTAGTATATGGTGGTTTTAATTTGCATTTCCCTGATTACTGGTGAGACTGAACATCTTTTTACTTTATGTTTGATCACCAGGATTTCCTTTCCTGCAAATCACCTGATCTTTTGAGCCTTTTCCCATTGGATTGTTTGTCCTTTTCTTACTAATCTATAGGAATTTTTTAGTCTACTATTCATGGGCTGCAAATACATTTTCCGACCCTGTGGTTTGTTCTTTGATTCTCTTTTTGAGGTCTTAACCACTGATTTAAACCTCTAAATTCTCACCGAAACTTCTGATTTAAACAACTATCCATCTCAGCTTTACCCCAAACTGCAATAAAGGTCTTTATAAAATGGTTTTCAAAAGTATTTATGAGTAATTAGGGAGTTTCAATGGAACTGTCATCTATTTTTAAAAATTTTAGGTTATTTTTTAAAACTTTCTATTTTGAAATAGAGATTCAAAGGAAGTTGTAAAGACAGTACAGAAAAGTCATATGTGCCATTCATGGGGTTACATCATATTTAACTATCTGGTAGCTCAGCTGATAAAGAATCTTCCTGCAATGCAGGAGACCCTAGAGATCCCCTAGAGAAGGGATAGGATACCCACTCCAGTATTCTTGGGCTTCCCTGCTGGCTCAGATGGTAAAGAATCCGCCTGCAATGTGGGAGACCTGAGTTCAATCCCTTGGTTGGGAAGATCCCCTGAAAGAGGACATGGCAACCCACTCCAGTGTTCTTATCTGGAGAATCCCCGTGGACAGAGGAGCCTTGCAGGTTAGAGTCCGTAGTGTCACAGAGTCGGACATGGCTGAGTGCCTAAGCACAGCACAGCACACCGCGCATAATATCAAAACCAGGCAGCCGACACTGGCACACTGTGTGTGTTTAATCTGTGTGCATGTGTGTGTTCAGTTGCTTGGCTGTGTCTGTGACCCCCAGGGACTGTAGCCCACCGGGCTCCTCTGTCCATGGGATTCTTTCAGCAAGAATACTGGAGTGGATTGCCATTTATTCCTCCAGGGGATCTTCCTGACCCAGGGATCGAACTCACGTCTGCATCTCCTGCATTGGCAGGTGAATTCTTTACCGTGAGCCACCTGTGTTTAGTGTATGTCATTTTATCACACGTGTAGATTGCTGAAACCAGCAGCACAATCAAAATGCAGAACTCTTCCATGACTGTGACATTAGCGCTGTTATGAATAATCATGTACAGGACCTGTGTGGACATAAGCTTACATATCTTGAAGATAAATGCCCAGGAGTGCAATTACTGGGTCATATGATAAGCATGTGTTCATTTTTTAAAGAAACTACTAAACACTTTTCCACAGGAGTTGTACCATTTAACCTTCCACCAGCAAGGTGTGAGAGATCCAGTTTTCCTCATCTTTGTCAGCACTTTGTATTGTTGCAATTTTTAATTTCAGTTGTTTGAATAGATATGCACTAATATCTTAATGTGGGCTTAATTTGCCTTTCCCTAAAGCCTGAACATTTTTCATGTACTTATTTTCCATCTGTCAATCTTCTTCAGTGAAATGTTCCTTCATGTCTTTTACCCATTTTCTAGTTAGATTGCTTATCTTACTTTTGACATTTGAGTTAGTTTTTAAAGTTCCAAGATATGAGTCTTTTATCAGATATGAGTTTTGTAAATATTTTCTCCAGTCTGTCACTTGCCTTTTCATCCTCTTCACATGATCTTCTGCAGAGAAAAAGTTTTTCATTTTGATGAAGTCCAACTGGCCAATTTTTTAAATTTATGGGATTACATCTAAGAACTCTTTATTAAGTCCTAGATCTCAAAGATTTAGAGTTTCTCCTATGTCATATGCCAAATGTTTTACATTTAAAAATACATTTCATTTTTAGCTAAGTTCTATATTAGGTGTGAGAGTTTCAGGTCAATATTTTAAAATTATTATTATTTTTCCTATGGGTAGCCAATGGCATCAGCATAATTTATTGGAAAGATTATTCTGCTTCCATTGAATTAATATTGCATTTTTGTAAAAACTCAGTTGGCTGTACTTGTGTGAGGACTATTTCTGGTTTCTCTCTTCTCTTCCATTGATCTGTGTATTTTTCCTTCTGCCAATACCACACAGTCGTGGTTACTGTAGCTGTAAAAAAGTCTTGAAATTAGGTATAGGGTAGAATGAGTCCTCCCACATTATTCTTCTCTTTCACGATTGTTTTGACTATTCCAGTTCATGAAGATAATTTTAGTATAATCTTATCTCTATCTACAAAAAGTCAGCTAGGATTCTGATAGCAACTGTGTTAAATCTGTACATCAGTTCAGGAAGAATTGACATCTTTCCTAGACGCTGTAAAGCGTCTGTCTACAATGCTGGAGACCCGGGTTCAATCCCTGGGTCGGGAAGATCCCCTGGAGAAGGAAATGGCAACCCACTCCAGTACTATTGCCTGGAAAACCCTATGGACAGAGGAGCTTGGTAGGCTACAGTCCATGGGGTCGCAAAGAGTCAGACACGACTGAGTGACTTCACTCATTCACTCACTCACTATGTTAACTATTCCAGTCTGTGAACACAGTGTGTCTCTCCATTTATGTATATTTTCTTTGTTTACTTTCATCAGTGCTTTGTAGTTTTCAGCATACAAGTCCTACACATGTTTTTTAAATTTAGGCCTTAATATTTAAATTTTAGAATTACAAATGGTATTGTATCTTCAGTTCAGTTCAGTTCAGTTGCTCAGTCATGTCTGACTCTTTGTGACCCCATGAATTGCAGCATGCCAGGCCTCCCTGTCCATCAACTCCCGGAGTTCACTCAAACTCAGATCCATCGAGTCGGTGATGCCATCCAGCCATCTCATCCTCTGTCATCCCCTTCTCCTCCTGCCCCCAACCCCTCTCAGCATCAGAGTCCTTTCCAATGAGTCAACTCTTCTCATGAGGTGGCCAAAGTACTGGAGTTTCAGCTTTAGCATCATTCCTTCCAAAGAAATCCCAAGGCTGATATTTAGAATGGACTGGTTGGATCTCCTTGCAGTCCAAGGGACTCTCAAGAGTTCTCCAACACCACAGTTCAAAAGCATCAATTCTTTGGTGCTCAACTTTCTTCACAGTCCAACTCTCACATCTATACATGACCACTGGAAAAACCATAGCCTTGACTAGATGGACCTTAGTCAGCAAAGTAATCTCTCTGCTTTTGAATATGCTATCTAGGTTGGTCATAACTTTCCTTCCAAGGAGTAAGCGTCTTTTAATTTCACGGCTGCAATCACCATCTGCAGTGATTTTGGAGCCCCCCACCCCAAATAAAGTCTGACACTGTTTCCACTGTTTCCCCATCTATTCCCCATGAAGTGATGGGACCAGATGCCACGATCTTCATTTTCTGAATGTTGAGCTTTAAGCCAACTTGTTCACTCTCCTCTTTCACTTTCATCAAGAGGCTTTTGAGTTCTCTTCACTTTCTGCCGTAATGGTGGTGTCATCTGCATATCTGAGGTTATTGATATTTCTCCCAGCA
>SJYV01009798.1:860868-875909 GCA_006410875.1 Neotragus pygmaeus
CCAGCCTAGCATTTCTCGTGATGTACTCTGCATATAAGTAAAATAAGCAGGGTGACAATATACAGCCTTGATGTACTTCTTTTCTTATTTGGAACCAGTCTGTTGTTCCATGTCCAGTTCTAACTGTTGTTTCCTGACCTGCATATAGGTTTCTATTTTGGTTTTTGACATGTTCATTGCTAGTATATAGAAATGCAGTTTGTTTGTTTGTTTTTTTGTACTTTGAGTTTTGTCCTGTGATTTTGCTGAACTTGCTTACTGGTTCTAGGGTATTTTGTATATTTCTTGGGATTTTTTAGTAGATCATAGTGTCATATGCAAAAAAAAAAAGTTTTGTGTTTTTTCATTTCCAATCTATATACCTTTTATTTCTTTTCTTGTCTTATTGTGCTAATTAGAATGTCCAGGACTATGTTGAGTCATAGTGGTGAAAGTGGATATCTTTGCCTACAAAAAAACCTCAGGGCAAAAATATTTAGTCTTTCATAAAGTATGATATGAGTTACAGATTTTAGTATATATTCTTTATTAAGTTGAGAAAGTGCTCTGAAGATTTTTTTAAAATCTTGTATTAGTGCTAAATTTTGTCAGGTGCTTTTTTGGTATCAATTGATTTGATTATGTGATTTTTCTTCTTTAGCCTGTTGAGATGGTGAATTCTGTAGATTGATTTTTGAATTTCAAACTAACCTTACATCCCTGGATTAAAGTCCATTCAGTTATAGTATATAATTATTTTTATATATGTCTGAATTCTCATGAATATTTTAAGAATTTTTGCAGCTATATTCATGAAGAATATTGACCCGTGTTGTTCTTTTCTTGTACTGTCTTTGTCTGGTTTTGGTATCAAGGTAATATTGACTTCCTCAATTTATTCTATTTTCTAGAAGAGGTTGTGTACAGCTGGTGTTAAATAGCTTTGTCTAGTGAAGCTATCTGAACATGGAGCTTTCTTTTTGAGGCTTCTTATTTACAAATTCAATTTCCTTAATAGACCACTGAAGTTATTTAATTCATATTGAGTGAATTATGATAGTTTATGTTTTTTGAGGACTTGGTCCATTTCACTGAAGTTGTCAAATTGATGTGCTTAAGTTTCTTATACTACTCCCATACTCTCCTTTTGTTGTATATAGGTCGGTAGTGATGTCACCTACTGATACTGGTAATGTGTGCCACTCTCCTTTTTTCTGAATTAGTTTTGGTAGAGATTTGTCAATTTTATTGATCTTTTCAAAGAACCATCTCTTTGTTTCATTGATTTTCTTTGTCGTTGTTCTGTTTTCAATTTCACCAATTTCTGCTTTTACCTTTATTATCTCCTTTCCTCTGCTTGCCTTGGATTTATTTTGTTCTTTTTCTATTTAGGTGGAAATTATGTTATTGGTTTGAGAGTTTTCCTCTTTCTAATATAAGAACTTCATATTATAAGTATCCAGTATCCACAGTACTAACTTGGCTGTGTCCACACATTTTGATATGTTGTTTTCCATTTTCTTTCAGTTCAATGTATTTTTTGTGTTTCTGTTGATTATTTAACAGTGTGGTTTTTAGTTTCCTAGTATTTGGTGATTTTTTGGTTTTCTTTCTGTTGTTGATATCTATTTTGATTCCATTATAGTAAGAGGACACCCTCTGTGTGCTTTCTTTTAAATTTGCTGAAGTTTGATTCATGTCCCAGGTCATGGTTTGTCTTGGTCTTTGTTGTTGTTGTTCACTCAGTCATGTCCAACTCTTTGTGACCTCATGGACTGCAGCACTCTAAGTTCCACATTCTTTACCATCTCCTGGAACTTGCCTAAACTCATGTCCATTGACTTGGTGATGCCATCCAGCCATCTCATCCTCTGTCGTCCCCTTCTCCTCCTTCCTTCAATATTTCCCAGCATCAGGGTCTTTTCTAATGAGTCTGCTCTTGGCATCAGGTGGCCAAAGTATTGGAGTTTCAGCTTCAGCATCAGTCCCTCCAATGAACATTCAGGATTGATTTCCTTTAGTATTGACTGGTTTGATCTTCTTGCAGTCCAAGGGACTCTCAAGAGTCTTCTCCAACATCACAGTTCAAAAGCATCAATTCTTCGGTGCTCAGCCCTCTTTATAGTTCAACTCTCACATCCATAATGACTACTGGAAAAACCATAGCTTTGACTATANATTGTGATTTATAAGAGCTAAATAAAGCACAGACATATAGATCAGTACTCTTTCAAAAACCAACAGCAGTAGTTTTTAGGTAGCAATTTACTTTAAAAAATCTTCCACGTTAATAGTGTGAAATGTGTAAGTAAACTTTTTATCATATATCCTAGAGCCATGTATTTAGCATTTGAAGTATCCTAATCAGGAAACTACTTTCCAATAGGGTTGTTTACTCATTTTACACTCATTTTAATCATCTTTATCAAAATTTATACCAGAAAGTTCATCAAATTGCATAAAGAGTGTTAGGCATGATTTTCCATTTAAAAAATGATTTTCCACTTATGAATTATGAAACCACTCAAGTGGTTAGCTAGAAAGACTGACTATCCTCTTTGCAGGATGAAGACATATATACACATATACACTATTGATACTGTGTATAAAATAGACAGCAAATGAGAACAGACTGTACAACACAGGGAACTCTCCATAATGTGGTGCCCTTTTAAATGGGAGGAAAATCCCAAAGGGAGGGGATGTACGTATACACATGGCTGACTCATTTTGCTGTGCAGTAGAAGCTAACATGGCATTGTAAAGCAACTATACTGCAGTTAAAGTTAATTAATAATAAAAAAGAATCCATTACAACCAACAGTGCCGAGGAGTAGAGCACCTTTTTGTCCTTCGTCTACTTCAAAATCTTCACACCAAGTTGTTCCACCTTGTTACTGGAATATTGTTGTGTCTGCCTAAGAATGAAACTTTCAAGTGTCTTTCAAATGTTTATTTCAATATTGTGGGTGCTAAGAAAAGAAAAAAGGGAGACTTCTTTGGGATTACAGGAAGCTGATCATAATTCCTGGTTAGTGAGTGTTGTATCTTTAGAAGAATTTGGGCCAAGATCTGCTTTCACTCAGTTGCAAGCTGTGGGAGACAAGACCTACAGTCTTCATTTTCTTGTAATTGCTGGAGATCATTGATGTTTACTCAAAGACTGGACATCTGCTGAAAGGTTACAGTGATTTAACTCAACTTCTACTGTCTTTTAAAAATACGAAAGTAATAGTAAAATACTTTTTATATTAAAAAATATAAAGGTAAATAGTAGAAAACAAAACCATGATACTCAAATTCTATTGTGACTATTCAAAACATTTGGGGAGGATTCACTTTAAAAAAGACAGATTATTTATTTATTTTATTTTTTGACTGTGGTGGGTCTTTGTTGCTTCATGTGGCTTTTCTGTAGCTGCTGCAAGCTGTAATTGCTCCTCATTGTGGTGTGCAGGCTTCTCGTTGTGGTGGCTTCTCGTTGTGTGGCTTCTCTTGCTACAGAGCAGTCTCTTAGGTTCTTGGGTTTCAATGGTTGCTGCACATGGGCTCAATAGTTATGGGGCTAAGGCTTAGTTGCTCTGAGACGTTTGGGATTTTCCTGGACTAGGGATCCAACCAGTGTCCCTTGCATTACAAGGCAGATTCCCAACCATTGGACCACCAGGGAAGCCCTGGTTCATTTCTTATGGGCATATTTGAAATTTGTGTGTACTTATTTTCTGTCCTGATTATTAAANATGGCAAACCCAATAGAGTATTGTAAAGTTAAATTAAAAAATAAATAAATAAATAAATTAAAAAAAATGAATGCTGTTTTTTTATATCAATATTGATTCAGATAGGTGTGTTTCAAATTAAGTCACTGAACCTTTCAAACAACACGCCTTTTACAAATTCATGGAAGTGGCTGATTCTGACAAACCCAGGGGAGGGGATGACTGTGAAATACAAGGGCCTCTTCATTGGACCTGCATCCTCCAGATGCTCTGATCAGCCCCATGCTAGGAGACCAAGACAACAGACCCACCTCCCTCTTGTCAGCTTTGAGTCCAGGGGACTGACTAACACAATGTTACCAGGACTTACTACATGCTAGGAGCAGAAGAGGAACTAGGAGGCAAGAATGCAGCCTTCCTGGAGCCTCCAGGTGTGTCAACACATAGCTGTGTGCTAGGGAGCCTGAAGGCTTGGTGGGAAGCATACACGTAGCAAGGGTGGAGGAAGGGCTTCTTTGGGGGAGGTGAGGACAAGTGGGAGGAATAGGTGATATCTACTCAGGTTGCGTGTTTTCCAGAAGGAGCAAGGTGCCCAGGCAAACAGGAGGGAGGGTCAGAGGCAGGGGATGGGCAGAGGAGATGAAGGAAGCTGCAGGTTGTTGTCCATTCACCAAGTCGTGTCAGACACTTTGCAACCCCACGCCAGGCCTTCCCGTCCCTTACCATCTCCTGACGTTTGCCCAAGTTCGTGTTCATTAAATTAGTGATCCAACTAATCTCATCCAACCATCTCATCCTCCGTTGCCCTCTTCTCCTTCTGCCTTCAATCTTCCCAGCATCAGATCTTTTCAAATGAGTCGGCACTTCACATCAGATAGCCAAAGTATTGGAGCTTCAGCATCAGTCCTTCCAGTGAGTTGCTGCTGCTGCTAAGTCACTTCAGTCGTGTCTGACTCTGTGTGACCCCATAGACGGCAGCCCACCAGGCTCCCCCGTCCCTGGGATTTTTCCAGGCAAGAACACTGGAGTGGGTTGCCATTTCCTTCTCCAATGTATGAAAGTGAAAGGAAAGTCGCTCAGTCGTGCCTGATTCTTAGCGACCTCATGGACTGCAACCTACCAGGCACCTCCGTCCATGGGATTTTCCAGGCAAGTATTCAGGGTTAATTTCCTTTAGGATTGACTGGTTTGATCCCCTTGCTGTCCGAGGGACTCTCAAGAGTCTTCTCCAGCACCACAGTTCAAAAGCATAAATTCTTTCATGCTCTGCGTTCTTTAAAGTCCAACTATCACATCCATACATGACTGCTTGAAAGCCTTGACTATACGGACCTTTGTTGGAAAAGTGATGTCTTTGCTTTTTAATATGTGGTCTAGATTTGTCATAGCTTTAAGAAGCAATCCTCTTCTAATTTCATGGCTGCAATCACTATCTGCAGTGATTTTAGAGCCCAAGAAGAGGAAATCTCTCACTGCTTCCACATTTTCCCCTTCTATTTGCCATGAAGTGATGGGACCAGATGCCATGATCTTCGTTTTTTTAATATTGAGTTTTAATCCAGCTTTTTTACTCTGCTATTTCACCCTCATCAAGAGGCTCTTTTGTTCCTCTTCACTTTATGCCATTAGAGTGGTATCATCTGCATATCTGAGATTGTTGATATTTCTCCCAGCAATCTTGATTCCAACTTGTAACTCATTCAGACCAGCATTTTGCGTGATGTGCTCTACATATAACTTTAATAAGCAGAGTGACAATAAACAGTCTTATCATACTCCCTTCTCAATCCTAAACCAGTCAGTTGTTCCATGTCTGGTTCTGTTTCTTTTTGACCCACATACAGGTTTCTCAGGAGACAGGTGAGATAGTCTGGCATTCCCATCTCTTTAAGAGTTTTCCACAGTTTGTTATGATCCGCACAGTTAAAGGCTTTAGCATAGCCAATGAAACAGAAGTAGGTGCTATTCTGGAATTCCCTTGCTTTCTCTATGATCCAGCCAATGTTGGCAATTTGATCTCTGATTCATCTGCCTTTTCTAAACCCACCTTGTACATCTGAAACTTCTCAATTCAAGTACTTCTGAAGTCTAGCTTGAAGGATTTTGAGCATAACCTTACTAGCACGGGAAATGAGTGCAATTGTCTGGTAGTTTGAATATTCTTTAGAACTGCTCTTCTTGGGAATTGAGATGAAGATTGACCTTTTCCAGGTCTGTGGCTACTGCTGAGTTTTACAAATTTGCTGACATATTGGGTGCAGCACTTTAATAGCATCATCTTCTAGGAATAGCTCAGCTGGAATTCTATCACCTCCACTAGCTTTATCCATAGTGGTGCTTCCTAAGGCCCACTTGACTTCACATGCCAGAATGTCTGGCTCTAGGTGAGCGGCCACACTAACGTGGTTATCCAGGTCTTCAAGGTCTTTTTGTACAGTTCTTCTCTGTATTCTTTCCATCTCTTCTTAATCTCTTCTACTTCTGTTAGGTCTTTACCATTCTGCTGCAGGTTAGCAGGGACCACATACTCAGATCTTAGAGCCTAAGTTAAGAAGCTCAGATTTTCAACTTTGGACACAAAGGGACCTGATGTGCTTTGCATTTTAGAAAGATCTCCTGGACTACAGTAAGGAAAATGGATTAAAGAGATCAGGAAATCTTCCAGGAGGGAGACTCATCTGGCTTGGGGAGGGGGGAATGAGGCCCTGATTCCTGGCTTGGGCGGTTAGGAGGACAGTGGTACCATCAGCAGAAGCAAGAAACCTGGAGGAGGAAGAAGAGGAGGAAGGGTTAACCCTGGGCCCTTTAGGGTATCTCAGTGGAGGGGCCAAAGGATGGGTGGAAGTGGGTGAGGAGATGGAGGACATGGAAAATGACCTGGCAGAGGCTCAGGGCAGGGTCTTCAGCATCCAGAAGATGATGGCAGACTCAGGGTGACCCAAGGTCACCAAGACACCATGACAGTTGACAATGAAACATGCACTGGGTTTAGCCACAAGGTTGTAACCTTAATGAGAGGCTTTCAGGGGACAGTCAGACTATGGGAATCTGAGAATTCATGGCGAGTGACAGCTGGTGAACTCAAACCCGTGAAAAAAAGGTGTTGGGATGAGAACTGGGGAGCCACATGGAGTCGTGGGGGCTTGGGATAAAACAGGAATGCCCAGTTAAATGTGAACTTTAGAGAAGCAATGAATAATTTCTCATTATAATAGGTCCCACTGTCTGGGACATGCTTTTAGAAAAATTTTCTGTGGTTTATTTGAAATTCAGATTTACCTGGGTGCCTTTTTTTCTCCTTCTTGTTTTGGCCACACTGAGGGGCTTGTGGGATTTTAGTTCCCTGACCAGGGATTGCAAGGAGATCTAACCAGTCAATGTTAAAGGAGATCAGTCCTGGGTGTTCTTTGGAAGGAGTGATGCTAAAGCTGAAACTCCAGTACTTGGCCACCTCATGTGAAGAGTTGATTCATTGGAAAAGACCCAGATGCTGGGAAGGATTGGGGGCAGGAGGAGAAGGGGACGACCAAGGATGAGATGGCTGGATGACATCACGGACTCGATGGACGTGAGTCTGAGTGAACTCCGAGAGTTGGTAATGGACAGGGAGGCCTGGCATGCTGCAATTCATGGGGTCGCAAAGAGTCGGACACGACTGAGCGACTGAACTGAACTGCACTGACCAGGGATTGAAAGTGACACCTTGCAGTGAGAGCTCAGATGGACCGCCAGGGAATGCCCATGGGCATTCTGTATTTTTATTGCTAAATTTGGCAAACCTCATTAAAGCTGAGTATTTGGTTCCCTTTGAGTGGAAGAGACTTGAGCAAGGTGACGTGCAGATGTTAAGGAGAGAGTCTAGAATGGGAATCAGGTGGGAGCACCCTGATGGGTGGACAGGGTGTGGCTGGAGCACAGGTAATGAGGGTGGAGGTATCCAGTGGGGCCGGGCAAATGCAGATGCTGGTAGCTTTCTGGGCTCCATGGAGGGAGAGGTGGTTGCTTGCCACCAGGGTCTCTGGGATCCTCTGCCAGCATTGGGGTGGTGGGGCATATATGGAAGGCTGGAGGATGGGAGATAAAGAACTCATTTGACTGGAGGCTTGGAGAGCTCATTTCAGGTAACAGCTTCACCGTGCAGGGGCAGCAGTCCAGCTCCACTAGGGCTGAGGTTCCTGTAAAGGCTCAGAAGAGGGGGAGTGGACTTCCTCCCACTCTCACACCCATCCTGCCTGCCACCCTGGGGTTTTCCAGGAGAAACAGAGGTCAGCGGGAGAAGGAAATTGATGTTGGCAAGAGTTGCAAAAAGATTCCAAGTTCCAGTTGTACAAATTAACTATGTACTTACTATTATATAAAGGCCATTCCTATGCATCATTCAATCTTTCTGAAGACAGGTTACCAGAAACACTCAAACTAGTGGGTGATGTTAGGGCACCAGTAGCAACAGTGTCCTGCAAAACAAGCTCTTCTGGTGCATGGGAATTTCAAGAAGGAAATGGATGTCAGCAAAGGAAAGATGTCAACTGAAAAAGTGCTTCCTTCCTCCCTCCCTACTTTCACCTCCCACCCCACCCCGTACCCCAGCTCTATGGGATAAGAGGAACTCAGAATCTTAATACCAGAAAATAGCTTTGACCATGACAGAGACTGGGCTGTATAGGCTGTTGTATAAATTGTAACCTGGAGAGAATTCACTGTCACCAGTCATCCTCACCGCCTAACATCACCTTGAATATGTCTTTCTTTATTGTCTGCCTACCACTGACTCTCTGCTATGATCCTTGGAAAGTGCCTGTGACTGTGGCTTGAATGAATGAGTGAATGAATGACATCAAGGAGGCACACTCGGAGCAAGCCATTTATTGAATGAGTGGCAAGAAAATATTCCTGCAACATCAACTCTCTTCACTTAATGTAAGAAATCCTGCCAAAATTCCTACCTTTCACTCAGTGAAGCCAGGTTGGGTGAGCTGCTCACTATGGTTCCTGAGAACTCTAAGATTGACAGTGGTGAAATTTTCTTTGAGCTTTGATCATGATTGCTGCTCATACCATCAGGGAGAGGGATTTGCATGACAGCTGTTGTTTTGTTACTAAGTCATGTCTGACTCTTGGGACACCATGGACTCTAGCCTGCCAGGTTCCTTGGTGCATGGGATTTCCCAGGCAAGAATACTGGGATGGGTTGCCATTTCCTTCTCCAGGGGATCTTCCTGACCCAGGGATTGAACCCACATCGCCTGCATTGGCAAGTGAATTCTTTTCCATTGGCTGAGCACCATATAAGTGTTCTTTTCCACTTGGGATAACTGGGGAGAAACTTAAAAGATTTTACCATCCATTTGAGAGGTATATAATTCCCTTTGCATTCTGACTTTGCTTGTCTTCAGAGGATCTGAGACTTCAATGGGATTTCAGTTCTGTTCTTGGTGTTGGCAGGATCCTGGGAAATAAACAATTTACCCCAGTGTGGAAGAGACAACTTAATCTGTCAAACACAGACAGCTGAGATGAGGTGGCATTAGATGAACACAGGCTCACATACTTGTTCTGTCGCTAAGCTGTGTCCAACTGTTTGCAACCACGTGGACTACAGCACACCAGGCTTCTCCGTCCTTCACTATCTCCTAGATATTGCTCAAATTCATGTCCATTGAGTCAGCAATGCTATCTAACCATCTCTATGCATGCATGCATGCTAAGTCGCTTCAGTCGTGTCTGACTCTTTGTGACTCTATGGACTGAAATCTGCCAGGCTCCTCTGTCCATGAGATTCACCTGGCAAGAATACTAGAGTAGGTTGCCATGCCCTCCTCCAGGGGATCTTCCCGATCCAGGGATTGAACCTGAGTCTCTTATGTCTCCTGTACTGGCAAGTGGGTTCTTTACCACTACCGTGACTTGGGAAGCCTAATCATCTCTAAGAAATCCCAAACTGTGCTCTTTCAAGATTTCTTTTCACTATTATTGAAGATATGTATAGCAAACCAGAATTTTTAGTGAACTGTCCCATCTGGTACACCTAACAGACATCTGGGTTCAGTTCATGGGCATTGGACTCAGCCAGTTTGAGGTTTGATCCCTGTTGTACTCAGCCAGTTTGAGGTTTGATTCCTGTCGCCATCCCTTTTGTCTGAGTCAACATAATCCTCTAGTGAAGATAATGGTTTCCTCCTGCCTAAAATGTCATGGGACAGTTGCATAGATGATATAAATATGACATTTAGTGCCATCCCCTTTGCAAATCAAGCACTCAAGGAGCGATCTTACATTCTTCTTAAATAAGCATGAACAGCACATTGAGCTGTGCTCAATGCAACAGCACTTTTCTTGAACAATTTAGCATTCCTGATTGAAGTCAATGCCAATAACTCAGTGTAATTATAATCAGACATCCTGCAGTTGTGGTGTTTCCAAATATAGACACTGACTGGTCTGGTCCTAAGAGGTCCCAAGAAATCAATCCTAGCAAAACTGTCCAAAATGGGGCTGCCTGCTCACCTCCTGTGCAACTTGGCAGTCTGATAACCACTGCTGTTTTCCAATTCTTCCTCTTTCACTGAAACAAATACAGGAGTATTTGCACGCACTTCCCTCTACTGTAAAACATTAGATTTATTTAACTTTACAAGTGAATTCTGAGTATATGTTTGACAGTGAAACAGTGTTTCCTTATTTTAAAAGACAAAATCCTGCATGGCTTGTGTGCTGTGTCACTCAGTCGTGTGCAACTCTTTGTGACCCCATGGACTGTAGCCCGCCAGGCTTCTCTGTCCATGGGATGCTCCAGACAAGAATAGTGGAGTGGGTTGCCGTGCCCTCCTCCAGGCGATCTTCCCAACCCATGGGATCTTTGAACCTGGGCCTCCCACATTGCAGGCAGGTTCTTTACCGTATGAGCCACCGGGGAAGCCCATATGGCTTGTGTAACAAATACATGGCTGGTGCTTGAAATTACCCCATGCTCTGCTTATTGCTGTGTTGCAAGAACACTGAAGAACATGTTTTTAAAACTGGAATTCTTCTTCTGGCGTATATATCTCAAATATGAGGCATTCCTGAAATAAATTTAAATGTTCATTGAGAATACTATGGAAAAATCATTCTCTATTAGAATTTTTAGGTATCAATGATTAAGTTTAATAATTTTTAATATACAAGTTTTTTTAATATGTTAAAGTTTTTTTTAATGTGGATCATTTTTAAAGTTTTTATTGAATTTGTTACAATATTGCTTTGGTTTCATGTTTTGGTTTTTTGTCCTCGAGGTATGCAAAATCTTAGATCCCCGACCAGGGATCGAACCTGCATCCGCTGCATTGGAAGGTGGCATCTTAACCACTGGACCCCCAGGGAAGTCCCTGAGATACAGAATTTTAAATAAAGATATAGAATAAGAGTGTTAAAACAATCTCAAATTGTAACTGCTTAAGTTGCTACAATAATGAGTAAAAACAAATTTGTTTTCAATAATACATTTTCAATGATATTTTTAAATTAGGCTATTCCACTCAATTATATATACTTATTAATTATTAAATTGAATATTAATACAGCAATGAATTTCTTCTCTCATTCTCATGAATAGTTTTGTAGAGCCCTGGAGGTGAAACTGCTAGATGACAGGGCATGCAAATTTAAAATGTTTATAGGTACCATATAGCACAGGGAACTCTATTCAATACTCTATAATGACCTATATGGGCAAAGAATCTAAAGAAAAGTGGATATATGTTTGTGCATAACAGATTCACTTTGCTGTACACCTAAAACTAATACAACATTGTAAATCAACTATACTCCAATAAAAACAAACAAAAAACATATAAAAGATACACAAGTGACACATGTTGGTAGAAAAATAAAGTCATATTTTCTGATATAAAAAAGTAATTTTTAAAAATATTGACATGTAGATTCACTGATGCTCCATTAAAATTTTTACCATTTTGTGTTCTTCATGAAATTTAACAAACATTTTCTGAAAGGTATTTCAAATACCAAATAACCTGGCTTATCTACATCATTACTTTCAAAGAGTCCATCTTTCATGTGCTATCCAGATTTATTATTATATAAATACAGATTGAGAGTAAGCAGTGAACATTTATTTTCTCTTTCAATGCAAGTTTCAAATTGATTAAAACAATGAATCAAAATATTTTGCTTTTTAAAATAAAATAAAAACATTTATAGGTGTTGCAAAATTGTCCTTTAACAGAGGCTGGCAGGAAGAATGATGAAAACGTTCCGGAAATAGTGGCAATAGTTACGCAACACTGGAATGTTCATTTTTCCCTCTAAAGTTTTCTAATGACATGTTTATAATATAATGTTCTATAATTCAATCATTTCTTTTTTTTTTAACTGAAGCACAGTTGACATGTAGTATTGTGTTCGTTTCGAGTGTCTTCCATAACGATCTGACAATTTCATACATTATAAAATGATCAGCACAAAAACTCTAGTAACCATCTCTCCTCTTATAAAGTTGTTACAATATTATTGACCGTACTTTAAAAATTTTTTGTTTATTTGTTCACTTGTTTTGGCTGTGATGGGTCTTCATTGCTGCACGGGCATCTCCAGTTGCAGAGAGTGGGGTCACTCTCTTGTTGTGGTGCAAGGGCGTCTCATTACCAGGGCTTCTCTTGTTGCAGAGCAGGGCTCCCAGACCTCAGGCTTGCTGGTCGTGGCACTGGGGCTCAGCTGCTCCACCACACGTGGAATTTCCCTGGACCAGAGATCGAACCCGAGGCTCTTGCGCTGGCAGGCAGATTCTTCACCACTGAGCCACCAGGGAAGCCTCCATTTCTTTTTTTTATTGAAATATAGTTGACTGCAGTGTTATGTTAGTTTCAGGTGTATTCTGCAATGATCTGACACCTGCATACATTGTAAAATGTTCAGCACAATAATTCTAACAACCATCTCTCCCATGTAAAGTTATAACAATATTGTTGATCATAGTCTTTAAGCTGTATATATTACATACCTGTTGCTTATTTGTTATATAATTGGAAGTTTGTACCTCTTAATCTTCTTCATCTATTTTGCAATCCCACCAATCCCCTCTCTTCTGGCAACCAAATATTTGTTTTCTGTATCCGTATGTTTTCATTTTGCTTTTTAGATTCTATGTGCAAGTGAGATCATATGGTATTTGTCTTTCTCTGTCTGACATTTCACATAGCATAATGCTCTCTAGATTCATCCATGTTGCTATAAATGGAGAGATGGTCTCTCTCTCTCTCTCTTTTTTTTTTTTTTGCTGAGTAATATTCCATTCTAGTAATATTCCATTGGAATACTCCATTTCATACCCATGTGGCTCAGTGGTGAAGAATCCGCCTGCCAAGCAGGAAATGCAGGTTTGACCCCTGGGTCAGGAAGATCCCCTGGAAAGGAAATAGCAACCCACTCCAGTATTCTTGCCTGGGGAATTCCTTGCACAGAGGAGCCTGGCGGCTTATAGTCCACGGGGTCACAAACAGTTGGACGTGATTCAGCAACTGAACAATAATATTCCACTGTAAGTATGCCTCATCTTCATTATCCATTTATCTATTGATGGTTGCTTGGGTTGCTTTTCTATCTTGGCAATTGTAAATAATGCTGCAGTGAACATTGGGGTGCAGATATCTTTTCAAATGAGCATTTTTGTTTTCTTCAGGTAAATACCAAGAAGTGAAATTGCTGGATCATATGGCAGTTCTATTTCCAATTTCTTGAGGACACTCTGTGCTGTTTTCCACAGTGGCTGCACCAATTTACATTCCTACCAGCATTGTCCGAGGATTCCCTCCTCCCTACAGCCTTGCCAGTACTTGGTATTTGTTCTTTTTAATGATGGTCATTCTGACAGGTGTGCAGTGATACCTTATTGTGGTTTCTACTTGTGTTTCCTGATAATGAGTGATGAACATATTTTCATGTGTCCCCTGGACATCTCTATGTCTTCTTTAGAAAAATATATATTCAGGCCCTTTGCCTGATTTTTTTGAGTTTTTTTGATGTTGAGTTGAATGAGTTCTTTGTATATTTTGGATATTAACCCCTTATTGGATATATTGTTTGTAAATTAGTCCTCCCATTCAATAGGCTGCCTTTTCCTTTTGTGGATAGTTTCCTTTCGTGTGCAAAAGTTTTTTAGTTTAATGTAGTCTTACTTATTTATATTTGCTCTGTTTCCCTCTGCCTGAGAGAGATAAAAAATTTTGCTAAGATTGATGTCAGGGAGTGTTCTCCCTGTGTTTTCTGCTAGGAATTGTATGTGTAAGGTATAGTTCGGGCGGAGGCAGAAAGAGGAAAGACGACCTCAACAGAAGTAGGTATTCAGGCAAGGAGCGGTGACAGTCGGCCTAATGACCAAGCTGAACACAGAGAGGGAACTGGAAGGCTCCATATTTATAGGGAGGTTGTGGAAGCGATAAGGGAAACGTTAATCAGGCGGGATGTTTTGGGTATACTTTAGTTGAGATGGCATTTGTAGTTGGGCAGGGGGTGATAAGTCTTCTGTGCAGGTATAGGGGCTGGAAGGTTTCTGGACAGGGGGTGATAAGTCCCAGATAGATGCAACTGGCCTGGAGCATCAGGGTGGGACCTAAAGTTCTGTTTTGTTTTCTCCGAAGTTAGATGATTCAGCCAGGGCCTTTGAAATTGTTGTTTTCTTCTCTAGGTCCCCAAAACTCCTTCAGTATGGTTTCAGGTTTTGCATTTAAGTTTTTAATCCATTTTGAGTTTATTTTTGCATGTGATGTGAGAAAGTAGNGAAGTTAGATGATTCAGCCAGGGCCTTTGAAATTGTTGTTTTCTTCTCTAGGTCCCCAAAACTCCTTCAGTATGGTTTCAGGTTTTGCATTTAAGTTTTTAATCCATTTTGAGTTTATTTTTGCATGTGATGTGAGAAAGTAGTCCAGTTTCATTCTTTTGCATATAATATCCAGTTTTCCCAAAATCATTTATGAAAGAGTTTGTCTTTTCCCCATTATATATTCTTGCCTCTTCTGTTGCAGATTAATTGCCGACATATGTATGAGTTTATTTCTGGGCTCTTTATTCTGTTTCAATGATCTATGTGTCTGTTTTAGTGCCAGTAACATATGGTTTTGATTATATTCACCTTGTAATATAGTTTGAAATCAGGGAGGATGATATCTCCAACTTTTTTCTTCTTTCTCAAGATTGCTTTGGCTATTCAAGATCTTTGCATTTCCATACAAATTTTGTGTTGAATTTATAGATTGCTTTGGGTGGTACAGTCATTTTAACAATATTAATTCTTCCAATCAGTAAGAAAGGTAACACTTTCCATTTGTTTGTGTTGTCTTCAGTTTATTT
>SJYV01009798.1:875944-956507 GCA_006410875.1 Neotragus pygmaeus
CCTCCTGCCTTCAATCTTTCCCAGCATCAGGGTCTTTTCTAAAGAGTCATTTCTTCACATCAGGTGGTCAAAGTATTGGAACTTCAGCTTCATCATCAGTCCTTCCAATGAATATTCAGGACTGATTTCGTTTAGGATTGTCTGGTTTGATCCCTTTGCAGTGCAAGGGACCCTCAAGAGCCTCTCCAACACCACAGTTCAAAAGCAACAATTCTTCGGCACTCAGCTTTCTCTACAGGCCAACTCTCACACTGGAAAAACCATAGCTTTGACTAGACGGACCTTTGTCGGCAAAGTAATGTCTCTGCTTTTTAATAGGCTGCTAGGTTGCTCATAGCTTTTCTTCCAAGAAGCAAGTCTTTTAATTTCATGGCCACGGTCACCATCAGCAGTGACTTTGGAGCCCAAGAAAATAAAGTCTGTCACTGATTCTATTGTTTCCCCATCTGTTTGGCATGAAGTGATGGGACTGGATGCCATGATCCTAGTTTTCTGAATGTTGAGTTTCAAGCCAGCTTTTTCACTCTTCTTTCACCTTCATCAAGAGGCTCTTTAGTTCTTCTTCACTTTCTGCCATAAGGGTGGTGTCATCTGTATATTGAGGTTATTGATATTTCGCCTGGCAATCTTGATTCCAGCTTGTACTTCATCTAGCCTGGCATTTCTCATGAGGTACTCTGCATATAAGTTACATAAGCAGGGTGACAATATTCAGCCTTGACGTACTCCTTTCCCAATTTTGAACCAGTCCATTGTTCCATGTCCAGTTCTAACAACTCTTTTACTTCCTTGGCTAAATTCATTCCCAGGTATTTTATTCTTGTTGATGCAGTTGTAAATGAGACAGTTTTCTTAATTTCTCTTTCTGTTATTCTTGGTATATAGAAATGCAACATATTTCTGTATATTAATTTGTATTCTGAAACTTCAGTAAATTTATTTGTTCGAGTAGTTTTTGATGCTGTCTTTAGTATTTTCTATCTATAATATCACGTCATCTGCAAACAGTGACAGTTTTGCTTCTTTCTTTTGAATTTGATTTTTTTTTCTTGTCTGATTTCTGTGGGTAAGACTTCCACTACTTTGTTGCTGTTCTTTTTTATTATTTTATTTAGTTTTGGCTGCTCTGGGTCTTCACTGCTTTTTGTGCAGGCTTTCTCTAGTTGAGGTGAGCAGGGGCTACTCTTCATTGTGGTGTGCGAGCCTCTCACTGCATTGACTTCTCTTGCTGGTGAGCATGGGCTCTGGGTTTGCAGGCTTCAGTAGTTTGTGGAACACAGGCTCAGTAGTTGTGGCTCATGGGCTCATTTCCCCGAGGCATGTGGATCTTCCAGGACCAGAGATCGAAACTGTGTCCTCTGAATTGATAGGTGGATTCTTAACCATTAAGCCAGCAGGGAACCCCAAGACTTCCAATACATTGTTGAACAAAATTAGCCAGAGTGAGTATCCTTGCTTGTTCCTGATCTCAAAGGAAATGCTTTCAGCTTTTAACATTTGAGTATGATGTTGGCTGTAGGTTTATCATGTGTGTGTATCCTTAGTTGCTTTAGTCGTGTCCAGCTCTTTGTGACCCACTGGACTGTAGCCTGCCAGGCTCCTTTGTCCGTGGGACTTTCCAGGCAAGAATGGTGGAGTGAGTTGCCATGCCCTCCTCCAGGGGATCTTCCCAATCCAGTAATTGAACCCACATCTCCTGCATTGCAGGAGGTTTCTTTAATACTGAGCCACTGGGGAAGCCAGGTTTATCACATTATCACCCTTATTATGTTGAGGTTTCTATCCTCTATATCCACTTGTCAAGAGTTTTTATCATAAACGGATATTGAATTTTGTCAAAATCTTTTTTTGCCTCTATTGAGATGATCATATGATTGTCATTCTTCACTTTGTTAATGTGATATATCACACTGAAATTGATTGGCAGATACTGAGTCATTCTTGCATCTCTAGGATAAATCCCATTTGATCGTGGTGTATGATCCTTTAAATGTATTGTTGAATTTGGTTTGCTATCATTTTTTTAAGATTTGTGTTATTAAATTTATTGAGAATTGTTTTGTAGCCCAGCATGTAATTTATCCTGAAAAATGTTCCATGTGCACTTGAAAAAAATGTGTATTTTTTTGCTTTTGGATGGAATGTCCTGTATATTAAATCTATTAAGTCTACCTGATCTAATGTGTCATTTAAGGCCACTGTTTCCTTATTGATTTTCTGTCTGGATGACCTGTCCATTGGTGTAGGTGGGGTGTTAAAGTCCCTTACTTGTGTTGTGTTACTGCCAATGTCTCCCTTTATGTCTGTTAATATTTGCTATATGTATTTAGATGCTTCTTTACTGGGTGCATATACATCTAAAATTGTTACATCTTTTGGACTGATCCTTTGATCATTATGTAATGTCTTCCTTTGTCTTTTGTTTGTTTGAAACTCTGTTTTGTCTGATGTAACTATTGCTACCCCAGCTTTTTCTTTCCATTTGCATGGAATGCATTTTTCCATTCTCTCATTTTCAGTCTGTGTGTGTCTTTACATTTGAAATGAGTCTCTTGACACATATATGAATCTGAGGTAGTAGATAGACTGGGCTCCCAGTTGGCTGATTACAATCAGCCAGCCTCCTCTTTGCATTTCCTGAGACAAGAGATAGGTGGGTTCCAGCTAAGGAATTTACAATCAGCCTCCTGTTTGCTCTTAGCAAAAGTGAAAGTGAGTCGCTCAGTCGTGTCCAACTCTCTGTGACCCCCATGGACTATACAGTCCGTGGAATTCTCCAGGCCACAATACTGGAGTGGGTAACCTTTCCTTTCTTCAGGGGATTTTCCGAACCCAGGGATGGAGACCAGGTCTTCTGCAATGCAGGCGGATTCTTTATCAGCTGAGCCACAAGGGAAGTCCTTAGTGGAAGTAACAATATAAACAAGGTCAGTCTTTGTCTCTTGTAATCACCTCAAGGGAATAATCGTGGCAAGGACACAGAGAGGCAAAAACCCTGTCTGAGTAAAATATAATGGAGACACTACATATGTGCATAAAGGCTCCTTGGAATAAAAAATTCAGAGGATAATTCCAGACCATAATGAGTCTTGCTAGTCCCAGAAGGCTTTGCTTCGAGATCCATCTTAGCTAAGATGTACATGTACACCCCAGGGGAGGGTCCTGAGACAAATTAACTAGAGAGGGACAAAACAAGATGCTTGGCCTGAGGGAAGACTAAGACTGGAAAAACTGCCCCCTGTTAAAGGATTTAAATTCCCAAAGGCATGACTCTCTGAGCTCACCCATGAGTCTTTCTGCCTGTACTTTACTTTACAGTAAACTTCTTACTTTACTCTTTGCCTTCGGCCTCCTCACCTGAATTCTTGACTAGGCAGGCAAAGACTAGGGACCTTAGCCCTAACTGCTAGCTCCTGTGATCCAGTGGTTAGGACTCCAGATCTAAGACCATGCTTTCAGCTACCGCTTACTGCTGTTTGCTTCCAGCAGTTTGTTACCACTTACTGCTATGTGCATCCAAAATCAGGTCTAGATTTTTTTTATCCATTCAGCCACTCTATGTCTTTTGATCAGAACGTTTATTCCATTTACATTTTTAAGCTTTAAGTATAGTTGATTTGCAATGTTTTAGGTATACAGCAGAGTGATTCAATTTTATATATATATGTAACTGAATCTATATATAGATTTTTTTCTTTCGTAGTTTTCATATCTCTACTTGTGGTCTTTTCTTTTCCATCTAGAGAAATCCCTTTAACATTTTCTGCAAAGCCAGTTTAGTGGTGCTGAACTTTTCTAGATTTTGCTTATCTGTAAAACTCTTTATCTTTCCTTCAAATGTGAATAATAACCTTGCCAGTAGAGTGTTCTCGGTCTTAGGTTTTTTTCCTTTCATCACTTTGATATAGCATATCATTTCCTTCATGCCTGCAGGGTTTCTTCCCTTGCATGTAAGTAGTTACTTTTCTCTTGCTGCTTTTAAGATTCTTCTTTATCTTTAATTTTTGTCATTTTAATTATAGTGTGTCTTGGTTTGGATTTCTATGGGTTCATCTTGTCTGGGATTCCTGTGTTTTCTGTGTCTGGATGTTTGTCTTCTTTCTCAGATTAGTAAATATTTAAGCTACTGTTTCTTCTTATAAATTCTCTGCCTCTTTCTGTTTCTTCTTTTTCTAGGAGCCCTAGTATGTGAATTTTAGCTTGCTCCTGGCCTGATTTGGCCTTCAAAGACAGATGTACTGGGGGCTCATCTTCCCAGATTGAGGAGTTAAATGTGGAGCTCAGATCCCTCACTGTTCGGGAAGGTTCTCTGGAATTATGATCATTTGCCCATGTGTCAGTTGCCTATCTGGGGTATGGTAATAATAACTAAACTGTTTTCTTGAATTTTATGAGTTTTACTGCAAATTATTAAACTTGAGGGAGGGGTCATGGGATTCCCTCAATTTATAGCTCATCAGTCAGAAATACTGACGGAACTTGTGACAGGCGTTGGAAGAGAGGCAGTCTTACGGGACTGAGCCCTTGGCTTATGTCTATTCTAACACCAGTAGTTAGCACCAGATTTGAACTGGATTGTAGGGCTTCAGGTTAGTGAATTGGTTGGTGTGGAGGAAAGAAAAAAACAAAAACACATACATCTGATGTCAGAAATCAGAGTCAAGTGGTTTGACTACAGAGTCAAGTGATTTTTTTCTTCCCCTCCCGTGCCTTACTCTCCATGCCCTGTGTATCAAGTCTTAATCAGACCCAGCTTCCCAACCCCTTACAGTCTTCCACTGAGTCCTCTGGAACTCAAAGTCATTGTCACAAACCCCCCTGGGTGCGGTCTTCCTGATCCTGCCTAGTGGTCCTCTGGCTGACCACCCAGGACCCTGTGCCCTCTGCAGAATCAGAGTATAGGGGCTGGACTCGAGCTAGCGTCACCTCTAGGACTCTTCCTTTCTTGTAACAAACATTTTAGCGTCAGGCTCAGTAGCTTCCTGCCCACCGTTATCCCATTAACATTGTATTCTCCCCTCCACTCCCCCAGCCACACCACATGGCATGCGGGATCTTAGTTTCCCAGCCAGAGGTCAAGCCCATGCCCTCTGTAGTGGGAACGTAGGTTCCTAACTACTGGACCACCAGGGAAGTCCTAAGCATTGTGTTCTTATTATAAACTACCCATGTCCCATCTATAGTTGACCTCCTCTCTCCTAACACCTCAGTCACCACTCCTTTTGTCAAGGCTAGAGGGAACTTGTCTTTTCCAATAACTGCACCATCATCCCCCCAACCCATGGCTGCACCATTCAGTTCCAGCTTACATTCTCTAATACTGACAACCCCAAATTCTTCATCAGCCTGTAATCTGCAGATTGGATCACATTTTCCTGTCTAACAGCTGATTNTTAAAAAATTCTGGTTTTAAGCATCCCCCCAACCCATGGCTGCACCATTCAGTTCCAGCTTACATTCTCTAATACTGACAACCCCAAATTCTTCATCAGCCTGTAATCTGCAGATTGGATCACATTTTCCTGTCTAACAGCTGATTCTATTTTTTAGTTGTTTTTGAATCGAAGTATAGTTGATTTACAATGTTGTGTTAGTTTTGAGTGTATAGCAAAGTGATTCATATATATATGGTTGGTGATGGACAGGGAGACCTGGCATGGTACAATTCATGGGGTCACAAAGAGTCGGACATGACTGAGCAACTGAACTGAACTGAACTGAACTGATATGTACGTATATTCATTTTCAGATTTTTCCCTTATAGTTATTTCTTGGGCTGCATAAAGGAATTCATTTTTATATAGTAGTGTGTATATGTTAATCCCCAACTCCTGATTTTTAAAATTTATTTTCATTTTTATATTTTCTAATTTTAAATTTGTATCTTTTATTTTTAAATTAAAAAATATTTTGGCCACACCACATGGCATGGAGGGTCTTCCTTCCTGACCAAGAATTAAACCTGTAGAAGTGCAGATTTTTAACCATTGGATAGCCAGGGAAGTCCCTCAGACTTCCGACTTATGGCCCTCTCTTCCCCTTTGGTAACCATAAGTTTTCTTTCTGTGTCTGTGGATCTATTTCTGTTTTGTTTGTAAGTTTATTTGTATAACTTTTTTAAAAGTTCCACATATAAGTGATACCAAATAATAGTTGTCTTTCTCTGTCTTAGCAGCCCATTCTTGCTTTTTCTTCCCCCAGCTTAGATTCTATGATGTACTGTCCCTCCAGTCCCTTTCTACTAACAAGCTCACTGGAAAATCTCACCCCAATTAAATTCTGCTCCCTGATTGCACTCCAGAAGCTGGCAGAGCTGGAGAAATCTCAATGAGATGCCTGCTTTCTCATCACACTTCCCACCGGAGGCCTCCAGGTTTCCTCATCATGACCCATTGCCCTACATTTCCCTGGTCAGGTGGCTTTCTGCCACGTCCAGATGACCATCTTGAATTTTCCCCTCTCTTCTCAAATTTCAATAACCTCTGCTTGCTTCCCACTCTCGGCTGATAGCCCTTTTATTTCATTTAAAAAAGCAGGAAACCTCAAAACAGAATTTTGGCTGGCTGAATAATGGCCCCTCAAAGCTATCCACACCCTGACCCCCAGACCTCTGACTATGGTGCCTTACAGGGCATGTGTTACCTCACATGGTGGAATTAAAGTAAGGATCTTGTGGTGGGGAGATTATACTGTGATTACATAGGGAACTCTTCAAAAATGAGGGCAATTTCCCTATTTTAGGGTTATCTGATTAGCGACCTCAGCTCCATTTGTGGGGGATATCTTTAGAATTCTGCTCACCACATCATCCATGCCTGTATCACCCATGTTTTGTTTCATTTTCCATCAAAGCACTTAACATCATTGAACACAAACACACACATATGTATTATATGTATTATAACATATACATTATGTGCTATGTGTGATGTGCTGTGCTTAGTCACTCAGTCATGTCTGACTCTTTGTAACCCCACAGACTGTAACTCACCAGCCTCCTCTGTCCATGGGATTCTCCAGGCAAGAATACTGGAGTGGGTTTCCATCCCTCCTCCAGGGGATCTTCCCAATCCAGGGATCGAATGCAAGTCTCCCACATTGGAGGTGGATTCTTTACCATCTGAGCCACCAGGGAAGTCCTATATGTTATATACACACATTCAAATAAATACCATATATTGGACCATTAAGAAGGCTGGAGAATGGATACTTTCAAACAGTGGTGCTGGAGAAGACTCTTGACAGTCCCTTGGACAGCAAGGGGATCAAACCAATCAATCTTCAAAGAAATCAACCTTGAATATTCAGTAGAAGGACTGATGCTGAAGCTGAAACTCCAATACTATTGCCACCTGATGTGAAAGAATGAAAGTAAAAGGAGGAGAGGGCAGCAGAGGATGAGACAGTTAGATAGCACCACTGACCATGACAAATGAATAATCACAGATGAATGAAAAGAACAGACATGAATCTGAACAAACTTCTGGAGACAGTGAAGGACAGGGGAGCCTGTGTGCTGCAGCTCATGGGGTCACAAAGGCCTGGACACAACTTAGCAACTGGACAACAACAACAAACTACATGATGGCAGATAATAGGCTTTACTCAAAGTCTTTTGATTTTAATGTCCATCACTTGCTTAAAAAAAAAACAAAACTTTCACAGCACATCTAGATTGGGGTCTGACCGAAGCCTGGTTACAACAGCCTAAGCACACTGGCATATAAGATTAACTCTCACGGAGGTACTTGACTGCGCTGCCAATGTTTATTTCCTAAGCCAGGTGGTGGAAAAACACAAGTATTTATCAAATTATTCTTTAAACCATTTTTCTATATCTTAAATACTGCATGGCCTTCCCTGGTGGCTCAGAGGTAAAGAATCCACCAGCAATGGGGAAAACCTAAGTTTGATCTCTGGATTGGGAAGAGCCCCTGGAGGAAGGGATGGCAACTCACTCCAGTATTCTTGTCTGGAGAATCCCCATGGACAGAGGAGTCATGGCTGCCATCCACGGGGTCCCAAAGTGTCAGATATGACCGAGCAACTAAGCACAGCACAGCAAATGCTGCGTATGGAAATTTAAGAGTAAGTAGTAAATAGTAATAATAAGAACGCATTCTTAAAGTACTAGAATAAAAACAATTACACATTAAACACATGCTTTAAAAAGCTTAAAATAAAAATTTCTATAGAGTCATAAAGTTTAAATTTGAATGAAATTGATCCAAACAGATTCTAATATAAATTTAGGGGAAGTTTTCCTCCAAGATTTGAACTTTAAAAAAATCACAGAAACTTAGAGCCTATTACACAGAGTGAAATAAATCATGATGAGTAAAACAAATATCGTATACTAATGCATATATCGGAGAAGGCAGTGGCACGGCACTCCAGTACTCTTGCCTGGAAAATCCCATGGATGGAGGAGCCTGGTAGGCTGCAGTCCATGGGGTCGCTAAGAGTCGGACACGACTGAGTGACTTCACTTTCACTTTTCACTTTCATGCACTGGAGAAGAAAATGGCAACCCACTCCAGTGTTCTTGCCTGGAGAATCCCGGGGACGGGGGAGCCTGGTGGGCTGCAGTCTATGGGGTCGCGCAGAGTTGGACACGACTGAAGCGACTTAGCAGCAGCAGCAGCAGCAATGCATACATATAGAACTAGAAAGGTGTACTGATGAGCCTATTTGCAGGACAGCAGTGGAGACGCAGACACAGAGAGCAGCCTTGTGGACACGCTGGGGGATGGAGAGGGTGGGACGAATGGAGAGGGAAGCATGGGAACATGTACACTACCCTATGTGAGATAGATAGCCAGTGGGAATTTGCTACGTGACTCTTGGAGCTCAGACCGTCCTCTGTGACAGCCTAGAGGGGTGGGATGTGGTGGGAGGTGGGAAGGAGCTTCAAGAGGGAGGGGACAGACGTACCCCTTAGGCTGATTCATGTTGATGTATGGCAGGAACCAGCACAGCATTGTAAAGCAATTATCCTCCAATTAAAAGTAAGTTAAGATGTATTTTTTAAAAGTAAAAACAAAAAATCACAAAACCCTAAAATTCTAACTTCAGAAGTTTGTGGGCAACAAACTTTTTTTCACCTAACTCTTGTGTGAAAGTATATCAAATGGATAATAAAACACATGGCTCATTTTACAAATTTCGGGTACTAGTCAAGGAGAATAAGGAACAAGTTTGGAGTTTTTTGGTTCTCGAGTCAGAGATTAGCCTACTCAGATTCTAAAATGCTGTGGCTCGTTTTCTCGCTCCCTCCCTCTGTCCTGTTTTCTTCCTTTTCTCCCTCCCTTCTCCCTTTTCTCTTTCTATACTAAGGATGTCACCCAAATATAATAATAACATGTAAGCCTGTGTTCTTGCAAAACTTGATCTTTTAGATTTCATCTAAAAGTCAATCAACTGGAAAGAGCAAAATCCCTCTACCACCAGAGGGCAGTAAATAACACTCGATGCAGAAGTCTGGCATGTGCTCAAAGAGTGCAGGATGGGAAAGGAACAAAAGATCATTGAATTTCTGCCTCTCCTGTGGATGAATAGAAGCTGGCTTGTTTGAGACCATGGAGCTAGTTGTCATCGTCTGTTAACCCCAGAGATTGCCGGGCCCCTAAATAGTGTTATTTCAAATTGAATGAATGAGAATGAAATAGTGTTAGTGTGTGTGTGATAGTTGCTCAGTTGTGTTCGACTCTGCAATGCCATGGACTGCAGCCTGCCAGGCTCCTCTGTCCGTGGGATTCTCCAGGCAAGAATGTTGGAGTGGATTGCCATCCCCTCCTCCAGAGGATTTGCCCAATCCAGGATCAAACCCAAGTTTCCTTCAATGAAGGCAGATTCTTTACCATCTGAGCCACCAGGGAATGAGATAGGAGGTAACTTATTAGGTATACTCTTCTCCAATAATTTAGTCTAATGATTGTGTACAACTCACCAGAAGAAAGAAGACATGTGCTCATGGACAGGATATAAAAATAGAGGAAAAGCAATGCTGGCCAAGGCCATTTTAGGGCACATATGACCTAATGTTAATAGAAATGATTTCCAGGGCCTTTACCAAAGTGGTAAAACTGTTGGGATTTACATCTAGCTCCAGGCTTCCTGCCTGCCAATACAGGAGATGCAAGAGATGTGGGTTTGCTTCATGGGTAGGGAAGATCCCCTGGAGGAGGACATGGCAACCCTCCCCAGTATTTATGCCTGGAGAATCCCATGAACAGAGGAGCTTGGCGGGCTGCAATCACTGAGAGTTGGACATGACTGAAGCAACTTAGCATGCACCCCTACCTCCAGCAAAAACCCTCTTCCCTAAGCAGTTGGCTGGACCCCTTCAGAAGAGGAGCATCTAACCTGGAGCCCAAGGAGACTGGAAGATACTTTCTTTCAATTAAAAAGCACTGGTAAGAGTGGAGTAGAGGCACATGTTAGTTCTAGTAGGACAAAACTTACTTGAAAAAGTCAGGTCTTTATAACCCCCATATGGAGGGCAACAGTGACAGCCTGAGACACAAAGGCTCCCAGCCTGATCCCAGCTGCAGCTGTTGGACCGGGTGGAGGACGGCTGCCATCCGCAGTCCTCTCAACCCAAAGACAGAGACCCATGGCCTTGCCCCCACCCCCTCCCCAGGTCTCTCCCATCTCATCTCTCACTTCTTCCTCTCATCCCCTCTGCTCTAGGGTCACTGACTTTCTGTTCCTTGAACCCACTCAACTCTTTCCTGCTTTAGGGCACTTGAATTTGCTGTTTGTTCTGCCTGGAATGCTTTTCAACCAGACCTAACCCCCAAAGGCTCAGCCTCATACCCTCAGTTACCTGCTGGACGTGTCACCCATTGCACGGGTCCTCACGGATGGGTCACGCTCATAACAGTCCAGCCTCGTCATGCGTTCTTGCTTTGTGTGTGATGGCCCTGCACTGACCCTGGTTGCCTCCACTGTGATGGCTGAAAATTTACTTAGCTTCTCTGGGTCTGTTCCCTCATTTATAAAATGAAGACAATAGCACCTACATTACAGGCTTTTTGTGAGGATTTAAATGAAGTTTTACATCTAAATCATGTAGCACAGGGCCTGATCCATAGAATATATTGGGTTAGTCAAAAAGTTCATTCAGGTTTTTCTGTAACATGTTATAGAAAACCTGAATGAACTTTTTGGCCAACCTGGTACCTCAATGAATGGCAAACTTCACAGTAAATTATAGCATGATGTTACTGTTGTTTAGTGGCTAAGTCATGTCTGACTGTTTGCAACACCCTAGACTACAGCATGCCAGGCACCTCTGTCTTTCACTATCTCCTGGAGTTTGCTCAAATTCACATCAATTGAGTTGGGGATGCTATCTAATCATCTCAAACTCTGCTGCCTCCTTCTCCTGTTGACATCAGTCCTTCCCAGCATCAGGGTCTTTTCCAATGAGTTGGCTCTTCGCATCAGGTGGCCAAAGTATTTGAGCTTCAGCATCAGTCCTTACAATGAATATTCCGGGATGATTTCCTTTAAGATAGGCTGGTTTCATCTCCTTGCAGTCCAAGGGACTCTCAAGCATCTTCTCCAGCACCACAGTTCAAAAGCAATAGCATCTTCCCATATAAACCAGCTCCTCTCACTTCCTTTCCCAAGGCAGATAACAGATAAGCATTCCTAAATATTGCTTATCTTTCACCATCTATATTGAACTCATCAAAAAATCCCAGTGTGTGCATCCAGAATCCAGTCTCTTCATTCAGTCCTGACAACCACTTGCCTAATTCATGTCTTTTTTTTTTTTTTTGGCCTGGGTTATTGCAGCAGCCTTCCAACTTGACTCTCATCCATGGTCCACATGATGTTTAAAGTAATCTATATTACTTGGTCAGATGCAGGTACACTTCATTTTATTGTGCTTCACTTTACTGAGCTGCATAAATAATTGCATTTTTCAAATTGAAGGTGGGTGGCAACCCTGTGTTTACCAAGTCTATTGAAGCTGTTTTTCCAACAAAATCTGCTAACTCTGTATCTCCAAGTCACATTTTGGTAATTCTTACAATATTTTAAATTTTATTATTATTAATAATATTAATACTATGATATTTACTATGGTGCTCTCTGATCAGTGATCGTTAATGTTGCTATTGCAAAAAGATTAAAGCTTGCCAAAGACTCAGATGATGGTTCCCATTTTTTTAGTAAGAAAGTGTTTTTTATAATTAAGGTATTTACATTATTTTTCAGACATAATGATATTGCACACTTAAGAGACCATAGGATAGTATAAACATAACTTACATTATGTTGCATTAGGAAACCTAAACTGTATGTATTAGGAAACCAAAAAACTTGTGTGACCCACTTTATTTGGATATTCATAGTTTTACAGTGGTCTCAAACAGAACTGTAGTATCTCCTATGTATGCCTGTAATGGGGCTTCCTGGATGGCACAGAGGTAAAAAATCCACGTGCCAATGCAAGAGCCACAAGAGATGCAGGCTTGATCCCTGGGTTGGGAAGACCCCCTGGAGTAGCAAATGACAACCCACTCCAGTACTCTTGCCTGGAAAATTCCATGGACAATGGAACCTGGTGGATTACAGTCTTTGGGGTCACAAAGAGTCAGACACGACTGAGAGACTGAGCATGCATGCATGCCTGTAATCAATAGGGTTGATTCTGTATACTATAGAACTTTGTTATAAAATGAGACTGCAAGGTGAGAATAGCATTATACCTGTAAAGTCATCTAGATTTACGGTTTAATTTGATGAAGTTTTTTTTTTACTGTTTTAGTTCATCTAGAATTTACTTTTATGTTTGATGTGAGGTAAGGATTCTGTTTTATTTTTCCTTTTAAATGTGTGTGTGCTTAGTCGCACTGACATGTCCAGCTCTTTGCAACCCCATGGACTGTAGCCTTCCAGGCTGCTTTGTCCATGGGGATTCTCCAGGCAAGAATACTAGAGTGGGCTGCTGTGCTCTCCTCCAGGGGATCTTCCCACCCAGGGATTGAACCCACCTCCTGCACTGCAGGCAGATTCTTTACTGTCTGAGCCACCAGGGAAGCCCTTTAAATGGATAACCAGCAATTCCCCACTTAGTTGCAAAGTGGCTTGGTTTTTTTTGTCACATTACTCAGCTTGTGGGATCTTGTTCCCCAGTCAGCGATTGAACTCCAGGGCCCTCAACAGTGAGAACACAGAGTAAACCCTAGACCACCAGGGAATTCCTTGCAATGTTGCTTATTTTAGGAGAGGTGCCAGGTCTCCATAGCAGCACATGGGATATTAAATCTTCATTGTGGTGTGTGGATCTTTAGTTGTGGCATGTGGGACTGACCAGGGATTGAACCTGGGACCCCTGCATGGGGAGCGAGACATCTCAGCCATTGTGCCACAAGGAAATTGCCTGCAATATTACTTTTGAAAACTCAAATATCTAATTATAGATGAAGTGAAAACACAATTTGGAGGCTTAATTCACACATTAAAGTTCAAGTTTATTTGATAAATTAAAGGCTTTATATCTTCATTTAAATATCTTTATTTAATATCTTTATTAAATAGAAGAAGATTCCATTCAGCCCTTGTGATATTTCCCTTGGAAAGCGTTCTCAGAATAAACTGAAATAAGGAAAGATGGCATTTCCCCACCCCTACATCACTTTCCACCTATTGTCTGGATGACAGAAACACAGAATGTCATTTAACTCAAGCACTGATATGAAAATCTCTGCTGCCTCTGAGATTTAGTATCTCAAGCACTGGCCCAGAAAAACAGAGCATCCTGTGATGTACAACTCTTTTCATAGTTCCTGAATGAACTCTAATTATTCTTGAATAATCAATGAGAGTTGGTTTAAAAAGAACAAAATAATACCATTTGCAGCAACATGGATGAACCTAGAGATTAGCACACTGAGTGAAGTAAGCCAGAAAGAGAAAGACAAACACCATGTGATACCATTTATACGTAGACTATTAAAAATAATACAAATAAATGTGTTTACAAAACAGAAACAGATTCATGGGCATAGAAAACAAACTTTTGGTTACCAAAGAGCAAAAAAATGGGGAGAGGGGGATAAATTAGGAGTATGGGATTAACAGATACATACTACCATAAAATAGATAAGCAACCAGGACCTACTACACAGCACAGGGAACTATATTCAATATTGTGTAATAACCTATAATGGAAAATAATCTGAAAAATATATATACATAGAATGATCAAATTGGGTTTGATCCCTGGGTCAGGAAGATCCCCTGGAGGAGGAAATGAATCAGTTTGCTGCACACCTGAAACTAACACAGTATTGTAAATCAATTGTATGTCAGTAAATATATATACTTCTTATTTTATCATTTAAAATTTTTTTAAATTGAAGTGTAGTTGATTTACAACGTTGTGTTTGTTACTGCGTATAACAAAGTGATTCAGATATATATATATGTACATTCTTTTAAAATATTCTTTTCCATTATGATAAACCATTACAGTTTATCTTGGATATTGATTATAGTTTTCTATACAGTAGGACCTTGTTTATCCATTCTGTATACAAAAGCTTACTTCTATTAACCCCAAAAGTAATGAAAAAAAAAAACCAACCTCACTTCATCCCTCCCCCAACCCCCTCCACACTGGCAACTACTAGTCTGTTCTCTATGCCCATGATTCTGTTTCTTTTTCATAGATAGGTTAATTAGTATTACATTTTAGGTTCTACAGGTAAGTAATGGTATTTGCCTTTCTCTTTCTGGCTTATTTCACTTAGTATGATAATCCTAAATCCATCCATGTTGCTGCTAATGGCATTATTTCATTCTTTTTTAACCAGCCCTCCTATTTTGTTCTTTTTCTTCAGGATTGCTTTGGTGATTCTGATCATTTATGGTTCCATATGAATTTTAGAACTATTTCTTTTGGCTCTGTGAAAAATGTCATGAGTGATTTGACAGAGATCACATTAGATATGTAGATTTCTTTGAGTAGTATGTAAAATTTTTCCCCCTCAAGTGCCTCTTTATAATTGAAAAAAAAAAAAAAACCCATTAGCACCACCATCATCATCACCCCTAACACTGGTTGAGCACATTGCTGTATTAACACTTTTAATCCCCACACCAAACCTAGGGGTAAGCAATGTACTCATCTCCAATCTGCCGATGAAGGAACAGAGACACAGAAGGAAGAAAAATGTCCAGAGGCAAGGTGGGATTCCCTTCCTGAAAGTCTGCCCTGAGCCTCATGGATCAAACCTCAAACTGTTAGCAAATAGAGCCTCTGCCCCTTCAACCTTCCCCCAGCTAATTGTCACCTCAATTATTCCTCAGTCCCAGAGGTGATTCCCAGACACCCAGCCATCATCTGGACACAATTCGGTTGGTCAAAAGTCATGCCTATGAAGCAGGGCGCTCAAAGTTGGTACTGTGGGACAACCCAGAGGGATGGAATGGGGAGGAAAGTGGAGCGGGGGATTCAGGATGGGGGGACACATGTATATCTGTGACTGATTCATGTCAATCTATGGCAAAAACCACCACAATATTGTAAAGCAATTAGCCTCCAATTAAAATATATAAATTAATTTTTTTTAAGTCATGCCTAAATCTCTCACTTGACAAGTGGTCTAGTGAGGCAGAAGCACAGCACTTTCACCTCCTTCGTCTTGGACACTGAGTCTTGGATGAGATGGCTGCGGGATTTTTAGCAGCCGGGTCGTCCTGTTGGCTCTGGCAGCTGAGGAAAACCTTGGCGTAGAGACAGCGCTAAGAAAGGAGAAGGAACGAAAAGAGGAGTACAGCCTTTTTCGGGAAGAGCTGCCGCAACCTCTTTATTGAAAGAACAGAAGAGCAGTGACTCAGAGATGATGCATCAAAGGCCAGGGCTGGTCCCTGTGGGTTGGGGTGGGGGCAGGGAATAGAACCTGCCAGAGGGTGGGGAGAAGACAGTGGAGACTGCTGAGTGCTTTTCGGGAATTACTGCATTTCAGAGGAAAGTTGTCTACGTGAAAGGGAATTGTGAGCTGAAAGTGTGGTTTAGGTGAAAAGAGTTATTAAAGAGACAGATGTGGATCATAAATACAGATGTATAAGTTAAACTTCAAGGCTAGCCTGACAAAGCAATGAATGAATCCAAGAGTCAGGACTCTTTCGGGCTCTTCATTTCATGGAGAGAAGCAACTGTTTAACATTTGAAGTCTTTAAATGTGCTCATTTCCTCATTGATTCCCTAAATTCTTAGGCCCCTTATGCTCAAGCCAGGGCAAGAATTCTCAGCATCTTCTTTCTACACGTCCACTTTAGGCCGCTCATGGCAGGTCATTTCTGCTTTTGAGCCTAGCTGCAGTCAAACCTATAAAATGTCAATCTAAATGGTTTCGTGTTAAAAGAAAAATGATCACCAATGAATATCCCAAGTTCACTTCTAATCTAATCTGTTTTAAATTTCAGGTATTTTTAAAGCAATGTGTTTATTGCTGCAGATAAAGTTAATGCTTCAACTTGATGCTATGTGTGATCACATTCATTATCAGGAAGAAGAATTTTGTCCTTCTGCTTCCCCAATCTCTGCTTTAGCAACCAGATTGTAAGTATGTCCCCAAGCCCAAAGGTAATGTAGAAGTCCTTCTGTACATTGGCACCCTGCTATGTGAGACCATACGCTATGGTGAGAAACACATTATAGGGTGTTGTCATTATGAAAGGCCCCTGCGGGGCCCTACAAATGGAAAAGGCCACTCTAACAACTTAATTCCATTATGGAATCTCTTAAGAACTGGAAAAAAACAGAATGATGACTTTTGTGATATTACTATGATTTTTGTGATCATGTTGACGGAATCATACCACCTGCTACTTGGCAGTCGAGAACAGGGACAGCTCAGAGAGAAAGAAATAAAAGCTGAAATACAGTCTGTAAGAAAGGCCAAATTTGGACTTTAAAGCTGCAGAAGAGTTACTGTGTAATATAATGGCTGTATTGATGTATTGAACTGAAGCCCAAAGTGAGAGAAGGGCAAGAAAAATTGTGCTCTAGGGTTAATGCCCAGTTTCCCTGGTGGCTCAGTGGTGAAGAATGTGCCTGCCAACGCGGTAGATGCAAGAGACGCAGGTTCGATTCCTGGATTTCCATTTCCCAGAAAAGGAAATGGCAATGACTCCATTATTCCTGCATGGGAAACCTTTGGACAGAGGAGCCTGGCGGGCTATAGTCCATGGGGTTGCAAAAGAGTCTGACATGACTTAGCGACTAAGCAACAACAAAGTTGTGTTTGTTTCTGCCATACAACAATGTGAATCAGTCATAAATATAAAAAATTATGAATTAAACAGAGTGAAGTAAGTCAGAAAGAGAAAGAAAAATACTGTATATCAGTGCAAACTAGAAAAACATCTACTTCTGCTTCATTGACTATGCTAAAGCCTTTGACTGTGTGGATCACAACAAACTGGAAAATTCTTCAAGAGATGGGAAGGCAGACCACTTTACCTGTCTCCTGAGAAATCTGTATGCAGGTGAAGAAGCAACAGTTAGAACTGGACATGGAACAATGGACTGGTTCAAAATTGGGAAAGGAGTAAGTCAAGTCTGTATATTGTCACCCTACTTATTTAACTTCTATGCAGAGCACATCATGTGAAATGCCAGGCTGAATGCAGCACAAGCTGGAATCAAGATTGCTGGGAGAAATATCAATAATCCCAGATATGCAGATGACACCACCCTTATAGCAGAAAGTGAAGAACTAAAGAGCCTCTTGATGAAGGTGAAAGAGGAGAGTGAAAAAGCTGGCTTAAAACTTAATATTCAAAAAATGAAGATCATGGCATCTGGTCCCATCACTTCATGGCAAATAGATGGGGAAACAATGGAAACAATGACAGACTTTATTTTCTTGGGCTCTAAAATCACTGCAGCCATGAAATGAAAAGATGCTTTCTCCTTGGAAGAAAAGCTATGACCAACCTAGACAGCATATTAAAAAGCAGAGACATTATTTTGCCGACAAAGGTCTGTCTAGTCAAAGCTATGGTTTTTCCAGTAGTCACGTGTGGATGTGAGAGCTGGACCATAAAGAAGGATGAGTGACAAAGAATTGATGCTTTTGAACTGTGGTGTCGGAGAAGGCTCTTGGGAGTCCCTTAGAATGCTGAGAAATCAAACCAGTCTATCCTAAATACTTTGGCCACCTGATGCAAAGAGCCACCACATTGGAAAAGACCCTGATGCTGGGAAAGACTGAGGGAAGGAAGAGAAGGTGACGACAGAGGATGAGATGGTTGGATGGCATCACCTACTCAATGGATATGGGTTTGAGCAATCTCCAAGAGATGGTGAAGAACATGGCATGGTGCAGTTCATGGGGTAGCAAAGAGTTGGACACAACTGAGCAACTGATCAACAGCAACAACAATTATCCTCTAAGTAAAGATAAAAAATTAAAATTAAAAAAAGCAAAAATACCCATTGGCAAAACAAAACAAACAAGTGTTCATGCTTTTTGTAAAGTGTTTGTTCTAAGCACATTAAATGTCTTTCAAGGGTTAAAAAATATAACATGTTCATGGATTATGGAATTCAGACAAGGGTGGCTTATCCCTGCTCCATAAAGCCCTGACCTTTAGCTGGAGAGATCTGGTGCCTGGAAGCAACGCAATTGCTGGGGTTAGACTTACCCCAGAATCACCTTCACTGCCATGCCGTGGTGGCACCTGGTGGTCTGTGGAAACCCATCTGGGGCCGTTAATGAGAATCCCTATTCACGGCTCTCTTTGTGGTCTGGGTTTCTCATGATACGGTGGCTTCAGGGCGGTAGCTGCTTACACAGTGACTTAGGTCTCCAGAGGTGAGTGTCCCAGTGAAGGATTACCTTTTATGACCCAACTGCAGAAATCACACAGGTTCTCTTCCCCACATTACGTCTGTCGCAAGTCACAAGGTGGAGGAGTTTTGTTTTATTTTGGATGCACCGAGTCTCTGTTGCGGTGCGCAGGCTTCTCCAGTTGTGGCAAGCACTTCGCTGCAGCATATGGGATCTTAGTTCCCCAACCAGGGATCAAATCTGGGGCCCTGCATTGGGGGTGCAGAGTTTCAGGGAAATCCCAGTAGTGTTTTTTTTGTTGTTGTTTTTTTTAATAAGGCATTCCTTAAAAAAATTTTTTTTTTAGTATTTATTTTTGTCTGGGATGGATCTTCGATGCTTTTTGCATGGGCTTTCTCTAGTTGCAGAGAGTGGGGTTACTCTTCCTTATGGTATGTGGGCTTCTTCTGTTTCAGAGCATAGACTTTAAGCACGCAGGCTTCCGTAGTAGCAGCAGGCAGGCTCCAGGGCACGCAGGCTCAGTAGGGTTAGGGTTAGAGTTTGCCCAGCTCTGGAGCTTTAGCTCAGTAGTTGTGGTTCATGGGTTTAGTTTCCATGTGGCACGTGGCATTTTCCCAGGCCAGGGATTGAACCCTGGCCCCCTGCATTGGGAATGCAGAGGCTTAACCACTTTACCACCAGGGAAGTCCCTAGATGCTATCTTGTTCATACAGTTTGTTCATACAGTTGGCTCTTGAGATTACTGAAGAGGAAGCTAAAGAAGAGATCTGGTGATCTCTTAGCTACTTATTCTTCATCTCTACTGCTTTGATCTAGGGAGAGAACCAAGGGGTTAGGCAAGATTATTGCTTAATCAAAAGATTTGAAAGGTGTGTTTTGGACTAGAGATGAGTAGAGCAAGGGGATGCCTAGTTTAAGGTCAGTGATAATATAATTTTGCCAAAGTGACGGGACAAAAGGGGGCTTCTGCAGAGAAGTCTTTCCTGTAGTGAGCTCTCTCCTGTCAAAAACTGCCTATGAGAGGGACCACCCACCCCCTCACAAGATACACCAGACCCCAGAACCTGAGCTGCTACCACAATTCTATATTGAATTCTATATTTTCAATCCAAGTAAAACAAGTTCTAGTAGTCATGATTCTTAGAAAGAAATAATGTCTCGACTTTCCTGGTGATCCAGTGGTTAAGAATCTGTCTGCCAAAGAAGGGTCGCTTCCCTGGTCCAGGAAGATTCCACATTGCACAGGGCAACTAAGTCCGGGTACCACAACTACTAAACCCATGTGCCCTGGAGCCCCTGCTCCGCAGCAAGAGAAGCCACCACAATGAGAAGCCAGCACACAACTAGAGACCTTCATCACTGCATGTGGAGAAAGCCTGCCTGCAGCAACGAAGACCCAGCACAACCAAACTACGACAGAAGAATAGATTAATTAATTTTAAAAAAGAAACAATGTCTCAGAATATATACAATAGTTTATTAATATGTGCCATGCCAACAGTGGTAAAGAAGAGGAAGAGAAAGAATAAAGCCCATAAAATCAATTTCATAACAAGTTTAGCTCATCTTTCGGTAAAATGTATATTAAAAAATTCAGTCATAAATCAGTTTGAAGGACTTTCTTTGAACTGTAAGACCTACCGACACTGAGAAACTTCCAGTCTCACCGACTAGGAAAGAAACCATCAAATTCCCTCAGCTACAATCTAACCTTTCAAATCAATGAAAATAACTTTCCCTCTAAAAGCTTTGGCCTTCCCAAATTAACAGAACTAATCTACCTACAGAGAGATCCAGAGGGTGAACCTCCGATCCTAACACTCACGTGGTAGAGACTTTAAGACATATCTCACATGAGAGTAGAAGTTGTATTAAATGAAAATGGAATCTCCCATTTTAATGTAATTACACTCTACTGCCGGCAAAATGCTTTCTCTAAAATGCAATTCAGTTCACATTGATTAAGTTATACTGCCCCAAATATTTAAGCCAACAAGATGAAGGGTACAGGATACAGACTAACCACGATATCAACCTTGCGAAGGTCAAAAGAATGACAGACACAGTCTCCAGGCTTAGTTTCTAAAAACTGTTCCTATAAGGAAAATATTTCCTTGCATGCTTCTACTGAGGGCCTGAATCTGGTCTACAGTTCAGCAAAAGGGGTTGAAGTTCTGGGGGTATATTCACTGGTGTTTTGAATGCAAATGTTACTATATAAAGATTGGCCTAAAGTGTGACATTGAGACATCTATGAAGAAAAAAGAAGGAAAAGAACAATTTTTAGCCTAAGTTGTGCTATTATTTAGTCAGAGTTTCAACTCCAGTGACAAATCCTCCTTCTTTAAAAATCTTTTCATTTTATATTGGAGTATAATTGATTAACAATGTTGTGTTAGTTTCCGGTCTACAGGGAAGTGATTCAGTTACATAGACATCTATTCTTTTTAAAGGAGAAGGAAATGGCAACCCACTCCAGTATTCTTACCTGGAGAATCCCCAGGACAGAGGAGCCTGGTGGGTTGCCCTTCATGGCGTTGCACAGAGTTGGACACGACTGAAGTGACTTAGCAGCAGCAGCATTCTTTTTAAAATTCTTTTCCCATTTAGGTTGTTACATAATATTGAGCAGAGTTCTCTGTGCTATACAGTAGGTCTTTGTTGGTTATCTGTTTTAAATGTAGCAGTGTGTATTGGTCAACCCCAAAATACCTAACTATCCCTCCCCTTCTTCCCCNGGAACATCCAGAGAGACGTTGTGGGGTGGGAGGTGGGAGGGGGATTCGGGATTGGGAGCTTGTGTACACCTGTGGTGGATTCATGTCGATGTATGGCAAACCCAATAGAGTATTGTAAAGTTAAATTTAAAAATAAATAAATAAATAAATTTAAAAAAAAAAAGAAAAATATTCATGAGGTCAATAATGTGATGTCAAGTTTCCTTAAATAACATGCATTATTGATTTCTCCCTCCAGAATGCACTAAACTTTGGATCATTCTGGCATTTTTTTTTCTTAATTTCAGGAGGGCTACTGAAATCCCTACATTCATTACCTGTGCCTGAAATAAAAATATAAAAAGCAAAATATAGGTCAAGTGCAGAAATAAAATTTCCTTATTGTCATACAACTCCATCTTCAGCAGGGAATGACAAACACATCAAAGCATATTTTAGCTGTTTTCTTTGAATGTCATGCTGTTGTTGGAGCAGCATTTTGTTTTGAAAACTATAGACTAGATCGATGTGCATCTCTTCAGGAAAGTGTCCTGTATATAATGCTTCCCAGCAGGAATGACGATGAATTGGTCTGCAACTGTGTCCAATTGTGTATGAAAACATAAGCCCATTAAATGGCTCAGAACATTAAGAGCAAATATTTCTCAGTACTTTGTAAATGGGAATATTTGTAAGTACTGCTGCTGCTGCTGCTAAGTCACTTCAGTGCAACTTCACAGACAGTAGCCCATCAGGCTCCTCCATCCCTGGGATTTTCCAGGTAAGAACACTGGAGTGGGTTGCTATGCCCTTCTCCGTTGTAAGTACTGAATATTTTTAGAAATATGTTATAACAATGTCTTTTCAATGCCAAACAAAACCATATAATTTTCTTCAGCAATTTCTCAAAAGGAATTTTTATTCCCATGTGGTGACTCAAAATCTTAATTAGGTGCAAAAACACAACTAAATATCAACTATAAACATTCTTTCATAAGGTAAAAATACATCTTCCTGTAATTCAGACTGTGAAATTAATCCATTTTATTAACCTTCGATTACAGGAGCCATAGAGTACGCTTATGACCATACTTAACTTCTATTACAAAATCCAGAAATGGGCTTCAAAATTAACTTTCTAAATAATACTGCTTTAATTCCTTTAAAAAAAGTTTATTTGTGATAAAACTCTGCAGTTGTTTAAAATCTGATATAAGGAAGCCCTATTAGAACCCATTTCTTTTATTTGGGGTATTCTTGTAAATGACAAGTCTGTTCAAAGCCCTCAATCTGATCCAACATTGACTGATGCAGTTTGGGTTTGGATCCTATGGATTAACATGGAAATAATTTCTGATACATTTCTTTAAAATTAACACTAGCTTGAAAGCATCTTGAGCATCTCTGTNTGTAAATGACAAGTCTGTTCAAAGCCCTCAATCTGATCCAACATTGACTGATGCAGTTTGGGTTTGGATCCTATGGATTAACATGGAAATAATTTCTGATACATTTCTTTAAAATTAACACTAGCTTGAAAGCATCTTGAGCATCTCTGTCTGAGTTGGATACAGCTACCTAGAAATGGCAAAAAACAACAACAACAAAAAAAAAAAACCTTTCTATTTTCAACTTGATAAATACTAGCCATTGGTGTCACAGGTAGCACTGGTGGTTAAAGAGGCCTCCTGTCAATGCTGGAGATTTAGAGATGTGGGTTCAATCCCTGGGTCAGGAAGATCCCCTGGAGGAGGGCATGATAACCACTCCAGTATTCTTGCCTGGAAAAGCCCAGGACAGAGAAGCCCAGGTTACAGTCACAAAGAGTCATATATGAGTGAAGCAACTCAGCATGCATGCACACACAGCTATCAGTGTTATTTGGGGCAAACTGCCATCTGTTTCGGAGAAGGCAATGGCACCCCACTCCAGTACTCTTGCCTGGAAAATCCACGGACGGAGGAGCCTGGTAGGCTGTAGTCTATGGGGTCGTGAAGAGTAGGCCACGACTGAGCAATTTCACTTTCACTTTTTACTTTCATGCATTGGAGAAGGAAATGGCAGCCCACTCCAGTGTTCTTGCCTGGAGAATCCCAGGGATGGGGGAGCCTGTGAGCTGCCGTCTATGGGGTCGCACAGAGTTGGACACGACTGAAGTGACTTAGCAGCAGCAGCAGCAGCAGCAGTAGCAGCCATCTGTTTCCTCAGTCTGGAGGAACTCAGAGATGAGTTTGGAGTGTGTGATCCAGACCACAGGAAAGGGTAGAAGCTTGAAAGTCTCTGGTTTCCAGAGAGTCAACATGGCCATGAAGCACTCAGTGTCAAACCTGCTCAGAGGGAGCTCGGTCCGCAGAAACAGAGACTTAACACTTGTGCACCTTGTGCCTCAGAACGGGCGTGGGGCAGGTGACTCCTGATGACCTGGGAGACAGATCCCTTCATCTCAGGGATGGCACACGAAGCTGGGGCCCATCCAGCCTCACCAGTCAGGGGCTGTGATTTCACCATGTCATCCCCAGCTCTGGCCTGACAAGCCCCCTGAGTTCCTAACCAGAAGTCTTTTTCTGCCCTCACGGTCCTGGGAGGCCTTGTCCAGTCTTGACTTGGTGTACCTAGCTCCTTCCCACCACAAAGACCATGTTCCCTTCCAGCCCTGCATTCAGTTCAGTTCAATCGCTCAGTCATGTGTGACTCTTTGTGACCCCATGGACTGCAGCAGTTCCAGTCCAGGCTTCCCTGTCTATTACTAACTCCAAAAGCTTGCTCAAACTCACGTCCATCGAGTTAGTGATCCCATCCAACCATCTCCTCCTCTGTCGGCCCCTTCCCCTCCTGCCCTCAATCTTTCCCAGCATCAGAGTCTTTTCTAGTTGAGTTGGCTGAGTTGGCTCTTTGCATCAGGTGGCCAAACTATTGGAGCTTCAGCTTCAGCATCAGTCCTTCCAATGAATACTCAATGATTCTTTTAGGATGAACTGGTTTGATTTTGCAGATCAAGGGACTCTCAAGGGTCTTCTCCAACACCACAGTTCTTAAAGCATCAATTCTTCAGCACTCAGCTTTCTTTATAGTCCAACTCTTACATCCATACATGACTACTGGAAAAACCATAGCTTTGGTTAGATGGATCTGTGTTGGTAAAGTAATGTCTCTGCTTTTCAATATGCTGTCTAGATTTGTCATAGTTTTTCTTTCAAAAGGAGCAAGCATCTTTTCATTTCATGGCTGCAGTCACCATCTGAAGTGACTTTGGAGCCGAAGAAAATAAATTCTCTCACTGTTTCCATTGCTTCCCCATCTATTTGCCATGAAGTGATGGGACCGATGCCACAATCTAGTCTTTTTTAATATTGAGTTTTAAGCCAGCCTTTTTGCTCTCCTCTTTCACTTTCATCATGAGGTTCTTTAGTTCTCTTTCTGCCATAAGGGTGGTGTCATCTGCATATCTGAGGTTATTGATATTTCTCCCGGCAACCTTGATTCCAGTTTGTTTACCCAGCCCAGCATTTCTCATGATGTACTCTGGATATAAGTTAAATAAGCAGGGTGACAGTATACAGCCTTGACTTACTCCTTTCCTAATTTGGAACCACTCTGTTGTTCCATGTTCAGTTCTAACTGTTGCTTTTTGACATGCATATAGATTTCTCAGAAGGCAGGGAATGTGGTCTGGAATTTCCGTCTCTTTAAGAATTTTCCAGTTTGTTGTGAACCACACAGTCAAAGGCTTTGGTGTAGTCAATAAAGAAGTAAATGTCTTTCTGGAACTCTCTTGCTTTTTCGATGATCCAGCAGATGTTGGCAATTTGATCTCTGGTTCCTCTGCCTTTTCTAAATCCAATTTGAATATCTGGAAGTTCTCGGTTCACATATTGTTGAAGNTCAAAGGCTTTGGTGTAGTCAATAAAGAAGTAAATGTCTTTCTGGAACTCTCTTGCTTTTTCGATGATCCAGCAGATGTTGGCAATTTGATCTCTGGTTCCTCTGCCTTTTCTAAATCCAATTTGAATATCTGGAAGTTCTCGGTTCACATATTGTTGAAGCCTGGCTTGGAGAATTTTGAGCAGTACTTTTCTAGCCTGTGGGATGAGTGCAACTGTCTGGTAGTTTGAACATTCTTCGGCACTGCCTTTCTTTGGAATTGGAATGAAAACTGACCTTTTCCAGACCTGTGGCCACGGTGGCATTGGCCCCACCTCTTTTGCCTGGGCTACACCTCTCATCATACCATGCACCACTAACAGATCCTGCTGAGCCTTGGCCCCTTGACCCAGTCTGGTCACTGCCCTCACCCCACCACTCCAGAAGCTGCCTAGACTTGGCCAGGTTTTGCCAGGCTCCACTACACTCACATACATCGACATGCCTCCAGACTGGCCCATTCCAGGCACTGCCCCACCCCGGCCTACAGAGCTCCCGTGCCAAGGCGTTGGCTGCTGGTGCAGGTGGCAGCACCCTCCTGTGGACCCGAGTCTCCCTTCCCAGCTCTGCTCCCAAGGTTGCTCTATGCCTGGTCTTCTCCTGCACTTCCAGGACAAGAAGACCTCGTCCTTAGCAAGACTTGAGGGAAACCCAGTCTCACACCACCAGTGTCAGCTCCCTCACCCGCGGGCCCAGCCCAGGTGTTAACCAAACATCTGACAAAGGGACTGCCTAGGATGTGGACACACGAACAAGGAGGAAACAGAAAGAAAAACTTACCTTTGGGAAACTTTTCAAAGATATCCACTTTCTGAATAAAAATGATGTACAAACCCATAGAAGCTGGTGGTAGATGGATGGATGAAAATGTGAAACTTAAATAAAATAACTGACAAATTATTAAAGCAGACTCAAATTTAATTGGGAATAGTCTCCTAAGAAACCTGTATATGGGTCAAGAAGAAACAGTTAAAACCTGACATGGAACAACTGACTGGATCAAAAGGAGTACATCAAGACTGTATATTGTCACCCAGCTTATTTAATTTACATGCAGAATACATCATGTGAATTGCTGGGCTGATAAAACACAAACTGGAATCAAGATTGCCAAGAGAAATATCAACAACCTTGGATATGCAGATGATACCACTTTAACGGCAGAAAGCCAAGAGGAACTAAAGAAAAAGCCTCTTTTTAAAAAATTTATTTATTTTAATTGGAGGCTAATTACAATATTGTAGTGGTTTTTAAGAAAGAGCCTCTTGATGAGGTGAGAGAGGAGGGTGAAAAAGATGGCTTAAAACTCAACATTCAAAAAACAAAGACCATGGCATCCAGTCTCATCACTTCATGGCAAATAGATGGGGAAACAATGGAAACAGTGACAGGCTTTATTTTCTTGGTCTCCAAAATCCCTGTGAATGGTGACTGCAGCCATAAAATTAAAAGACGCTTGCTCCTTGAAAGAAAAACTATGACAAACCTGGACACCCTATTGAAAGGCAGAGATATCACTTTGCTAACAAAAGTCTGTATAGTCAAAGCTATGTTTTTCCAGTAGTGACATACAGATGTGAGAGTTGGACCATAAGACTGAGCCCCGAAGAATTGATGCTTTCAAATTGTGGTGCTGGAGAAAACTCTTGAGAGTCCCTAGGACTGCAAGAAGATCAACCCAGTCCATCTATAGGAAATCAACCCTGAATATTCACTGGAAGTACTGATGCTGAAGCTCCAATACACTGGCCACCTGATGAGAAGAGTCAATGCATTAGAAAAGACCCTGATGCTGGGAAAGACTGAAGGCAAAAGGAGAAAGGGGCAGCAGAGGATGAGGTGATTAGATAACATCACTGACTCAATGAACATGAATCTGAACAAACTCCAGGAGATAGTCAAGGATAGGGGGAGCCTGGCTTGCTGGGCAAAGAGTTGGACATGTTTTAATGACTCAACAACAACAATAATAAGTGGATAAATTACAATTGGTGACAAACAAGCTATGGTGAGTGGAGCCATATAACAGTCTGAAGAGACAAAAGGAAGGAGGTTAGCTTTTCTTAGGTTTTAGGAGGAAATAGTGGAGGTTTGCTTTGAAAAACAGTTCACTGGAGAAAAACAAAAATTTGAGATTGTGAGGGTTTCTCATGGGCTGCAATTGGACTGGGGCAGGGAGGGATCTTCTTTCCTTTTCTTTAACAAAAGATGAAATTCCTATGTGAAAATGTCCTTTCTTGTCAAAATAACTCTTCTTCTGGTTATGTGGTTTGCCATGAGTTGGTACCCATATGAGAGTGCTTCACTCAGGGCTTCCTGACTCCATTTCAAATGAGGGAAATGAATGGTGAGTGCGTGGGTAGATGGATTAATGGGTGGGTGGATGGATGAATGGTAGATGAGTAGATGGTAAGTGAGTGGATGGTGGATGAGTGAATGGTGAAGAGATAAATAGATGAAGTGTAGATATATGTTTGGAATGTTGGATGAGTAGGTGGATGGAAAGATGAATAGAGAGGTAGATGGATAGGTGGATGGATGGCAGATGGATGGCTGAGTGGATGAATGGGTGGGTAAATGGGTAAATAGATGATGGGTAGGTGGGTGGATTGATGCTTGAAGTGTATATGGTTTGATGGTTTAATGGGTTGATGGATGATGGATGGATGGTGGATGGCAGCTATTCCTAATTGTCTTTTTAAATTTTTTATTTATTTTTAATTGAAGGATAATTTCTTTATAGAATTCTGTTGTTTTCTGTCAAACATCAAGACGAATCAGCCATAGGTATACATGTGTCTCTTCCCTCTTGACCCTCCCTCCCATCTCCCTCCCCACCCCACCCCTCCAGGTTGATACAGAGCCCCTGTTTGAGTTCCCTCCATCATACAGCAAATTCCCATTGGCTGTCTGTTTTACATACAGTAATGTAAGTTTCCAAGTTACTCTCCATACATCTCACCCTCTCCTCCCCCTCCCCCATGTCCATCAGTGTTTTCTCCATGCTGCCATGCAAATAACTTCACTGGTACCATCTTTCTAGATTCCATATATGTGTGTTAGTATATGATATTTATCTTTCTCTTTCTGACTTACTTCACTCAGTATAGTAGGCTCTAGGTTCATCCACCTCACTAGAAGTGACTCAAATGCGTTCCTTTTTATGACTGAGTAATATTCCATTGTGTATATGTACCACAGCTTCTTTATTCATTCATGTGTCAATGGACATCTAAGTTGCTTCCATGTCCTAGCTATTGTCACTAGTCCTGAAATGAACATTGAGATACATGTGTCTTTTTCCATTTTGGTTTCCTCAGGGTATATGCCTAGGAGTGTGATTGCTGGGTCATATCCTAATTGTCTTTTGAAGAGTGGCCCCAGGGATCAGTGGAGCATACCATTAGGGAAAAAAAGGTGTGTTTTGGCCAGTCATGTCTTTATCATACACATATGTGCTTTACTAATGGCCAACAAATGTTGATTGAGTACCTGCTACGTTCCAGGCAGTAAGAATACAGGAATGAACAAAATAGATAGCCCTGCCTTTTTATGGAGCTTACAGACACTAAATACAGAAGTGAATACACTCACTACAGAAGTGAATAAAGCCCCCCGTTGGAGGGCTGTGGAGAAAAGCCATCGTGGGGTGAGGGGCACAGGAGGTGAGGGAGGGTCCTAAGGCAGCCTTTGTTGCAATGCATTCCTGTTCGTAAACTACTGAGGGTCCATTATAGAGAGAGCAACTGTATTACATGTTGGATGAAACGAGTGCATGGATGAATGGCAGGAAGAAATGGACCACGGGGTAGCCTGGCCCTCACAGCTAGGCACTGGTGTTCTTCCATTGAACACTGATGATTTCATGGGACACCATCAGACAAGGGTACCCTGTGTCCATGCTGGACCAAAGCAAAAACAAGAGCACTCCAAAGTCACGTCTCCGCAGACAAAAGCAGGAATATTATGGGAACCACAAAAATGGTCCGATGTCTCTTATCCTGACTAATTCAATAGATGGCTGCTGCTTTTCCAGTTATGAGTTGGTCTCCCAATCTCTGGATAAGAATTACTAAAACATCGGGATTTCCCCAGTGGTACAGTGGCTAAGAATCCACCTTCCAACGCAGGGGACAGCAGTTCAGTCCCTAGTCTGGGAAGAGCCCACAAGCCTCGGAGCAGCTCAGCCTGTGCATGACAACTCCTGAGGCCTGCACGCTGTAGAGCCAGTGCTCCATGAGAAGCCGCCACAGCGCGAAGCTGTGCACCACAGGGAAGAGTGCCTCCACTCGCTGCAACCAGAGGAAGCCTGTGCTCAGCACTGAAGACCCAGCACAGCCAAAAGCAAAGAAGCAAAGGGATTAGGAAGATATCCAAACACAGATTCTTGACAGCATCCAACCCCACGCAAAGCCTTGCCTCCTTGGACACCACCTCCCCATCACCCAACTCAAATCCTTAAAGTCCTTTCCAGTTCCTCTTGTTTCTCATGATGTAGGGTTCTGTGGAACAACTAAAATAACCCAACGCTTTCTGGCTGCAGGTGTGTTCTTGTTGGTTGTTGGAAAGAAGACATTGACAGTCAAGAAGGAATCAAAATGAAATTATTTGAACTGAAACAATAATTCAATATTCTGTGGTTTTTGAAACTTGAGAGATCCTCTCCTGGCCTCCACTCCCTACCGTTTTTACACTGGAGGACCTGAATAAGCTAAATTCTCTGATTTCAGAAAAAGCCTCCAGGAAACACAAGGAGAACTCTGGAAATCAAAGTTTAGTTACTGTTCCAGGGAACAAGAGGGCTTTCTTGACTGAAAAATCCAGTTCCCCTGTGAATCAGGAATTCTGATGACTTGTGCAAAATTTGTTTTTAATGATTAGATTTGAAATGCAATGGAAGTATGAACAGTATATCTAGCCTTCCATTATATGTGAGTTAAGGATGGAAAGTAAAAATAATAACCATTAAATAAAGTTACCCAGTTAACTCAGCTCCTTTTACCACCAATTCTCTCCATCAACCCATCATCTGTGAGGCTTTTCTGAACTTTTCATTTCTGTTCAACTTTACACCCTGCTCTCAGTCATGATTAATAATCTCCAGCTGAAATTCTCCTCTAATATCAGAAATATGACAAAAATGCTGGCGGAAGCTCTTTGGGCATCATTCAGGTGACACTTGAGTCATTCTCCTGAACCTCTCTGAAATGAGCTTCTTGTGTAATTGGATGAATCAAATCAATAAATAGAGCGGATATTTATCCATCACCCTTCCTCTTCCGCCATGACTTGTGGGGCGTGACGCATGCCCTAGTGGATTAAATCCAGACCCAGAGCGTCGTAACTTTGGCAGCTCATCCTTCTTTGAGAAATGGTTTTCTAGGTCACAGGCTGGAGATGGACGTCTCTGAAAGAAAAATGATGCCTGAAAGAGAAGCACCAGCCCATCTGTCACTGCCCAGAAGGTCCCACAGAAATTCCTCATTTTTCAGGCAAACACATGGACTTGTTTTTCAAAGTACTTTACAAAAACGTCTAGGCCTGTTGAATTGTGCTCTTGTCATTGGGAATATAGCCATTTTCTCATGTGGTCACCCCCGTTGTAGGGTAGGGGCGGGCAAGTCATACTAGTCCAATTCCATTAAGTCAGTTCTCTTGGGTACCCTGCAGTGGAGGTCCCAGAGCTCCCTTAGAAAGAGATTCTCCACATACTTCCCACCTTCCAGCAATGTCAGGAGTGGGACATTCGAGGGGTGTTACATACAGAGAACCAGCTCAGCCAGATCTGGGTTCCCATGACAGGCACAGTGCTGACCAGTTGGGAACTTGGGCAGCCCCACTTCCATTATCTGAAAAGCAGGAGTGTCACTGTGGCTGTGTACCTCCTTCCTGGACACCTGGCCATGTGCTGCCCACAATTCACAGAGCCTGGGACATCAGCATAAACCTTGGCATCATTTTTATTATCCCACTTATAGAGAAAGTGCCAAGCTTCTCTAGTCTGTTTGCAGAGATGTGGGCTTTCTGACTGTCACTGGGAGGCTTGTCCCCAAGCCTGGGGACTCTGTTGGTCTGGCTAGGCCCTGGCTTCCCCCAGAGCAATGTCCACACTGCCATGATGGGGCCAGACACTCACATGCTGCTTCAACAGATGCTGGTGGAATAATGTAAGTTTGCATCTTCTGAGTCTGGAAATTAAATGTACAAAGTTCAATATAATCCTCCTGCAACTGGATGGATCTTCATTCCTGGGCTTGATAAAATGTGTGCCCACAAGGGAGAACCAGCTCCCCATTTGCAGTAACTCAGTTGAGGGTATTAACATACTCAGTCTGCTGTCAAAGTAGAGATGGGTACACATTAGGTGATGCTCAATCAGAAGCGTGCATGTGTGTGTGCAGTCACTCCAATTGTGTCCAACTGTTTGTGACCCCATGGACTGTAGCCCACCAGGCTCCTCTGTCCATGGAATTCTCCTGGCAAGAATCCTGGAGTGGGTTGTCATGCCTTCCTCCAGGGGATCTTCCTGATCCAGGGAGCAAACCCACAATTCCTGCGTTTCAGGCAGATTCTTTACTACTGAGCCTTTGGGGAAGCCCCAGTCTGGAAGACCACTCTGTTAATAAACCCACCAGAACTCAAAAAAGCATGAGGAAGATTACTCTTAGGAGACTAGTTGGCAGGTCTATAAGTTTGTTTTCAGATCGTGGAAGCTATTGTACTGGGAAGAAGCAAAATTTTGGACAGCTTGGTTATTTTGTGCTAATTTCTCTTCTAAATTTTTCTTCCTGGGTATGATTCAACACATCTTTCCTGTAATCAACCATTATCCACTTGTGTTAAGTTCTTCATATTTTAAGAGTCTTCCCCATTTTTTCACAACAAGAATTGATGTATTTTGAACTTCATCTGATCATTGGTGCCAGAACTCTGATTCTGAGTCTGGCACTGTGGTCAGTGCTGAAGATGAAGATGATCTGTGGGATTCAATGGGATGACACATGAAAGCTCTGGCAATTGCCTGGCATGGTTGACCAATATCTTCCATAGGATGCCCTGGACTGGGTTGTTTAAACAACAGATGCTTATTTACAGTACTGGAGGCCGGAAATTTAAGAAAGATGCCAGTTTGGCCAGGTTTAGATGAGGGCTCTTTTCCTGATTTGCAGGCGGCCACCTTCTTGCTGTGTCCCTGCATGATAGAGAGAGATCATCTCTCTCATGTTTCTTTTCAGAAGAGCACTAATTACCTTCATGAGAACTCCATTCTCATGACCTAATCACCTCCCCCAAAGGTCCTACCTCCCAACACCATCACCTTGGAGGTTAGGGCTCCAAAATATGGATCTGGGGGGCACAAGTGTCCATGTCACAGGTGGGTACATTACTTGATACATCTTTTTCCCCTGGGCTCCCTGAGGAGAGGGGCAAGCACAGGGAGCCCTCCGGCTGGGTCTTAGGTATGAGTTCATGTCTACAAGGCAAAGAGCATCATGAGCAAAGAAGAAACTTCAGAGACACGGGACGGTGTCCATCCAGAGGTCGGTCCTAAGGAGCTCACGCTGTGGGGAGGTGGTCCCAAGAGTTGGGGGAAAACCAGATTAGGAGCAGGCTGGAGCCTCCCTTGGAAGGGAAGGAGTGGACTTTCTCCTGAGAGCCCTATCCCACAAGCATTTGGCTTTCTGATTCTGTTCCTTTGCTCCTGGTGCTCCACAATGGCCAGAAATTCCTGCTGGGGGGCTGAATGGAAGCACTTCCAAACCAATCCCAAGTCTGATTTCCTGTCTACTCTGAGCTGAGAAGGGCTCTGGAGGCAGAGGTCTTCTACACTGGGCAAGCAGATAGTGGCCAGTGTGGTAAGTGGGTAGATTGAAATAGTTCCTCTACTGAGAAGTGGGGTTTCTCTCTGCTCTTGTTACAGGTTGAATTGTGTACCACCTCCCCACCCCCCATATTTATAAACTGAAGTCCTAAATCCAGGACCTTAGAATGTGATGTATTTGGAGTCAGAGCTTTTAAAGAGATGGTTAAATGAGGTCATATGGTTGGGTTCAAACCCAGTGGGATGTATGTCCTTACAAGAAGAGATTAGGACACAGACCCACACAGAGAAAAGGCCTTGTGAAGACACAGGGAGAAGGTGAATGTCTATATGCCAAGGAGGGAGGCCTCAGACATAACCATCTCTGTGGACAACTTGGTCTTGAACTTCCAGCCTCCAGGACTGTGAAACAATAAATTTCTGTTGTGTAAACACCCCAGCAAACTATTACAGGACCCTTTGAAGCTAGGCTGGCTAGGTTTAGATGAAAGGAATCTGGTGTAAGAGACCTTAAAGGCTTCCAAGTCAGCTCGAGGTCTCAAGAGCCCCAAAGCTTTCACTCTTGCCCTTGTGCTGCCCTGAGACACCTCGTACTGCCCTGAGACACTGTGTAAAGCCTTCAGAAACAGGTGGATGAGCACGTGGAGAGGGAGGCCTGGTTGCCAGCCAGTGTCAGCCCCCAGCAGGGTGGGTGAGGTCCTCTTAGAAGCCAGGGCAATATGAGTGACCAGAATAACACCAGCAGATTCCTCACCTTCTATGAACAATGCAGTCCAAATTGCTGACCCCCATACTCAGGAGCCAATAAAATGGTGTTGTCTTAAGCTAATGGTGTTGTCTTAAGTTAAATTTTGGGGTGATTTCTTGCACAGTAACAAATGACTGAGACAATAAGTTTCAGCTGGGATAATAAACACCGAACTCATGCACCAGGTGAAAGGATTTCCAAAAATTCACTCATTCAGCAAATTGTGTTTGAGACCCAGTGTGTGCCAGCCTCTGTTCTAGGGACTTGGGATACATTGGTGAGCAAAACAGAGTCCTTGCCTTCATAATATCGCTAATAAATAGAATAAGTAAATAAGATATGATTAGTGAAAGCACATTAAAGAGCCTGGGTAAGGGGATAGGAGATACAGAGGGAGGAAATGACAGGGTTTCATTTTAAACAAAGATTGTCAGGCAGGACCCATGAGCAGAGGCAAAGTTGTTGTTTTTTGGGTACAGTTGGTTTTTGTTGTGCGCAGGTTTTCTCCAGTTGCAGCAAGCAGGGTTACTGTCTAGCTAAGGTTCAAGGGCTCAGTAGTTGCAGCTCATGGGCTCTAGATGGGGGAGCTCAGTGATTGTGGCCCACAGGCTTAGTTGTCCTGTGGCATGTAGAATCTTCTCATGGACTAGGGAAGAACCCATGTTCCCCGCATTGGCAGGCAGATTCTCAGCCTCTGGACCACTGCTGCTGCTGCTGCTGCTAAGTCGCTTCAGTCGTGTCCGTGCAACCCCATAGACGGCAGCCTACCAGACTCCCCCATCCCTGGGATTCTCTAGGCAAAAACACTGCAGTGGGTTGCCATTTCCTTCTCCAATGCATGAAAGTAAAAAGTCAAAGTGAAGTCACTCAGTCGCGTCCGACTCTTAGCGACCCCATGGACTGCAGCCTACCAGGAAGGATCCTCTGTCCATGGGATTTTCCAGGCAAGAGTACCAGAAGTCCAGATTTTTAAGATAATATCTTTTTAATCAGACATAGGAACTGTTTTCTTTCTTCTGTTTTGAAAAAAAAAAGCTCTGTCCTTTTTTAAAGAGCTGTTATTATTCTGTTTATTTTTGGCTGGGCTGGGTCTTCATTGCTGCACAGGCTTTGTCCTAGTTGTAGCGAACAGGGGCTGCTCTAGTTGCAGAATGAGGGCTTCTCATTGTGGACCATGGGCTCTAGGGCACATGGGTTCAGCAGTTGTGGTTCCCCAGCTCTAGGGCACAGGCTCAATGGTTGTGGTGTGTCGGTTTAGTTGCACGTGGGATCTTCCTAGATCAGGGATGGAGCCCGTATCTCTGGCATTGGCAGGCAAATTCTTATCCACTGAGCCACCAGGGAAGTCCTCTATTTTTTAAAAAAAAATTTTATTTGGCTGTGTGGGGTCTCAGCTTTGGCATGTGGAATCTTAGTTCCCCAAGCAAGGATCAAACTCACATCCCTTGCTTTGCAAGGCCGGTACTTAACAATTGGACCACCAGGGAAGTCCCAGAGACTCAACCTTGGTGAATGAGCTGGCCATGTAGATATCCGGGGTGAGCATCCCAGGCAGAGGGAGCAGCCAGTGCCAAGTCCCTGAGGTGGAAGCCTGCTTGGAGGACAGGGAGCAAGGCAGAGAGAGGACCATAGACGAGGAGGGATGGCCCACTGAGCCACTGTAAAGACTTTTCTCAAAGACTGTTTTGTTTTTTAATAATAATAATAAAAAACCAGTATTTGGGTGAGTGATACCCAGGAGAAGCCTGAAGTCCAGAACTGGCTGCTTATCACCAAGAAGAACTGAACAACTCTTCTTGGTGTCAAAAGCTCTCCACACTCACACACCTGCTAGGAGCTGTGCACAGTCACGCCTGTGGGTCTTCCTGATTCTATCCCGTTCCCCAGGAAGGGGGCTTTGTGTGGCCAGTAGAGGTGGGATGGGGCAGTGGTCTGGCACCAGGCGCTCTGCTTTGCAGCCTAGGTTACCATGTGAAGACACCATGTGAGGTCATTGTCACCAAGAAGACCACCTGTGACACCACCCTTCTCTAACCATTTGTCTCCTGACCTTGGGACCTTATCGGCTGCTGCTGCTGTTTCTCTTTCCGCCCCCCCCACCACCACCCCCCTACCCCCACACAGCAAGATTCCTTCAAAGAGCTCCTCATTCATGGGCTCTGTTTCCTTCCCCTCATTTTCACTTGAACCCACTCCTATTGTCGTTTCAACACTGTAAGCCACCAAAACTGCTCCAGTCAAAATTGTTAGACCTTCTGTGTTGCTCCCTGGATCCCCTAGTCATTCCTCATCTGCGGTCTTTGATANAGAGCTCCTCATTCATGGGCTCTGTTTCCTTCCCCTCATTTTCACTTGAACCCACTCCTATTGTCGTTTCAACACTGTAAGCCACCAAAACTGCTCCAGTCAAAATTGTTAGACCTTCTGTGTTGCTCCCTGGATCCCCTAGTCATTCCTCATCTGCGGTCTTTGATATGGTCTATCCCTCCCTCCTCCTAGAAATGCTGACTTCATCAGGCCTCTTCCTTGATCTCTTCTCCCTCACTCCCCCTGCCCGCCGTGGACCCTCTGCTAGCTCCTCCAGTCTCCCTGTGGGGCTCCGGGCCCCGCATCCTCCTCTCTTTTCTCCACCTTCACTTCCTTGGTGATTCACGCACCCGATGCCTTTAGATACCATCTGATGACCCCCATATTTTACCTGTAGCCCAGGTCTTCCTCCTGGACCCCACGTGCATCCAGACACCCTCCTGTCCTGTTCTCTGGGAGTCGAAGTGAAGTCGCTCAGTCGTGTCCGACTCTTTGCGACCTCATGGACTGTAGCCTACCAGGCTCCTCTGTCCATGGGATTTTCCAGGCAATAGTCCTGGAGTGGATTGCCATTTCCTTCTCCAGGGGATCTTCCCAACCCAGGGATGGAACCCGGGTCTCCCGCATTGTAGACAGACGCTTTACCGTCTGAGCCACCAGCTGAGAAGTACCTCAAATTAACATATCCAAATCACTCTGGACATCCCCTAAAGACCTGCTCTTGCATTTTAATTGCAGGTGACGTCACCTTTCCAGGTTCTCAGGCCAATAACTTTGGGGTCATCCTCTATGTATCCTCTCACTCCACTTCACCAGCAAATCTCTTTGGCTCTTCCTTCAAAATAGTTGCAGAGTCTGTTCTTTCTTACCATCCCTAGTAACCGTCTCTACTGAGTGATGTCCACACACTTACCCTGTCCCCCTTGCAGTCTCTTTCCCACACAGTGGCCAGAGTAAGCCTTTTAAAAAGTAATTTACAGGGACTTCCCTGGTGGTACTGTGGTTAAGACTCTCCCTTGCAATGCAGATGAGGGTTCAGTCCTTAGTCGGGGGACTAAGATTCGACATGTGGCTGAGCAAATAAATCTACCTGCCACAACTGCCTCAGAAGGTCTTGCATGATGCAACAAAGACCCTGCCTGTGTGCCGCAACTAAGACCCGATGCAGCCAAATAAATAAACAAAACAATTACATTGTGCCATATTTTTGCTCCAAATGAGTTTCCTGTTCTACTCACTTTAAGTGGGGCTTCCCTGGTGACTCAGATGGTAAAAATGCAGGAGACCGAGATTTGATCCCTGGGTTGGGAATATCCCCAGAGAAGGGAATGGCTACCACTCCAGTATTCTTGCCTGGAGAGTCCCATGGAGAGAGCAGCCTGGCAGGCTACAGTCCATGGAGTCAAAAGCAGTAGGACGCAACTGAAACCCAAACCGTTTCACTCACTTTAAAACAGCAAGTCTTTAAGAGCCTAGATCTGTCCTACCATCCTTCCGTCCTCAACTCCCACTTTCTCCCCCTGATCACTCTGCTTGAACACTGAATTCCTGCGTGTGGCTCAGACAGGCGTAGCCCAGTCCTAGCCCGGTCCTTCCCCAGTGCCTTTACCCTTGCTATTCCCATGGCCTGGAACATTCTTGTTCTCAGACGGCCACATGATATGCGGCTCATGCCTTCTATGCTGACTACCTGTACAGAGTACATCTATGTATAGTCAACATCACCCTCCAAAGCGTACTTCCTTTTGGACGGCACTTGTCATCGCTTGGTGTGAACTGAGGCTTTGTTTATTTTTATATCACCAGTGTCTTGACAAGTACCTGGCACATCCTAGGTGCTCAATAAATATTATTGAATGAACAAGGGAATGACATGACTCCCTTGTTTAAAGCCCTCATTCTGTCCTCACGGTTATTAAAGTGAAGTGACGTGAAAGTCACTCAGCCCTGTCTGACTCTTTGTGACCCCATGGGTTAAACAGTCCATGGAATTCTCTAGGCCAGAATACTGGAGTGGGTAACCGTTCCCTTCTCCAGGGGATCTTCCTAACCCAAGGATTGAACCCAGGTCTCCCGCATTGCAGGTGGATTCCTTACCAGTTGAGCAACAGAGAAAGACCAAGAATGCTGGAGTGGGTAGCCTATCCCTTCTCCAGCAGATCTTCCCAACCCAGGAATTGAACTGGGGTCTCCTGCATTGCAGGAGGATTTTTTTTTAACCAAGTGAGCTATCAGGATTACTAAAAGATAATCCAGATTTATTGATGTGGTGATGTGATCCAATCCTGTTGATCNGGTAGCCTATCCCTTCTCCAGCAGATCTTCCCAACCCAGGAATTGAACTGGGGTCTCCTGCATTGCAGGAGGATTTTTTTTTAACCAAGTGAGCTATCAGGATTACTAAAAGATAATCCAGATTTATTGATGTGGTGATGTGATCCAATCCTGTTGATCTCTCTGGTCTTTGCTAGCTGTGTCCAGGTTTTGAAAACACATGAGGCACATCCTCTAGGCCCTGGTTTAGGCTGGTCTCTCACCTGTGCCTTGCTCACCTCTCCTGCAAAGCCCTCCTGATTCTCCTGGGGGGCCTTTGATTCCCACAGGTCATTGTTGTGGAATTGACAAGGGAGGCATTCAGTAATTGTTTATAAGAATTGGTTGCATGCATGCATCTGTGCTCAGTCGCTCAGCTGTGCCCTACTCTTTGTGGCCTCATGGTCTATCGCCTGCCCGGCTCCTCTGTACATGGGATTTTTTTGTTTTAACAGGCAAGAATACTGGAGTGTTTTGCCATTTCCTCCTCCAGGAGATTTCCCTACCCAGGGACAGAACCTGCATCTCATGCATCTCCTGCATTGGCTGGGAGATTCTTTAGTATCATGCCACTTGGGAATATAAATCGTTGCTGATGTTCAGTCACTAAATCATGTCTGACTCTGCAGACTCATAGACTGCAACACATCAGGCTTCCCTGTCTTTCACTGTCTCCTGGAGTTTGCTCAAATTCATGTCCACTGAGTCAGAGATACAGATTAAACCTACAACTAACATAGATGAGGGTAAATACAGAATTTTAATTAGAATAAAATTAATCTATTTCTGAGCATATTACACAATTTTTAAAAACTTTTTCTTGCTGCTTTTATTATTATTATTTGGCTGCACCTCGAGGCATATAGGATTTTAGTTCCCCAACCAGGGGTTGAGCCCATGCCCCTGCACTGAAAGCATGCCGTCATAACTGCTGGACAACCAGGCAAGTCCTGACCTATGATTTGTACATAAATAGAAATAAGAGTGGACCCCATGACGTCTGAAACATCAGATGGATATCCGATTCTGAACTTCCACAAACCAACATCGGCCCCCAAAACAGCATGATATAGCAGTATTTGAAGGGCACAAGCACATTCCTACTGGATCATCCTAAATTAGGAGTTAGTCATCGCCAAGAAAGAACTGAACAGGCTTGAAACTTTTGGCAAAGTCATTTCCCATCAATTTCTCCTCATTGAGCTCTCACAACTGGGGAGAATCGCTATAAATACTACATTCAAAAGTTCTGCTCCCATTATAAAAAGGTAAAGATGGAGCAGAGAGAGTGAACTTAGATCAGCTTCAAAACAAGGACTAAAAGGAGGTTTTTGACTTGGTGCTACATGGGCCCAAGTCACTCAAAACATGTCCTGCTAACTGTTTGCTTCTACGTGACACAAAAGCAACATCCTTCTGGTTAATAAAGGGGATTTGCAACTAAGAGAAGCAGTCCCACTGGTGATGATCAAACCAGTCAATACTAAAGGAAATCAACCCTGAATATTCATTGGAAGGACTGATGCTGAAGTGGAAGCTCCAATATTTTGGCCACTTGATGTGAAGAGCTGACTCACTGGAAAAGACCCTGAGACTAGGAAAGACTGAGGGCAGGAGGAGAAGGGAGNAAGGAAATCAACCCTGAATATTCATTGGAAGGACTGATGCTGAAGTGGAAGCTCCAATATTTTGGCCACTTGATGTGAAGAGCTGACTCACTGGAAAAGACCCTGAGACTAGGAAAGACTGAGGGCAGGAGGAGAAGGGAGTGACAAAGGATGAGATGATTGGATGGTTTCACTGACTCAATGGACATGAGTTTGACCAAGCTCTGGGAGATAATGAAGGACAGGAAAGCCTGGTGTGCTGCAGTCCATGGGGTCACAAAGAGTCAGACACGACTTAGCAACTGAACAACCACCACAACATGGGTTATGAAAGGTGGTCGTTGCTCATACGTGTTCATGAATGTGAAGTCGTGATGCCTAGCACAGGGACTGTTAGGACTGAGTGACGTGCTTGGGACATTTCTGGGACAAGGTGACATTGTCATTGACAGTCTGTTGAAGGAAAGAGGCTAATTTTCTTTTAAGCTTAAGCTTGAGTAGTAACTTAATTAGGCCAGGCTGTAAAAATCATCACTAATAACTGTCAGAAGTACCCCTGAGTCACCAGAGAATGACAAATTTGGCAGACAGCCTCCTCCACAGAGGAGAGGAACAGTCTGGTGTCTCCCCCTCTTTAAAAGCCCTCAGGGGGTGCCAACAAGCCCCTAGTCTCAGCTTGAATGCTTCTCATCTCTTGGAAGGAATTTACTTCATGAGTTCCTACATATACACACACATGCATGTAAGCACACACACATCACATATATACTGTGTAATACATATATACTATATATACTTTTTACAAATATACAAATATATTTTACATCTATGTGAAAAATAGCATTTTAAGAAAAGAAAAAAATCTTGTACCCTCACACAACTACTTTCAATTTTATATTATATATTTTTATATACATGGTAGGCTGTAGTCCATGGGGTCACGAAGAGTCGGACACTTACTGAGTGACTTCACTTTGACTTTTCACTTTCACGCATTGGAGAAGGAAATGGCAACCCACTCCAGTGTTCTTGCCTGAAGAATCCCGGGGATAGTGGAGCCTGGTGGGCTGCCATCTGTGGGGTCGCACAGAGTTGAACACGACTGAAGCGACTTAGCAGCAACANGACTTTTCACTTTCACGCATTGGAGAAGGAAATGGCAACCCACTCCAGTGTTCTTGCCTGAAGAATCCCGGGGATAGTGGAGCCTGGTGGGCTGCCATCTGTGGGGTCGCACAGAGTTGAACACGACTGAAGCGACTTAGCAGCAACAGTTCTTATCCAGAGTCACCTTTTTCACATAGTGTCAATCATCTTATATTCTAATTCTTTAAACTGGAAAAGGAGAACATTAAGGCTGTATTTTGTCACCCTGCTTATTTAACTTATATGCGGAGTATATCATGCAAAATGCCAAGCTGGATGAAGCAGTAGCTGGAATCAAGATTGCCGGGAGAAATATCAATAACTTCAGATATACAGATGACACCACCCTTATGACAGAAGGCGAAGGAGAACTAAAGAGCCTCTTGATGAAGGTCAAAGAGGAGAGTGAAAAAGCTGGCTGAAAACTCAGCATTAAAAAACTGGAGATCATGGCATCCGGTCCCATCACTTCATGGCAAGTAGATGGGGGAAACAGTGACAGACTTTTTCCTGGGCTCCAAAATCACTGCAGATGGTGACTGCAGCCATGAAATTAAAAGATGCTTGCTCCTTGGAAGAAAAGTTATGACAAACCTAGACTCAGAGGGTTAATCGTGTCTGACTGTGACCCCGTGAACTATACAGTCCATGTAATTCTCTAGGCCAGAATACTGGAGTGGGTAACCTTTCCCTTCTCCAGGGAATCTTCCTAACCCAGGGATGAAACCCAGGTCTCCCATATTGCAGGCAGATTCTTTACCAGCTGAGCCACAAAGCAAGCCCACAAACCTAGACAGCATATTAAAAAACAGAGACATTACTTGGCCAACAAAGGTCTGTCTAGTCAAAGCTTTGGTTTTTCCAGTAGTCATGTATGGATGTGAGAGTTGGACCATAAAGAAAGCTGAACACCAAAGAATTGATGCTTTTGAACTGTGGTGTTGGAGAAGACCCTTGAGAGTCCCTTGGACTGCAAGGAGATCAAACCAGTCAATCCTAAAGGAAATCAGTCCTGAATATTCATTAGAATGACTGATGCTGAAGCTGTAGCTCCAATACTTTGGCCACCTGATGCAAAGAACTGACTCATTGGGAAAGACCCCGATTGCTGGGAAAGATTGAAGGCAAGAGGAGAAGGGGATGACAGAGGATGAAATGGTTGGATGGCATCACCTACTCAACAGACATGAGTTTGATCAAGCTCCAGGAGTTGGTGATGGACAGGGAAGCCTGGCGTGCTTCAGTCCATGGGATAACAAAGAGTTGGACACAACTGAGCGACTGAACAACACTATTTTTGTATTGCCCAAGTCCTATAATCTTTGGCAACTAATTAAAATCTTAAAAAAAAAAAATCAAGAACTACAACAAAATCGTAGCTCATGCTAGGACTTTTGTTTGCTTTTTCAGAGCAAACATGTCCACAGCATAACTCAACCTGTTGCTGTTCAGTCACTAAGTCGTGTCTGACTCTTTTGCAACCCCACAGACTGTAGGCCTCCAGGGCTACTATTTTAAAGATTACTAAAATCTCATGTTTATAACCTCTTTCAGCTACTAACTCAGTCACTTGTGTTGGGCATTTGGGCCAGAAATGAGGCCATGCAGGTTGAGTTACGGGGCTTCCCTGGTGGCTCAGTGGTAGAGAACCCACCTGCCAACACAGGAGAAGCAGATTCGATCCCTGGGTTGGGAAGATCATCTGGAAGAGGAAATGGCAACCCACTCCAGTCTTCTTACCTGGGAGATCCCATGGCTCCCAGAGAAGCCTGGAGGCCTACAGTCCGTGGGATTGCAAGAGTCGGACACGACTTAGTGACTGAATAGCAACAGGTTGAGTTATGCTGTGGACGTGTTTGCTTTGAAAAAGCAAACAAAAGTCCTAGCATGAGCTACGATTTTGTTGTAGTTCTTGATTTTAAAAAAAATGATTTTAATTAGTTGCCAAGGGGAAATCATGGATCATCCTTAAAATCAGATTCATAACATTCGAGCTTGGCCCCCAGCAGCTGCAGTCCACCCTCCTTTAGAGAGAACACATGTTCTCCACTTTGTTACAGATACCACCACTCCCTGTAGTCATTCTCCAAGCCAGCATCACTAATCTACATTATCACGTCTTGATTCCTAGATGCACTTGAGTTTGCAATCTTTGGTTTAATCTCTTTCCCACTCTAGGTAATCGTTTGCTTCTGTTGTATTATTTCCTTAGGGTGTATCTCTGAAACAAGCTTCATGGGTACAAATACACTTTTACTTTTGCTACAATATACTCCATTTGGGATGTCTGTTGAGGTCACAGTCTTCTCTTTTGGGAATAACTGTCCTAGATCCTCTCCTGTAAGGGAGCTCAGCAAAAGTCCAGCTTTCCCACCGTCCCCCATCCAGGGAGATTCTGCTTCCTGCTACTACTGCAAAGTTCTTTCTCATTCTGTAGGCTACTCTGTGACTTCCAAATATACTTTATTTTCTTCAGTTCAGTTCAGTTGCTCAGTTGTGTCCGTCTCTTTGCNCCCACCGTCCCCCATCCAGGGAGATTCTGCTTCCTGCTACTACTGCAAAGTTCTTTCTCATTCTGTAGGCTACTCTGTGACTTCCAAATATACTTTATTTTCTTCAGTTCAGTTCAGTTGCTCAGTTGTGTCCGTCTCTTTGCGACCCCATGAATCGCAGCACGCCAGGCCTCCCTATCCATCACCAACTCCTGGAGTTCACTCAGACTCACATCCATCGAGTCAGTGATGCCATCCAGTCATCTCATCCTCTGTCGTCCCTTTCTCCTCCTGCCCCCAATCCTTCCCAGCATCAGAGTCTTTTCCAATGAGTCAACTCTTCGCATGAGGTGGCCAAAGTACTGGAGTTTCAAACCACCACTGGTTTCTGGTGTCCCCATTCTGCATGTCAGTTTCTTTTTAAAAATACTGTATTCATTTATTTAGTTATTCTGGGCCTTGGTAGTAGCATGTAGAATCTTTAGTTTCGGCATGCAAACTCTTAGTTGTGGCATGTGGAATTTAGTTCCCTGATCAGGGATCAAATCTGGGCCCCCTGCATTGGGAGCATGGAGTCTTAGCTACTGGACCACGAGGGAAGACCCTGCTGCTGCTGCTAAGTCACTTCAGTCGTGTCCGACTCTGTGCGACCCCATAGACGGCAGCCCACCAGGCTCCCCCGTCCCTGGGATTCTCCAGGCAAGAACACCGGAGTGGGTTGCCATTTCCTTCTCCAATGCATAAAAGTGAAAAGTGAAAGTGAAGTCGCTCAGTTGTGTCTGACTCTTGGCAACCCCATGGACTGCAGCCCACCAGGCTCCTCCGTTCATGGGATTTTCCAGGCAAGAGTACTGTGTCATTGCCTTCTCCAGGAAGACCCTGAAACATGCCCATTTTAAGTGTACAGTTTGATGAGTTTAGACCAATGTATGTATCCATGTAACCATTGCCTTGATCAAGATACAGAATAGTGTCATAGCCCCCAGAAGTTCCCTTGTCTCCCTAAGTCAATCCTCCATCTCCCACTGAACTCTTTTTTGTTTTGTTTTAAAAACTAATCTGTTGGTCAAATTCTTGTTCTTAAATTTTATTTTTAATTGGAGGATAATTGCTTTACAGCATTGTGTTGGTTTCTGCTGTACAAAAGCAGAATCAGCTATAAGTATACCTATTTTGTGATGCCACGGATTTATTTTTACCTGTCCTAGAACTTCATTTAAATGGAATCATGCAACATGTACTCTTCTGGGTCTGGCCTGTTTCACTGGGCATGAAGTTTTTGAGATTCATCTGCCTTGATTTATCAGTAGTTCATTTGCATTGCTGAGTGGCAGTCCATTGTGTGATGCTGTTGTTGTCTCAATCGTGGCTGACTCTGCAATCCCATAGACTGTAGCCCACCAGGTTCCTCTGTTCATGGAATTTTCTAGGCCAAAATACTGGAGTGGGTTGCCATTTTCTCCTCCAGGGGATCTTCCTCACCCAGGGATTGAACTCGAGTCTCCTGCATTGCAGGTGGATTCTTAACCATCTGAGCCACCAGGGAAGCTTATGGTGTGATGTGGCACAGTTTATTTAACCAGGCTCCTGTTGATGGACATCTGGGTTATTTACAGGTATTAACAGCAGTGAACACTCGTATACAAGTGTCTGTTGAATGTACGTTTTCATGTCACTTAGGTATAAACCTCGGACAGGGATTTCTGTGTTGCGTAGTTTGTGCTCAGCCACTCAGTTATGTTGACTCTGTGTGAACCCATGGATTGCAGCCCACCAGACTCCTCTGTCCATAGAATTCTCCAGGCAAGAACACTGGAGTGAGTTGCCATTTCCTCCTCCAGGGGATCTTCCCAACCCAGAGATTGAACCAGAGTCTCTTGAGTCTTCCTGCACTGGCAGGTAGCTTATTTACCAGGTGGATTATTCCGCCACCTGGAAAGCCCTGTTTCATAGTGTAGTACATGCTTGACTTCACAAAGTCTCAAGTTGTTTTCCTGAGAGATTGCACCATTTTACATTCCAGTCCCTTATATGAGAGGCCCATGCTCTGTACCTTTGCAACACTTGGAATTATCGATCTTTTCGATTGCAGGAGTTGTGGTGGGTATGTAGTTGCATCTCACTGATTTTAATTTGCATTTCTCTTATAACTAATGATGCTGTTTTTTTCAAGTCCTAATTAGCAGCCTGAAAAGAATACCTTCTCATGTGAAGAATCTGTTCATTTTGATTATTCTTTTATTTGGGTTGCTGGCTTATTGAGTTGTGGTTGTTTATACCATCTGGGAGAAGTCTTTGGTCTGGCATAGGTTTTGTGAATATGTTCTTGCAGCTGTGGCTGGCATTTTCATTTTCTTAACAGTATCTTTCAAAGGGCAGATGTTTCTAATTTTGATGATGTCCAATACATCCATTTTTTTTTCTAATATGGCTGGTGTCATGTCTAGGAAATATTTGCCTGCCTTCAGTTTGTGAAGGTATTCATGTGTTCTTTTCTCTAATAATTCCTTAGTTTTAACCTTATGTTCAGGTCAATACAGGGTTTGGGGCTTTTAAAAAAATTTTATTTATTTGGCTGTGCTGGGTCTTTGTTGTGAAACATGGGATCTGTGATCTTTGTTGCAACATGTGAGGTCTAGTTCCCTGACCAGGGATCAGACATGGGCCCCCTGCATTGGGAGCTCCAAGTCTTAGCTACTATACCCCAGGGAAGTCCCCAGTGCAGTTTTGAGCAAAGAGTTGGTATGCCATAATGTATGTGTTAATAGCATCATTGAGCTGCTTTGAGAAGAGACTGGTGGGCTGAATTTAGCCTTGAGGACGTTAGCAAGGAGGATACTGCAATGATTCAAGCTGAGAGCAGCCAGGGAAAGTGGGGCTGCAGTGAAATACTGGGAATATAGGTGAGGTTTTTCAGGCTTGTTCTTCATCTTCCTTAATGAATAATACCCAACTTTAAGGAAAGTTATTTCCCTTCTCTGAAGACCCCTGTGCTTGTAGTTTTACATGAGGCCAAGTATATGTATAGAACTTGCCTTGAGATTGAATTTTTGCTGTGAATTTATCTTCATTTTTAAAAAGTAAATAACTTGTTTTGTCTTTAATTTCATACATTGTCATTCTTCAGGCATTGTTGTTCAGTCACTAAGTTGTGTTAGACTCCTTGCAGCCCTGTGGATTGCAGTACACCAGGCTTCCTGGTCCTTCATTATCTCCCTGAGTTTGCTTAGACTCATGTCCGTTGAGTCAGTGATGCCATCCAACCATCTCATCCTTTGTTGCCCCCTTCTCCTCTTGCCCTCAATCTTTCCCAGCATCAGGATCTTTTCCAACGAGGTGGCTATTTGCATCAGGTGGCCAAAGTATTGGAGCTTCAGCTTCAGCATCAGTCCTCCCAGTGAATATTTAGGGTTGATTTCCTTTAGGAAATCTTCAGGCATGGCAGCCCCCCCGCCAAAATATGACAGTTCATCTATTCATTAACAAAAGATCAAAAAAGAAAATCAACACATTTCATGCAGTGCTCCACAATATTTCTGCTGGGTAGGACTCATAAATCTATGTCCCTGTCTTGGACACTTCAACTCATGTCTGATCCTTTCTTTAACTCAAGATTTATTGCTCTCAATTACTTCTTTTTGCCAGATTTATAAACGTAACTGTTCTTTATTTAATACCTATTTTGTACACTAGGCAACAAGACAGTAAATTTATTGTCTATGAGTTGCTACTTTGAAAAATTACATCAATGCAAAGTGATTGCTTTTCAGCCTTCCTAGCCAATAAATTCATTTCTTTTTTTTTTGGTAGGGGATGATATGAGGTCATAGGATAATATATATAATCGCTGATCACAGAATTAGAAGAAGCAAGTTGCAGGCAACTGCTCTAACACTGGACTCTACCCCCCAGAAGGAGCAAGTTGAAAGAAGCTAAGAAGGAAGACGTCTATCTCCTGCCAATCATGTATAAGCTGGTCTCCTGGTGTTTGCTTTTCATAGGATCCTTAAATCCGCTCCTGTCTCTTCCTGTCCTTGACTCCAGGCAAGAGTCTCTGCAGCTCTTAGGTAAGATGATTTTTTTTCCCTTATGTTAGTCTTGAACAAGTCTTCAAGGGTCTTAATGCAAAATTAAAGATGAAATGAAAATTTTCTCTTAAACCAGTCTTGTTAATAGTCCCAGCTATGAAAAGAATTCTGAGGATTCTTAAGGCATGTCTCAGAGTCAAGAATGGATACAGTTTTTTCCTTTCTAAAATATAAAAGTAGAAGGGGAACATTGCTTATTTAACGTCACTTCAGTAATTCTGAGTTATTTTGGTCAGTCTTTTTTTTTCTGTTTTGAAAATGGCACTAAATTTAAAACATCATTGCTTTTAGTCTTTATTTTAAGTGAACTGGTTGAATGCAGAACTGGTTGCTCCAATTATAGATTAAAGTATTTTGATTTTATCTTATATTATTTTAAGTTAAAAGGCAATCATCTGACATGTGTTACATAAAACAAAAATGTTTTTTAAAATATAAAAAAATAACCAGCTGGGACTAGGGTAGACACAGATTTCCAAGTTCATTTATCTTTTCCTTTTGGTTTGTTTCACTCAGTTCAATTCTAAGTTGAATTTTTTAAAGTGTATCAATCAAAGACATACTTATTGTGCTTTTAACTCCTCATTTAATTTAAGAAATGAAAAGGTTGTGGAAAAAAAGAAAAGAAAAAGTTGATGTTTGGGGATTGTGTTCATAAATATTTTAATTGGATTTTAACTTGTCTTTAATTGTGGGTACTTTCAGACATTTTTTAAATAAAGGAAATAAAACTCTGGTGAGCCAGTAATTTTATAATTTCTAGTCCATAAGTTTCTCCCAAGCAGCTTTCTGATAATAGTCAAGCACTAATTCGTGCACTATTAATCACTTTCCAGAGTCACTGAACTCAGAAGTGAAGTGGCAGTCATCTTAATGGTTAAAATGAGCATTAACTTTATCAAATCTCTGCTATTAAAAAAAAAAAACTTTGAAATGCATTAGGTGAAACAAAGAATGAATATTCAGATATTACTGACATCCTCAAAAAATTACATGTCATTATTATGATTTTTTAAAAACTTGAGTGAGTGCAGCATCCCCTTTCCAATTCTTAATAGGTGGCAGCTTACCTTCGCATTTTTGCCTGAATTTTTTCCTACTTACTTGTTTCTCCATAAATGATCCTTCCCTGGTGGCTGAGCAATGCAAGAGACTCTGGTTCAATCCCTGGGTTGGAAAGGTCTCCTGGAGAAAGAAATGGTAACCTGCTCCAGTATTCTTGCTTGAAAAATTCCATGGACAGAGGAGTCTGGCGGGTCACAGAAGAGTCGGACATGAGTTGGCAACTGTAAACAAACAACAACAAAACAAATGATCCTTCATGACAAAAATATTGATATGTAGCCAAACTTTGTACACTTTCATTAACATTCTTCAGAAGTACCATGAAGCCTTCATGATGGCTGGCTTTTTATTCTCCAATCAAGGTTGGAGCTGAGGGTTTGAAAGCCTTAGCGAAGCAGGCAGATTTTACAGGACTCCCTGGAGGCTCTGATCACCGCATGATAGAAACCGGCCAAGAGAACAATCTGGGCCCAGTATCACTCACCAGCCCTCACACTCACCTTTCGCACACCTGACACAAACTTACCATGTATTTTCTATGCTACCCAGCTGACCAAATTACACATTGGAAATGTTGCTATCAACTTCTTCAAAGAATATCGTAAAGCTGACTTGTTTCTGATCATTGTATTTAAATCTTAGAGGCCAGATAAGAGGTAATGTTATCCTATTTGCTTTAGGTGTGTGTGAGTGAGTCACTCAGTTGTGTTCAACTGTTTGTCAACACCATGGATATTAGCCCACCAGTCTCCTCGGTCCATGGGATTCTCCAGGCAAGGACACTGGAGTGGTTGCCGTTCCCTTCTCCAGGGGATCTTCCTGACCCAGGGATCAAACCTGGGTCTTCTGCATTGCAGGCAGATTCTTTACTATCTGAACCACCAGGTTGGAAGAACATAAACAAGCCTGTCTTTTAGAAAAGCACTCCTTTACTTTTCCTCTCACTCCAATTTTGCCACCCCTATATCTAAAAGCAAAAGGCAAATGATAGCAGTAGGTAAACAGAGACGAAGAAGAATCACTTTGTAAGTAGATATGTTTTTTCACTCATCCTGTGGCTCAGCCCAATCCTCTCTCTTTTTTTTTTAATTAAAAATTTTTTAATTTCTTTACTTTTTGGATTATGTGGCATCTTAGTTCCCTGACCAGGCATTGAACCCACACCCCCTGCAAAGTGTGAAGTCTTAACCACTGGACCACCAGGGCAGTCCCAGCCACACCTTCTTATTCAGGGTGGTGAGCGTCCAGCAAGGCTGTGCAGGGAGGAGGAGTCAGAATGAGACCCACACCTCATGATTTCCCTTTCTGCTGGCTTGCAAACTGGACTGTAGCATTTCTACTTCTCTGTTAAAATACTGCTAATGACAAACCATGAAGTCAGGATTTGAAATCTGTCTAGTATTAGCTTCCTGTTCCTGGTGCATGCTCACGCTCATGCTCACTCAGTAGTGTCCCACTGTTTGTGACCCCATGAGCTGTAGCCCACCAGCCTCCTCTGCCCATGGGATTTCTCAGGCAACAATACTGGAGTGGGTTGCCATTTCCTCCTCCAGGGGATCTTCCTGACCCAGGGATAGAACCTGTGTCTCCTGCATTACAGGAAAATTCTTAACCACTGAGCCTCCTGGAAGCCCCTCCTTGTCCCTGGTACCTCCCTAAAGACAATGGGGAACAGAACTGAAGCAGGAGCTGTCACTAATATCAATCATTGCCCTGTGTAGCACCTGAAGATGTCAGATCAACTCTGGATGAGCTGGAAAGAGCATCTCTTCTGCCGATGCTGCCAGAGATGTCAGGCGCAGAGACAGGAGAGGGTCTTAGGAATGCAGGTAAAATGACTTGTGCTTACAGACTGTCTGATTTCTTTGCTACTGGATTTACTCTGAGTAATAACACTCTGCCCTCCTGCATATCTTCCTCTGCCATCTTCTGTCTCCTTTTCCTCAGCAACTCCTTGCAAGCATCCTTCTCTGCTTGGCCCCTCAGCATATTTGTTCTCTGTATGAATTTTTTTTGGGGTGGGCGGTGCAAGGGGGGGGAAGAAGAGCATTATCCCAGTTTTCAATAAGTACAGTCTACAATTTACTTCTCACCTAGGTGAGTTAATCNATTTTCAATGAAAACTCTAAAAGTCGTTATAATAATACAGCGAGTCTCTTGAAATATGTTAGTTCAGAAAGAAGTAGCATAACAGAGCTTTCCTTTTGAAAGAGCTGCCAGCTGGGAATATCATCAGGTAAGTTGTTCTACAGGACAGGCTTCAGTATGAGAAGGAAGTAGATTTTGGGAAGCCCTTTATGTTCACGGACAATGATGTTCACTCAGGGGTGTTTTTCTTCTTTCCTCACCTAAGTCAAGCATGCCCACCTTCTGCTTAAGTAGACTGATTTCTCAGCCAGGAGCACAAGAGTATGGTGGGTTTTCAGAGAATGTGTAATTTTGACCCCATGGACTGTATTCCACCGGGATCCTCCGTTCATGAGATTTTTCAGGCAAGAATACTGGAGTGGATAGCCATTTCCTTCTGCAGGGGTCTTTCCAACCCAGGAATCCAACCCAGGTCTCCTGCATTGCAGGAAGATTCTTTACTGTCTGAGCCATCAGGGAAGCACAATTGATATTGTACAGCTAGTGACATTTTGAGTGGGGTGATGACTTATGAGAGATTCTTCAAAGTTTTGACTACACAAGTGGCAATAATTCTGATGGGAGGAAAATAGAAGAATGTCTAAAGATATAAATGATTGTCCAAGTATTGCTTTCAATTTTGTAAGGACAGTGACCAGATTCATCTTGCCTGTCACTGTTTTCTTATGGCTAGCAGGGACCTTGGCATAGAATTGGGGCCGATAAGTATTTTCTAAATAAATAAGCTTGTATTTTAATAAAATACTCTATGTCTATATAATTAAATGGAAAGAAACGAGTGTAAAAAGGAAATGGAAAGAGAAGGCATTGATTAATTGGAAGGAAATAACCCAGAACAAGATACTAGAAAATATTAAATGAAAACTGAATAAGTTGAAAACAGAAGACTATCACAAAAGAAATGTTCCCACTCATACTACACATTGGTCATGAGTGAATAGGCATTTTGCTCTATACAGTCACTCAGGGACCCAGGCTGATGGAGGCTCAGCATCTTACGCCTGCCTCACCTCGATCATGCAGCCGCATCAGTCACTGTGGCTGTAAGAGTTAACTGGAGACCTGCGTGCAGGCTCCTGAAGGCTTCTGCTCAGCAATGAAACACGAATCCACTGAACTGCAAGGAGCTGGGAAATAGGAGCAAGGACGCATAGTCTAATATTTAGTCTTTTATACATTGCCAATGTTTAAACTTCATGCTACTTTATCTTCAACCTAAAGGATAATATCTAGGAAATCATAGATTTGGTCTTCTATTATATTTTCTCTAATACATATTAGCATGAATGACTTTTAAAAATAGGAAAGTCCATTTACCTAGAATTATATCACATATTACAAAACATGTCATTTTTAGAGACAGACGAACTTTGGATGCAATCGACTTCAAAAAAGAGGAAAAGGGAAGAAAGCTTGTATGAGAGGGACAGCACACAGAGGTTGCAACACCCTGTAGGATTCACGAGTGCCTCAAACTGCAGAACAATGATAACAATGGTGTCCCCAGACTGGGACAATGACTCTAACTTGGGAATGTTGAACAAGATGGAAATGCCTAAGAATTAAGTCATGGGAGATTAATAATAGTAGTAAAGAAATGCAAGAGGAAAATTAGTTATAAAAATTGAGTTTTGACTTTCCACATTTTTTTTTTTTTTTTGATGCCTTGTTTTAGTCCTTTTACGAGGCTGAGTATTTGAAGGAAAAGTAAACTGGTTCACTTCAAAATCACTTTGCTTTGGCAATAACAATCCTGGTATTGTAACCACCTGCTATGCTCACCTTATCTCACTTGATCTTTTCAAAAACCATATAAATTGGATTCTATTAATAGTCCCACTTTAAAGATGAGACATCTGAGGCTAATTTACATTAAGATACTTGACCCAGATCACAGAGCTAAACTGAAACCCACGTCTTTGTCTAAAACCCAAACCTTCTAAAGGAGTTCTTATTTCCCAGGTTGTTTTAGGGTCCTTCTTTTAAATTTTTCCATCATTGCTTTGTCTCTTACTCTTCTTGTAGAGGTAGCAAGGTGTAAAAAACCAGTTCAAAGAGGATTGTTATTAGTAAATTTTCTGAGTGGTTATTCTGTCTTGTTTCATTTTCTTACTTTCATTTTTTTATCCCCTTTTCTTCTTTTTAACATCTTTTTCCCAGTCCAGAGGCCAGAATCAACAGGATCAAAAATCAAACAAAAATCTTGAGCTTCCCTAAGGACACACATGGGGGATTTGGGAATCTCAGCTGTACAAATATGACGCCATCTTTAGACAAACCATCTAGAAGGATCGGGGAGGGGGGACGGGGGACCAGCCTCTGTGTGTTGCATGCAGATGTCTCATCACCATGCCTCCAGCCAGCTTTATTATCTGACAGATACGGAGCACAAATATTGACTTTTGCTATTTTTACTGTAACTGTGGCTATAAATGTTGATTACTGCCGGAGAGAGCAGACTGGGAAGAAAGCAGCAGTGTCTTCACAGCCCAAGAGAGCTTTTGTCTTTGCCTCGGGACAGAAGAAAGTAGGATATGAATAAGGTCCTCATGGAATGATTCAATACAGGAATAATAAAGTGGTGATGATGTGAAAGATCCCATGGATTTGACAGACTTGGGGAGAAAAAAAAATTCCCTATTGATTCTGAATTGTCATCTGCATTCATTTAGTCCAAGCAAGTTCTGAATGTAGGAAACACAAGAACTTAACAGAACTCAGCCCCTCTTCCATGTTACACACTCTCATCTAGTGGGACTTCTTTCTCTTCCCCACACAATCATTGATAACTACATTTTCCAATTTCTTCCCATCCATACCCCAACATGGCATGGCAAGGGAAGTAATCCATCAGAATATAGAGTTTTGTTGGTCTTCTGCAGGAAATGAAGGAATTCCTCTTTTGGTGGCAATCTATTCATTTGACAAATGTACAAAAGCATGGGAATTTTCCCATTTAGAGCTTTTTGTTTTTTAGATCCACGTTTAAGATTTAGATCACTAGTGTAGAGTAATTCAGGTATCCTGTTTGATTGGATCTATTATGTTCTGTGTGAGCTTTGTGCGTGCAGGCATGCTCAGTGTTATCCAATTCTTTGTGACCCCCTGGACTGTAGCCAGGCTCCTCTGTCCATGGGATTTCCCAGGCAAGAACACTGGAGCGGGTTGCCATTTCCTCCTCCAGAGCATCTTCCTGACCCAGGGATCATAGACTCATCTCTGGTGTCTCCTGCATTGGCAGAAAGATTCTTTACCACTGTGCCACCTGGGAAGCCCTCAGCTTCAGAAACCAGCAAGATCAGATTTCTCCTGAAAGACACTGACATGATGGAGGGACAGGCTGCTCTAAACCTGGGAGTGGGTCTCCAGATAACTGGCTTCTAGATGCAAGAAAATAGACTCGGCAGCTCAGCCAGGTACCCAAAGGGACCCAGCCAGGTACCCAGCCTTGGTACCCAGCCTCGGCATGGTTCAAGGCTGTAGAATCTCTACCTCAAGGTCCGTCTATCTCTGACCAGCATCTAACCTCAGGCACCAACCAGCCCATAGCAAACAAAGAGATCTGCACCTTCTTGAGAGGTTCAGGGAGTAGGAATAAGATCCACTGAGCCACCATCAGTGGCAAAAAGCACTCAGACAGATGAAGAGGAGCACAGTAACAACTATGGTCCGGAGGAGAAAGGGCGCCCGTGTGTTGAAGGTAGGAGTCTACATCTGTGCATGCTAAGGACAGATGAAGTCCTAGGTTTCCTTTAGATTCACTGTCAGGAGACCTAACATATTAGTTCATTGCAGCAGTGGCTTTTGTGGTCACAGGCTGCTGATATCTTCCTTGAAAGAGTCTTTCATTGAATTGACTTAATGAATTCCATTTAGGGGATTCTATTGACTATGCCAAAGCCTTTGACTGTGTGGATCACAATAAACTGTGGAAAATTCTGAAAGAGATGGGCATACCAGACCACCTGACCTGCCTCTTGAGAAACCTGTATGCAGGTCAGGACGCAACAGTTACAGCTGGACATGGAACAACAGACTGGTTCCAAACAAGAAAAGGAGTACGTCAAGGCTGTATATTGTCACCCTGCTTATTTAACTTATATGCAGAGTACATACATCATGAGAAATGCCGGGCTGGATGAAGCACAAGCTNCTGACCAAATTACACATTGGAAATGTTGCTATCAACTTCTTCAAAGAATATCGTAAAGCTGACTTGTTTCTGATCATTGTATTTAAATCTTAGAGGCCAGATAAGAGGTAATGTTATCCTATTTGCTTTAGGTGTGTGTGAGTGAGTCACTCAGTTGTGTTCAACTGTTTGTCAACACCATGGATATTAGCCCACCAGTCTCCTCGGTCCATGGGATTCTCCAGGCAAGGACACTGGAGTGGTTGCCGTTCCCTTCTCCAGGGGATCTTCCTGACCCAGGGATCAAACCTGGGTCTTCTGCATTGCAGGCAGATTCTTTACTATCTGAACCACCAGGTTGGAAGAACATAAACAAGCCTGTCTTTTAGAAAAGCACTCCTTTACTTTTCCTCTCACTCCAATTTTGCCACCCCTATATCTAAAAGCAAAAGGCAAATGATAGCAGTAGGTAAACAGAGACGAAGAAGAATCACTTTGTAAGTAGATATGTTTTTTCACTCATCCTGTGGCTCAGCCCAATCCTCTCTCTTTTTTTTTTAATTAAAAATTTTTTAATTTCTTTACTTTTTGGATTATGTGGCATCTTAGTTCCCTGACCAGGCATTGAACCCACACCCCCTGCAAAGTGTGAAGTCTTAACCACTGGACCACCAGGGCAGTCCCAGCCACACCTTCTTATTCAGGGTGGTGAGCGTCCAGCAAGGCTGTGCAGGGAGGAGGAGTCAGAATGAGACCCACACCTCATGATTTCCCTTTCTGCTGGCTTGCAAACTGGACTGTAGCATTTCTACTTCTCTGTTAAAATACTGCTAATGACAAACCATGAAGTCAGGATTTGAAATCTGTCTAGTATTAGCTTCCTGTTCCTGGTGCATGCTCACGCTCATGCTCACTCAGTAGTGTCCCACTGTTTGTGACCCCATGAGCTGTAGCCCACCAGCCTCCTCCGCCCATGGGATTTCTCAGGCAACAATACTGGAGTGGGTTGCCATTTCCTCCTCCAGGGGATCTTCCTGACCCAGGGATAGAACCTGTGTCTCCTGCATTACAGGAAAATTCTTAACCACTGAGCCTCCTGGAAGCCCCTCCTTGTCCCTGGTACCTCCCTAAAGACAATGGGGAACAGAACTGAAGCAGGAGCTGTCACTAATATCAATCATTGCCCTGTGTAGCACCTGAAGATGTCAGATCAACTCTGGATGAGCTGGAAAGAGCATCTCTTCTGCCGATGCTGCCAGAGATGTCAGGCGCAGAGACAGGAGAGGGTCTTAGGAATGCAGGTAAAATGACTTGTGCTTACAGACTGTCTGATTTCTTTGCTACTGGATTTACTCTGAGTAATAACACTCTGCCCTCCTGCATATCTTCCTCTGCCATCTTCTGTCTCCTTTTCCTCAGCAACTCCTTGCAAGCATCCTTCTCTGCTTGGCCCCTCAGCATATTTGTTCTCTGTATGAATTTTTTTTGGGGTGGGCGGTGCAAGGGGGGGGAAGAAGAGCATTATCCCAGTTTTCAATAAGTACAGTCTACAATTTACTTCTCACCTAGGTGAGTTAATCTATCTGTATCTCAGTTTCTTAAACCAGTACAGAGGAATGATTAAAAAAACAAAATTCCCATCTCACGGGGTTATTGAGAAGGTTCGATGAGGAAATGCAAGTAAAATGTTCATCACAAACAAAATAACCCATAAAATGTCAGCTTTTACTGTTTTCTCAGTGACAGCATTCCTCCTAGCACAGATACAAATGCTCAGAACATTCTGGAGTCTTTTAATAGATTTGGTTTTGTAGAAAGAAATTCATTTGTAATAAAGTATTATTGACAAATACTGAACTGCTAACTCACTAAGGAAGATACAGTGCCCTTTGTGAACTCCGGAGGCTAGAAAAGAGCCAAGTGCTTGCCTATCTCCCTTCAAATAAATATCACTGCAGTGTGAGGAAAGGAAAACCAGGAACCTGACATGATTTAGTAATATTCTATTTTGTATGTTTTAAATAAGCAAGGATAAAATAGAAATAATAGATCTGATGATGAATGGTTTCAAAATACTGTTTTCCAGATCCCATTACCAACATTTTTTACCCAAGAGGAAACATGAGAAAGGTAAGTAGGTCCTATATGAGAGTTAAGTTAAAAAAGGTAAACATTTCTATGCCTTGACCTTAGAGAAGCCTCAATACGAACTAGTCAAGCCTTCTCAGTACAAATCTTAATACCCAGTATTATTCCAAAGCATTATTTTTTTTTCCAAATTTTGATCCATGTAAAATGTGGATACAAGAACTTACCTAGTGTTTATCTCTGATAAATGATCATAACAAGTTTTAGAGAATCAAAAATAGATAAGTCCTTGCCCTCAAGTCTGTCATCCACTTGGACTGTGTCATTGATTATCTTCCTGGGTCCAAGGACCAGCAGTTCTGGTGTCACATGGAAGCTTGTGAGAAATGCAGACTCACCCCACCCCTCAACACCTACTGAATCAAAATATGCATCTTAACAGGATTCCCCCACATGGTTTGTATGCAAGGTAAAGTTTGAAAAGCACTGTCATATAATATCTAAATGGAAGAAAGACATGGTCAAAACACTGAGAGGGAATCTTTGTGGGAAAGGAGAATATGAAGGAGATAATTTTGGGTGCAGAAGACAGACTACAGTAGGACATGATTAATGAAAATATTAAATGGTTAGAAATGGTGCACAATTAATGGAGGACCTTAACCGCTAAAAGAGAAATCTGTTTTGAACATTATCAGCCCCTCAGACTAAACTGAGTTCAGCCGTTCAGTCATGTCTGACTCTTTGGAACCCCATGAACTGTAGCCTGCCAGGCTTGTGTGTCCATGGGATTTCCCAGGCAAGAATACTGGAGTGGGGGTACCATTTCCTTTTCCAGGGAATCTTCCTGACTTAAGGATCAAACCTGCATCGCTTGGGTTTCCTGGACTGGCAAGTGAATTTTTTACCACTAGCCCCACCTGGAAAGCTACCAGGGATATCTTAAAGCTAAATTAGTGTTTCCTAAAGGATTTTCTGTAAGCTCCTTTGAATTCCCCTGTAGCTCTTTTGGTAAAGAATCTGCCTGCAATACAGGAGACCTGGGTTCAATTCCTGGGTCAGAAAGATCCCCTGGAGAAGAAAATGGCAACCCTCTTCAGTATTCTTGCCTAGAGAATCCCATGACTAGAGGAGCCTGGCGGGCTACAGTCTATTGGGTCGCAAGAGTCAGACACGACTTAGCGACTAAACCACCAAAGGATTTTCTGTGAATATCAGTCCCACAGAGCCAGTCTACAGGGCTGCCCTGCATTTTAACCCCTCTCCTGTCCTGGCAATTTTTTGTGTATAAAGCCTCCAGGAAATGAAATAAATGTATTTAATTTTAATCAAGAATTTCCCAAAGAAACACCTTATTTTGGTGTAGTGCCCACTAACCTCCTTGTAAAAATATACCATGAAAGCCCTCAATTCTGAAGATGGCATACACTGCCTGAGGTTCCCAGGTCGGGTAGACCACACAGAAGGGGAGGGTATGGCTTCCATTACATTAAAAGTTATCAGTCAGATATTTATATTCTTCTGAGTAGAAAGATTATAGTGAAAGACTCTAAAATCATAAAGGTGATTAGTAGAGATGCTCATAAAATCCCAGAGTAAAAAGAAAACTAAAGGTCCATGATCAAAGTTAATTTCAAGACAAGTAAAAGACTTGATTTACACAGAAGACATTAAATATACAGAACATGTTACTGAGAGATGAAATAGAAACAGGTAAATGAAGGTTTAGGAAAATTCATGGCAATCACAAGGCTAAATAGACTGGATGGACCACAGGTCAGGCACTAGAAGACCTCTCAGAGTCTACGTACTGGGTGCTCATTGCAATTCTATCCCATGAAACAGCAACAAAACAAAACAAAACAAAACAAAAACCTTTTAAAGGTCCTGTATCTGAGTAAGGTTCATTTGTGTGTGTGTAGCACTCAATTAATTGATAACCTATTTTTTTTTAATTTCAGGCTTTTTCTGGGCAAGATCCTAAGCTTTTCCTGAGCGACCTTTTGTCCAGAATCAGGAAACAATCTAAGAAACGTGGACCTTCCTTTGAATGCTTCTGGAAATACTGTGTCTGAAGCAAAATGACCATCCACTAGTCACCTCCAAGATGACCATCTGAGAAAATGTAAAATAAAAATGCTTGATTTGAAAGCAGTATAGATGAAAAACTAGGCAAGCTAGACCCTGCTCATTATTATTTGGAAAATAAATCCTCTATGTTTTGCAGATATTATGAGTGGTTGTTTAACTTAAAGACATATACTGAAAAACAAACAAAAAAGTACCCTGGAAATCTATACTTTTTCTTTTCTGAAATAATCTTATCCATTTTTGGCTGTTCTGGGTCTTCACTGCTGTGCAGGCTTTTCTCCAGCTGACGGGAGCGGGGGCTGCTCTCTAGCTGTGCTGCACAGGCTTGTCATTGTGGTGGCTTCTCTTGTTGCAGAACACGGACTCTGGGGCACCCGGGCTTCGCTGTGGCTCCCGGGCTCTAGAGCACAGGTTCAGTAGTTGTGGCGCATAGGCTTAGCTTCTCCGCAGTGTGAGGGATCTTCCTGCATTGGGGATCAATCCCATGTCCCCCGCATTGGCAGGTGAATTCTTTACCACTGAGCTACCAGGGAAGCCCCTATATTTTTTTCTATCAATTTATCCTTAAAGAATTATCCAAAAGTTTAAAAGTAAATGAATAAATGAACAGAAGCAAATACTAAGAAGAAAAACCGTAACTGCAGATTTTACTTAAAATAGTAAAACTGCAAGTCATTTAAACTACATTATCTTAGCAATGATGTCCTCTCAACCCTTACAAATAACAATGTAAGTTGCCACTTTAAAAAAATCCATTCTAAGCTTGGAAAAAGCTCTACAGTGAAGGATGCTGAAAGCCAAGGGCTGGAAACGGTCTGAATTCTCCTTAGTTTCTGACGGAAAATGTCCACATGCTCAGATCCCCTCTCCTTAGCTGGCCTCAGTATTGAACTGGTGAAAACTTTAATCTCTGAACACTGAAATCTGTTCAATCTCAGTTGCTGTGAGCTCAAGGATCACAATATTGGAAAAAATACCTTCATAATCTGTTCCTTAGAGAAGAAAGCAGAGGTGGGATTTAAATTGTGGAATGGAAGAAATAGCCTGATTTGCTAAATCTTTAAAACCATGTGTGTGTTTGCACATACTAACTTACCCTGTTAATACATTATATCCTCTTAATATACTGACATAGCTCATCTCTGTATAGAGTATGGAGCATGAGAACCGAATGACCCATGCCCATGGCAGGAGTGCTTCTTCTGGAAAACCGGGGTTCCCCTCCTATGCTCTGCCAAACATACTCCCAACTCACAAGGAACAAAGGTCAGGACTGCGCCAAATAGCCACATAATCAGTACTGATCTTACCAACAGCCATCCAGAATCTCTTTCGATTGCAGGTCTGAAAAATCTTCCCTTCCCTTATTTAAGGCATCAAGAACGTATCAGCAGGGCAGGTTGTTTTCAACTTGAAGGATGGATGTGTCATCTCAGGACCAGGCTGGCTGGGAGGATGCTGTAGCATTGCTTGATGCTGAAGTTCAACTGAATTCAATCCTCTAACACAGCACTTTGGCAACACAGGCTACAAGTTTATGACGCCAGGAAGAGGTCAGGATGGATTTCATCACTGCAGTCGAACCTGAAGCCCCTCCTGTTTTGTGGCAGACACATGGCAACTGCTCTTACTGCCTGGGCTGCAGAGTCAGGTCCCCGTGGCCACACAGCTGTGAGCTCTCAAGCAGGTCATCCAACCCCCACCACCTGCGTCCTTCTCCATCAAATGTGAGCAGTGATGCTGCGTATTTCATGGCTGGTTGCGAACATTAAATGAGATAATTCACAGGGAAGCACCAGAACAGTTTCTGGGGGCAGAGCGCACACTCCCATCAACACTGAGCTCTCTTCCCTTCCTGTTTTGTGTGTGTGTGTGTGTGTGTGTGTGTGTGTGTGTGACTGGAGATGCAGGTGGTTTGAAAGGGTTGATGTTTAATGAATCCTGTTGGCTTCAGGATCCCGATTCATATCTTAATTCTGAGACTGTTGCTGCCAGGTTTCATAGTCAGATTTTGCAAAACACAGGTTCGCTCTACAGAATTTGAAAGAGTAACTTTGATAGCTAAATTTTATAAATTAGACGTTAAAATACAACTGCACTCATTTAACATGCTAGTAAGGTAGTGCTCAAAATCTTTCAAGCTACATGTCAGCAGTCTGTGAACCAAAAACTTCCAGATGTACAAGCTGGATTTAGAAAAAATAGAGGAACCAGAGATCAAATTGCCAACACTTGTTGGATGAAAGAGAAAACAAAGTGATTTCAGAGAAACATCTACTTCTGTTTCACTGCCTTTGCTAAAGCCTTTGACTGTGTGGATCACAACAAATTGTGGAAAATTATTAGAAATGGGACTACCAAGTCACCTTACCTGTCTACTGACCACCTGTCAAAAAGCAACAGTTAGAACTGGACATGGAACCACAGACTGGTTCAAAGTTGGGAAAGGAGTACGTCAAGGCTGTATATTGTCACCCTGCTTATTTAACTTATATGCAGAGTACATCAAGTGAAATGCTGGCCTCAATGAATCACAAGCTGGAACCAAGGTTGTGGGAGAAAGATCAACAACCTCCAATATGCAGATGACACCACTTTAATGGCAGAAAGTGAAGAGAAACTAAAGAGTCTCCTGATAAAGATGAAAGAGGAGAGTGAAAAAGCTGGCTTAAAGCTCAACATTCAAAAAACTAAGTCTTAGTCTCATCATTTCATGGCAAATAGAAGGGGAAAAAGTGGAAGCAGTGAGAGATTTTCCTTTATTGGGCTCCAAAACACTGCAGACAGTGACTATAGCCATGATATTAAAAGATACTTGCTCCTTGGAAGGAAAGCTATGACAAACCTTGATACTGTATAAAAAGCAGAGACATCACTTTGCTGCCCAAGTCCATGGAGTGAAAGCTATGGCTTTCCAGTAGTCATGTATGGATGATGCTTTTGAATTGTGGTGCTAGAGATGACTCTTGAGAATCCCTTGGACAGCAAGGAGATCAAAACAGTCAACCCTAAAGGGAATCAACCCTGAACATTCACTGGAAAGACTGATGCTGAAGAGGAAGCACCAATACTTTGGCAACCTGATGCAAACAGCCGACTCACCGGAAAAGACCCCGATGCTGGGAAAGATTGATGGCAGGAGGGGAAATGGGTGACAGAGGATGAGGTGGTTGGATGGCATCACTGACTCGACAGACATGAGTTTGAGCAAACTCCAGGAGATAGTGAAAGCCCAGTCCTGAAGGGAGGACCAAGTGCTATGTTGTCACTGGGAAGGAGCTCAGACGCAGTGATGACACAGACACGTGTGCAGAATGACCCTAACGTGAGCACCCTGCAGTGTGTTTCAATCTCAGGAAATACTTCTCAATGATATAAGTGATTTATGTATTTGGGGCAAAGGTTTGTTCATGCAGTGCAAGAAAACTTCTCAAGCTTTACATGTATACTGTTTATTGTTTTTTAAAAAGACACCCAATTAAAATATTAATAACCATTAAAAACAGGGAAATCCATACAATGATAAACTTAGCTGATACAAAATTTCCATTTGGATTAAATTTACCTTTCGACGAGTTATGATGAAGTTGCACTTAATTGTAAAATGGTTCCATTCACATAGCATTTGTTGTTCGTAAATTCTGACCTCTTATCCAACAAAACACAGCCTTTTGGTAACATTTATGTAAACACAGAAACCTGTAGTACATATTTTTATTACTGATTTCTATAGGCATCAATACAAAAAGTTACTAAACTTGAATGACGGTTTTATAGTTGGGTGGAGCCCCTGCGGTGGGGAGAAGCCAGCACTGTTGAGCCTTCTCTGCTCATCCCCAGAAGCAGAAGCATTATGGTCATTTCTAAATATACCAGCTCAGCTATTTACCAAAATGCCAAAACTATAACTGGTTTTATAGATCTGCTTACAACAAGCACCAATTTTAAGTTGAGCCTAAATGTGTAGTAAGGCAAAGAAACAGTTAACTGTCAATAAAACAAACATCCAGAAAGAAATCTGAAAGAGGGCTTGTACTAGAGAAGATCATGTTTAAAAAGTGCATAAGGACATGCAAAATGGTCCTCTGACTGCTCCGTGTCATTTCTGATTTACGCAGATTAAAACAGTCATCAGCACAGAAGGCTGCAATGATTCTATCCATGACAATATCCAGGCTGGTTCACTGTTTAAAATGTGATTTTTCACCAAGGGCAAAAATATCACACAACTTGACCAAAGCACTGAGGGCTTCAGAGATCATTTAACAATCAAGATGGATCAGAACAGGAGAGTTCTCTAAGCCTAAGATAGGAATATGGGCATGGAATGGCTTCAAGTGAGAAAATTCTAGAAAAGTCACAGTCATCATTTCAAAGTGGTTCTGACAGTTAAAGAAATAAGTACATTCTGGAAATAAGTACAGCTGGCCCCTGTGATCGAGGTGGGAAGAGTTGGGGAGGGTAGAGAACTGGATGCAGAACCCACAGGTACAGAGGGCTGGCGAACCTTCCTGTTACAGAAGGGACGTTGAGTGTCCCTGGATTTTAGTATCTGCGGGGGTCCTGTAGCCAGCTCCCTGCAGATACCAAGGGCCAACTGTTCTATTTTAGAAAGTACATCTAAGCTGAGGGCTTGAGTCTCAGGTCAGGGTCCAGAAGCATCATGGATAGAAAGGTCGATTCTCCTGATTATGACCATATGATTATAGCATTTTATAAAAAGCTATAAAACTTGAAAGGAGGAAGCATTGTCCTAAAAAACACAACAACAAAAGAAGAAAAGTAAGTTGGTTTGTTGCACGTTGTTTAAATGAGAAAAGGTTACTGGGGTCTTCATGATCTTCTATTCCTGGTTCTGACCTGCACGGGTGTGAATCAGATACCATTTCAGGTTTGAGAAGGAATCATCAACTCTCTAAGAAGAGGGCTGACTTATCAAGTGAACAACTCATGTGCTACTCAGGAGAATGACTGTAACAGGCCCAGGAAGCCCTGATTTGTGGCAGACTTGGCACCCCCCTTGGATAGGGCCCTCCCAGAGACCTCTCTCCCCTACTTCAGGGCAACACTCACCTTTATTTAGGGGCAAAGAGAAGACAGTGGCCATCAGACCTCTGACAGGGATGGAGAGACCTCCTTTTGCATAAATTGGTTGAAAAAGAAAGAGTGAATTGTTAGTTTTGATAGGACAATATTTAAACACACACGTGTTAAGAACTTACGTAACTTTAAAAATATTTACAATTATTATTTTAAAATGTAAAAAGAGATGAGTCAGAAGGTGATTCAGCTAGAAGCTCTTTTGTTTTTAACATTACACATGCAAAACCTAATTTACACCCTTCAAGGAATAAGCCCACTGTAAGCTGATTTTTTTTAAATATATGTATTTATTTATTTATGGCTGTGTGGGGTCTTGGTTGCTGCACGGGCCCTGCTCTAGTCATGGTGAGTGGGGGCTACTCTCTAGCTGCGGCACATGGGCTTCTCACTGTGGGGGCTTCTCTTGGTGCGCAGCACAGGCCATAGGGTGTGTGGACTTCAGTAGCTGTGGCTCCTGGGCTCTAGAGCACAGGCTCAATAGCTGTGGCACACGAGCTTAGTGGCTCCACAGCATATGGGGTCTTCCTGGATCAGGGATCATACCCATGTCTCCTGCACTGGCAGGTGAATTCTTTACCACTGAGCCACCAGGGAAGCCCAAGCTGATCTATGTTTAAGAGAAGACTTCCAGGATTTCAGTGGAAGTCAGAAAATCAAAAGGAAAAGCATCTATAAGAATGAACGTCAAAGTTCAACCCTAAAAACCAGGAACTTCCAGGATACCAGTGAGCAATACGTTTTCATACTGGTAAATGCTGGAGTGACCTGTGTTGTGAGAACTCTGGAATGTTGGAGCTTAACTGTGGAGGCACATGTCACCGTGCAAAGCCCAGGCGAGGACAATACGGTTATGGAGCCTGTCGGGAAAGGTGCGTGACCTCTAGTGGGGATTTCTTCAAGTCTCTACTGTGGGGCAGGAAATGATTCACGTAACAACAGAACAAAACCAATGAGGCTAATGTTTGGGCTTTTTCTTGCTATACTTCTAACTACAATTTATTTGGGCTGACACCTGAAATAAAGTTTGGCTGTACACATACCTCTTTAGAGGCCATCCAGTCTCATTAGAGGACAGCTAATAAACTAGAAAAAGAGTCTATTCACCAGTTTAAATACATTGGGAAAAAAAGAAGAGTGAAAGAATCTATATACAATGTCTGCTTCAGGAAAAAGATGTCTGCTAAAAAAATCAAGAAGGGAAAGCCTTAACATTCAATGACAGCTTCTTGGTCACTTAAGCTGCAAGGGTTCAGAGAGAATCACAGGGAGGAGGAGCAGTCCGACAGGTCTGGAGAGGCAGTGCAGGTCCTTCTTCAGAGTCACTCGGCTGTTGCTTCTGCTGGATCCGGACCACGGGGTCTGCAGCATCACCAGCTGAGTCTCTGTGTCCGCAGGTGACACAGCCCTCCAAAGGGGAACAAGAGTAGGTAGGTTAGTTGATGTCAAGTCATCTGCAAAGTTCTAAAGTCAGTAAAGTGCTGGCCTAGCACCTATGTCTAATTCCCCCACATAATTTATTTAATAAGACTATTATTTATTTATACCATATTTATTTAACTAATTTATTTAACTATGTTTATTTCATAAGACTATTATACTTCATTATTAGAAGGTAAATGATGGTAATCATTTAAATACTTTTGCTTGAGTTGTTCTGGGGCTCGTTCTTCATATACTCTACCCACAGAAATCCTACCTCTGGTGTGAATCTAACATCTTGAGTTTGAACTCTTCTCAAATGTGCATGTGTATTTGACATGCAAATCTTATACTCTCCTCTCCACTCAAGCATGGATCAAACTAGGTGTGTTTATTCCTAATTAGCCCATAACATTCCAACTGGAGGAAGAAAAAACCACTTGGAGTTAAAAAGACCTGTATTTAAAATCCGATGAACTGTGTGAACTTACACAGTTGTGTCTCAGTTTGTGCAGGGGGCTTGGCTCCAGAACCCTGAGGCTGTGAAAATCTATGGATGCTCATGTCCTTACATAAAATGACATAGTCCAGTCAGCACTCAAGGGTTCCACATCCTTACCGGGACTGAAATCTGATCTGTGATATACAAAGCCTCACTTTGTTGCTATTGGTAAAGTTGGGGTAATAACACATCCTACAGAGGAAGTTGTGAGAAGTAAGGTTTCCAGTGGAATAATGCAATGCATGGTGGGCCTTCTGTATCTGCATGCTCCACATCCACAGATTCGACCAACCACAGATCCAAAACATTTGGGGATGAAAATTCCAAAAAGTTCTAAAAGGCAAAACTTGAATTTGTCATGCACTGGCAACTATTTACATAGCATGCACATTGAATTTACAACTATTTAAACAGCATTTACACTGGATTAGGTATTATAAGTAATCTGCAGATGATTTAGGATGTATGGGAGGATTGCATGGTGAAGTACAGTGAAAGTGTTGGTCGCTCAGTTGTGTCTGACTCTCTGTGACCCCAGGAACTGCAGCCCACCAGGCTCCTCTGTCCATGGAATTCTCCAGGCAAGAATACTGCAGTGGGTAGCTATTCCCTTCTCTAGGGGATCTTCCTGACCCAGGGATTGAACCCAGATCTCCTGCACTGCAGGGGGATTCTTTACTGTCTGAACCACCAGGGAAGCCTCAAGGAGGATGTGCACAGGTTACATGCACATACTCTGCTGTTTAACATGAGGGGCTTAAACATTCGTGGATTCTGGAAGCCGCCGGGAATCCTGAAACCAATCCCCTGCAGAAAACAAGGGTACAGCCAGAGCCCAGAACACTGCCCGGCACAAAGCCATCAGCACACAATAGCTGTTATTACTGTGCTTACCTGGGTGTCTATTTCCTGAGGGATCGTTCCGCGTGGAATCCAAGAATGCACGTTGGCTATCTCCTCCCTTTGCCCTCGAGAAAACTGTGGCTGCTGCTGTCTCATGCTTTCCAGCTTCTCTAGGTCTTCTTTCAGTACAATTTCTTTAACCCTGAAAACAAACAAGTGGACAAACAAAAGCTTCACCATCCTAAATAAGGCACAGGGTTCTTATCTTGTCATCCAAGACCAACATTCATTTTGGTTTGTAACATATTTCAAATCTCTTATTAAAGTATGACTTCATATCTCACATTGAAAAAAAAAAACTGACTCATTTCTTTGTCAAGTTGGTAAAGCTAGACCTCTTTTTCTTGACGGAAAACACCTGCATAAAGTTTTAATGAGTCATATGGAAGAAACAGGTTTCCTTTAGGTCTTCTCTTCTTTTAGAATGATAAAAAAAAAAAAAGCCCAGACTCTAAAAATAGTTCAGGTACCTGTGAGCCATCCTGGAAAGCACTGCCTCTCTTTGTTTTCACGTTATGACATATAACATTCGTATCCACTTCCACCACAACCATTGTTTTAAGAAATCATTCACCATTTGACTTCAAATCAATGAATTTGAAAATACATATCTCTGAGGATATGTATAAAAATGTTTAAATCACTTTGTATTAAAAAACACAAGAAACCACAGAACACTTATATAAAGGTGGGTCTTCCAACGTGCTTCTTACCTTTCAGGCACCTGATACATCATTAGAATGCGGTCAGGTGTCTGCTTTATCATTCTCCAGATGGACTCTTCAGCTAACTTAGGAAATGTTTCTTTTTTCTGTACATCCTGAGATTGCTGCCCATTTTGAGAGAGTTCTGAAGAATCATCACTAGGAGCACAGTTTATACTGCTGCCACTGCTTCCTATCAAAAATCAGCAACAACAAAGAACACCAAATTAGAAAATACCCGTCAGGGGCTGATCTGCCAAGCTGGTCCTCATTCTTCACAGACCTGGGCGACTAGCTGGTAGTGTCCTTCACCACCCAGCCCAGCGTCATCCCAGGTCACCTCAGCCTTCCCATTCCTCCATCTTTCCAAGATCGCCTTCTCAGTCTTTCTGCCTATCTGCTCCTCAAGGTCATACTGCCTTTCTAATCATCACCCATAACTGCTGCATCTCAGCTCCACTTTCTTCTTTGCTTGTTCAGTTGTTCCAGCTACAAATCTGGAACAGAGCTTTAGTCATTCTGCTTAGAGCCCAAAGCCTATCACTCAGTAACACTCTGCCATACCTGAGTCTTTTCCCCTTTCATTTCCCACAATATCAATATGTCAACTCTGATAAAGCCACTTATTAATTCCATTCTTATCCAAGTTGCCAAAAGCACAGAGAAAGTCACATGGAACAGGGTACGTTGGTTCTGCAGTAAATGCATCATCACCAAAGGACCATCAGAAAGCCTGTAATCCTGGTACAGCTCTCTGGTCAGTGCACCGTCTCCAGCAGGATTATCTTCCGATCCCTATTTCCTTCCTCAGTCTTACTTACAAGAAAAGAGAAGGAAGCTATGAGAAATGAAATTCACTACCTTGATGCCAAACACAAATTTACTCATACATGCATTCTCTCTTCATTGCCCTCCTATTAAAACAGAGAAGCCATCCATCCATGCCAAGGCCCATCCCTTTATAGCTGCTATGAAGCTTCATGGATCATTCCTTTCCTGTCCTGCATCTAATTCTTCCAGGTCCTTCTCGTTTACTTTGGAACAATTAAAACAAAACAAAGTACCTAATTAAAAAAAAATAAGTGTATGGATAAATATAAAAGACATTTTTCCTCATTAGAAGAAAATCTCTTTGAAAGGTAATTATTTAAAGCCAAAAACAGCAACATTTTTACTGTGGGACTTGTAATACATGTTGAAATAAAATGTATGACACATTTTACTTAACACAAAAGACAAGCGGACGAAATGGAAGTAGTCTGTTTTAAAGTTCTAAGACAAAAAGTGAAAGAACAGTGTAAACTGTTATAAGTAGAAGACATATGTATAGATCCTACAGCAATGACTAAAACAATTTTTTTTAAAGGAAAAAAAGAGAAAAAAAAGAATAGCTGAGAAGTCAACAATGGAGAGAAAATGGAACTTTGGGGCTTCCCTGGTGGCTGAGATGGTAAAGAATCCGCCTGTAATGCAGGAGACCCAGGTTTGATCCCTGAGTTGGGAAAATCCCCTGGAGAGGGAATGGCTACCCACTCCAGCATTCTTGCCTGGAGAATTCCATGGACAGAGGAGCCTGGAGGGCTACAGTCCATGGGGTCACAAAGAACTGGTGTGACTGAGTGACTAACACTCTCATGTCCCTTCTATACCCATTTTAGAGAGTTCTTAAAATTACAGATAGTGAATCTTGTCAAATGCCTTTACCACATCTATTGAGATGATTTTTATCCTTCATCCTGTTAGCCACATTATTTCACCCTGATCGATCTATGGATGCTGAAACATCTTTCCTTCCCTGGAATAAATCCCACTTGGTCATAATGTGGTGGTGGTGATGGTTTAGTGACAAAGTCGTGTCCGACTCTTGGGACCCCATGGACCGTGTAGCCTGCCAGAATACTGGAGTAAACATAATGTATGATCCTTTAAATGCATTTGCTAGTATGTGGCTCAGCTGGTAAAGAATCTGCCTGCAGTGCAGGAGACCTAGGTTAGATCCCTGGGTTGGGAAGATCCCCTGGAGAAGGAAAAGGCTACCCACTCCAGTATTCTAGTCTGGAGAATTCCATGTATGTCCACAGGGTCACAGAGTCAGACATGACCGAGCGACTTTCACACTTGAGGATTAATGTTCATCAGAGGTAACTGGCCTGCCATTTTCTTTGTGTGTGTGTGCTGTCCTTGTCTGGTTTTGGCATCAGGTAATGACAACCTTGTAAAATGATCTGGAAAGTGTTTCCCTCTCTTCAATTCTTTGGAAGAGTTTGAAAAGTAGAGGTATTAAACTTTCTTTGAATGCTTGGCATAGAATTCACCTGAGAAGCTGTCTGGTCCTCGACTTCTTTTTTTCGGGACGTCTTCGATGACTGTTTCATTCTTTTTACTGGTGATTGGTCTATTTGACCGGTCTGATGGTAGTGGGTTACCATCTCTTCATGATTCAGTGCTAGCAGGTTATGTGATTCTAAGAGTTTCTCCATTTCTTCTAGGCTGTCCAGGTAATTGGCATATAGCTGTTCATTATATTCTCCTCTAATCCTTTGTATTTCTGTAGTATCACTGTATTTCTCCTCTTTTACTTCTGGTNAAAAGTGAAAGAACAGTGTAAACTGTTATAAGTAGAAGACATATGTATAGATCCTACAGCAATGACTAAAACAATTTTTTTTAAAGGAAAAAAAGAGAAAAAAAAGAATAGCTGAGAAGTCAACAATGGAGAGAAAATGGAACTTTGGGGCTTCCCTGGTGGCTGAGATGGTAAAGAATCCGCCTGTAATGCAGGAGACCCAGGTTTGATCCCTGAGTTGGGAAAATCCCCTGGAGAGGGAATGGCTACCCACTCCAGCATTCTTGCCTGGAGAATTCCATGGACAGAGGAGCCTGGAGGGCTACAGTCCATGGGGTCACAAAGAACTGGTGTGACTGAGTGACTAACACTCTCATGTCCCTTCTATACCCATTTTAGAGAGTTCTTAAAATTACAGATAGTGAATCTTGTCAAATGCCTTTACCACATCTATTGAGATGATTTTTATCCTTCATCCTGTTAGCCACATTATTTCACCCTGATCGATCTATGGATGCTGAAACATCTTTCCTTCCCTGGAATAAATCCCACTTGGTCATAATGTGGTGGTGGTGATGGTTTAGTGACAAAGTCGTGTCCGACTCTTGGGACCCCATGGACCGTGTAGCCTGCCAGAATACTGGAGTAAACATAATGTATGATCCTTTAAATGCATTTGCTAGTATGTGGCTCAGCTGGTAAAGAATCTGCCTGCAGTGCAGGAGACCTAGGTTAGATCCCTGGGTTGGGAAGATCCCCTGGAGAAGGAAAAGGCTACCCACTCCAGTATTCTAGTCTGGAGAATTCCATGTATGTCCACAGGGTCACAGAGTCAGACATGACCGAGCGACTTTCACACTTGAGGATTAATGTTCATCAGAGGTAACTGGCCTGCCATTTTCTTTGTGTGTGTGTGCTGTCCTTGTCTGGTTTTGGCATCAGGTAATGACAACCTTGTAAAATGATCTGGAAAGTGTTTCCCTCTCTTCAATTCTTTGGAAGAGTTTGAAAAGTAGAGGTATTAAACTTTCTTTGAATGCTTGGCATAGAATTCACCTGAGAAGCTGTCTGGTCCTCGACTTCTTTTTTTCGGGACGTCTTCGATGACTGTTTCATTCTTTTTACTGGTGATTGGTCTATTTGACCGGTCTGATGGTAGTGGGTTACCATCTCTTCATGATTCAGTGCTAGCAGGTTATGTGATTCTAAGAGTTTCTCCATTTCTTCTAGGCTGTCCAGGTAATTGGCATATAGCTGTTCATTATATTCTCCTCTAATCCTTTGTATTTCTGTAGTATCACTGTATTTCTCCTCTTTTACTTCTGGTTTTATTTATCAGAGCTTTGTCATTTTTTTCTTCTTAGTGAGCCTAGCTAAAGGTTTGTCAATTTTATCTCAATTTCATGTCTTCCCTCTCCGATCTTTATGTCCTTCCTCCTAATGACTTTGGGCTTCATTTAGTCTTCTTTTTCTAGTTCTTTTGGGGGTAAAGTTAGACTGCTTGATGTTTTTCTTGTTTCCTGAGGTAGGCTTGGATTGCTATAAACTGTCCTCTTAGTATTGTTTTTCCTGCATCCCATAGGTTTTGATATATTATACTGTCACTTGTCTTCAGGTAATTTTTAATGTCTCCTTTGATTTCTTGAGTCCATAGTTGTTCAGTTACATGTTGTTTGTGCTCAAGTTACTCAATTATGTCTGACTCTTTGCAACCCTATGGACTGCAGACCACCAGGCTCCTCTGCCCATGGGATTCTCCAAGCAAGTACACTGGAGTGGGTTGCCATTTCCTCCTCCAGGGGATCTTCGGACCCAGGAATCAAACCTGTGTCTGCCAGCATCTCCTGCATTGCGGGCAGATTCTTTACCTGCTGAGCCACCTCAGTCTCCGCATATTTGTGAGTTTTTCAGCTTTCTTCTCATAGTTAATTTCTACTTTCATACCACTGTAACTGCGGGAAAAAGGCATGATATGAATTCCTTCTTCTTTAATGCCTTATGACTTGAACTATCCCTGAGAAAGTTCTATATGGACTTGAGAAGAATGTGTATTCTACTGCATTTGAATTGACCACATACATCCATCAATACATCCTTGCTGTCTGGATGATCTATTCATTGATGTAAGTGGAGTTTTAAAGTCCCCCTGGTAGCTCAAATGGTAAAGAATATGCCTGCAACGCAGGAAACCCAGGTTCGATCCCTGGGTTGGGAAGATCCCTTGGAGAAGGAAATGGCTACCCATTCCAATAATCTTGACTGAAGAATCCCATGGAGAGAGGAGCCTGGTGGGCTACAGTCCATGGGGTTGCAAAGAGTGCTCCTATGCTGCTGCTAAGCTAGGTGTATAAATATTAATAACTGTTATGTCTTCCTGATGACTCATCCCCTTTATCATTATATAATGTCCATCTTTGTCTCTCATTACCTTTTTTTGGTTTGAAGTCTACTTTGTCTGATCCAAGTATGGCCACACAACTTTCTTTTGGGTGCCATCTGCTTGGAGGACCATTGTCCGTCCTTTCTTTTGCGTCTGTTTTTCTGTTGAGCTGAGACAGGTCTCTTGGAGGCAGCATATAGTTGAGTCTGGCTTTGTAGTACTCCAACCACGCTGTGTCTTTTGATTGACAAGTTCAATTACCCATATGGTGATTACTGGCAAATGGAGATTTAGTACTGCCTTTTAATCTTCTGTTTTCTGTGTGCTCTCTTCCCCCATCATTTCTTTTTCCTTGTGTTTCTGTCTGCCATTTTGGTTTGGTGGTTTTCTATAATGTTTTTCTCAATTTCCTCTTTTTTTTTTTTTTTTGGTTTCAGATTTCTGCTGTGGATTTTCGTGGTTACCATGGGGTTTGCATAAAATACTTCATAAATAAAATAGCCCTTTGTATGCTGATAGTATCTTATCTTCACTTACCTATACAGGTCTGTCCTTTTCCTCCTCCCCTTTCATGGTCTAGTTGTTTTAAATGATCCCCTTTCATGTTATGAGTCTGTTACCAAACTGAAATAGCTTTAGTTGTTTGTACGGCTTTGCCTCCTTTTAACTTTTATGCTCCAACAGTGTGTCTAAAAATTTTCTGATTCTATTTATACCTCACTCAAGGTTTTGTGTACTTTGGCCTTTTCATTTCAGGCAGAAGAGCTTCTTTGAACATTTCTTGTAGGGCAGGTCTAGTGGTGATAAACTTCCTCAACTCTTGTTTGTCTGGGAAAGTATTTCTCTTTCATATCTGAAGGACAACTTTGCTGGATATTCTTGGCTGACAGTTTTTACATTTCAGAATTTTGAGAATGTCATTCCACTTCCTCTTGGCCTACACAGTTTCTGTTGAGAAAACTGCTGATAGCCAAATGGGGGTTCCTTCGTAGGTTATTATCCTTTGCCCATTGGTTGCCTTTAAAATTCTTTGCCATTGACTTTTGACAGTTTTAATATAATGTGTCTTGGAAAAGAAAGTATTTTCCCATTGAAGTAATTAGGTATTCTCTTAGCTTCATGGACTTTTATTAATATATTCAGTTCCTCTCCCATGTTTGGGAAGTCCCCAGCTATTATTTCTTTATATTCTCTATTTATCATTAATTTTTGCCATTTTAATTGCAATGTACCTTGGTGTGGTTCTCTTTAGGTAGATTCAGTTTGGGACTCTTTTCTTCCTGGATTTGTATATGTTTCCTTTCCCAATAACCTGGGATGAGGTTAAAATGCGTTATTTTCAGCTATTATGTCCTCAAGTATATTCTGTAATCCTTTTTCTCTCCCCTTTTCCTCTGGAACCTCTGTAATGGGAATATTAGTACTCCTGGGAGATGTCTCAAACTGTCCTTACGTCTTTTTATTCTGTTTTCTGTTCAGCTTCAGTGATTACCACTACTCTGTCTTCCACCTCGCTGGTCTAGTCCCCTGTATCATTTAGTTTACTACTGAGTCCTTCTGGTGTATTTTTTATTTCAGTTATTGTATTATTCATCTTTGTTTGGTTGTTCTTTATATTTTCTAATTCTTTGTTAAAAACTTTGAATTTTTCTGTTTATCCATTCTTCTTCCAGTTCTCTGGTCATCCTTACAATCATTACCTTGAACTTTTTCTTGGGTAGACTGACTATCTCCACTTCACTTAGCTCTTCTGGGGTTTAAATCTTGTTCCTTTGCTTGGAGCATGTTTCTATGTTGCCTCATTTTGGCGAAATTTCTGTTTTCATGTCTATGTATCTGGTAGGTTAGTTACGTTTCCTGATCTTGGAGATGTGGCCTTTTGTAGGAGATGGCCTAGTGTCTCAGAAGCGCACTCCCCTCTGGTCACGAGAGCTGTATGCTTGCTCTAGGACTGACCCCTAGGTGAGCTGCTGGGATCCTTCTGTTGTGGTAGGCTAGCTACCACGGGTGGTCTGGAAGGATTGGTTATCCCCCCTTCTGGTTGGTTCCTAGGCCTTGTCTTTTGCTGCAAGGACCACAAGGCACCTGGGGGCAGCACCCAGGGACTGAGATGGGTGCACTGGGGTGAGTGCTGACTCACTGGTGCATGGAGTCAATGTCCTGCCCCGCTGGCAGGCAGAGATGTGTCCTGGAGTCTGGCTGTAGGACCCAGGGGTCCCAGAGCTGATGTCATACTGCCAGTGGGTGGGGCTGGTACTTGACACAGTTGGCTGCAGGGTCCAGGGTATCCTGAAGCTTGTGCTGGCCTGCTGGTGGACAGGGCCAGGGCCCAGCTGGTCCTAATATTGGTGCTGGCCTGCTCATATGAGAGCTAGGTCGACAGGTTGCAGGACTGCTCTCTCTTGCACTGGTGCTTGTCTGCTGGTGGGTGAGGCTGGGCCTGCAGCTAGAGCAGGCTTGCTGGTGCCTGAGGCAGGAGGTTCTGGGTCTGGTACCTGCTGCTGGTGGGAAAAGCTGGATCCCAGGGTCTCTGTGTGTAGGGTCCTGGGTGTCCCAGGTCTAGTGCCTGAACATGGGTGTGTGGGGCCTGGCCCTTGGCCCCTTGGTGGGCAGTCATGTCCAGGGAAAGGTGTGAACTTAGGGGTCGTAAGGCAGCCTGTCTGCTCTTGGGTGGGGCTGTGTCCCTGCCCAGTTAGTTGCTTGGCCTGAAATGTCCCAGCACTGGTGCCTAAGGCCAGTGGATATGGGTGAGGCTGGGTTTGGAGGCTAATAAGCTAGAGGGAAGATTCCAAAATGGCACTAGCCAGCAAGGGAGTCATGTGGTAGAATGAGTGCCCCCAGGTGGCTCCCACCAATGCTTACATCCTTGAGGGTGAGCTCCCTTTAACTGGCTCCTGCCTCTGGGGGGCTTCCTGGTGGCTCAGATTGTCCAGAATCTGCCAACCATGCAGGGAATCCGGGTTTGATCCCTGGATCAGGGAGATCCCCTAGAGAAGGAACTGGCTTCCTGGGGGACTCTCCAACTTCAGCCTGTGGGTCTGATCCAGGCTCCTTTCTGATTATTGCTTCTGCCCTGGGTCCTATAGCATGAGAGTTTGTGTGCACCTTTTAAGAGTGAGGTCTCTTTTTCCCACACCTCTCTGACTCTCCTCAAAGTAAGCCCTGCTAGGGTCAAACATTCTGAGAACTCATCTTCCTGGAGAAGGATGCCCATGTTATGGGGATCAACATGGGGATCAGACCCCATGCTCATTGGGGACAGCCTTGCAATTGCAATTACTCTTTCATTCATCGGTCATCCACTGGGGAATATGCGTCTTGACTATACTGTGACTCCCACCACCTACCCGTCTCATGGTTCCTTCTTTATATCATTAGTTGTAGAAGATCTTTGTTTTTTTGAAAAAAACTTTTTTTGGCCGCACTAGGTCTTCACTGCTGCATGCGGGCCTTCTCTAGTTGTTGACAATGGGGGCTAGTCTCTAGTTGTGGTGCACAGGCTTCTCATTGTAGAGGCTTCTCTTGTGCAGAGCTCAGGCTCTACAGAGCATGTGGGCTCAGTAGGAGCAGCTCACGGGCTCTAGAGCATAGGCTCAGTAGTTGTGGCTCCTGGACTCAGCTGCCCCTCAGCATGTGGAATCTTCCTGGACCAGGGATCGAACCTGTGTCCCATACATTGGCAGGTGGATTGATTCTTCACCACTAGACCACCAGCGACGTCCAACAGAAGATGTAGGTTCTGATCTTTTTTATTGATAGGTGTTCTGGAAACAGCTGCAATTTTAAGTGTGCCTGTGGAAGGAGGTGAGCTCACCTCATATCTAAAAAGTAACTAAAAATGGACCACAGACTTAGCTATAAAAGCTTAACCTGTAGAATTTCCAAGAGAAAACAGGAGGCCATCTTAGTGACTTCAAGTTAGGCATGAACTTCTTTAAAAAGGATACAAAAACCTAGACTACCTATAAAAGAAAAGTTGATGAACTGAACTTCATCAAAACATCTGTTCTTTAAAATAGAAGATAAAGATAAAAAATTGAACAAAAAGACAAGCCACACACAGGGAAGAAAAATGAGTGTTTGATAATAGACTTGTATCCAGAATACACACAGAAATCTTATTACTCAATAAAAAAACTAATAAGCCCCCCACAAATGGGCAACAGATATGAACACATCTGGATGGCAAATGAGTAGACAAGAAGACAGCCAACACCATGAATCAATAGTCAAATGAAAACTAAAACCACAATGAGTTTCTCAGTACACATCTACTTGAATGGCTAAAATTTAAATAATGGACAATGTCCGGTGTTGGCCAGGATGTGTTGTAAATTGGAGTTTTTAAATATGACTGGCAGTGATGCAAACGGTATAGCCACTTTGGAAAACAGTCTGCAGTTTCTTATAAAGTTAACTATAAACTTACCATGTGACCTAGCAATTTCATTCCTAGGTATTTAACCAAGAAAAATGACAACATGTGTCCACAAAAAGACTCACACTTACATGTTCACAGCAGTGTTCTTCTTAATAGCCCCAAACTGGAAACAACTGAATAAACCATCAACTGGTGAATGGCTATTCATACAATGCAATTCCACTAGGCAATAAAAAGGAGCAAATTACTGATGTACACAATATGAATGAATCTCAACAGCTTTCTGCTAACTCAAGAGAACCTTGACACAAAAGACTGCACACTGGATGATTCGATCTATGTGAAATTACAGAAAGAGCAGCGTTAAAGTGACAGAAAGTAGGTCAGTGCCTTCCAAGAGCCAGAGGATCAGGGACGGACTTTAACTGCAATGAATCAAAGAACGTTTCCAAGTGGTGGAAACATTCTGTATGGTGACTGTGGTGGTTGTTACACTGCTGTAAATCCTTGTCAGAACTCTTGTTTTGTACCCCTAAATGTGGTGAATTTATTTTATGTAAATATACCCCAATACAGCTTACAAAAAGAAAAAAAAAATACTTTACCCCAGGGTCAACACCTGAAAGCCCATTAAACAGTGACCTCCTAACCATGGGGTATGAGGAATATGTCATTTTGAGCTACTACCTGATGCCGCAGAGTCTGTTCCTGGTGGAGACACCGTGTGCAGTGATGCTATGGATGGTTTCTTGATAGTAAAACCATCTATCTTGGTCCCACTGCTGCCACAGACACTCTGCTAGAAAGTAAGAACACAAGGAAAGAGACTGAACATCTCAAACATCATATTATAGAATAACTGGCAGATCTTCAACTCACATGTTAAACAGAAAAAAAAAGTACATATCAATACATAATTGAGAAGTAAAACATTTTCAGCCTGTCCCCAAGAATATGGTCAAAGTTCCTTTGCATATAATGTTAAAGATATGGCTTGTGTGTGTGTGAAAATATATATATATATATATATATGAAAAAGTGAAGTGAAGTCACTCAGTCGTGTCTGATTCTTTGCCACCCCATGGACTGTAGCCTAGCAGGCTCTTCAGTCCATGGGATTTTCCAGGCAAGAATACTGGAGTGGGTTGCCATTTCCTTCTCCAGGAGATCTTTCCGACCCAGGGATTGAACCTGGGTCTCCCGCATTATAAGCAGACGCTTTACTGTCTGAGCCACCAGGGAAGGGGATCTAGTTCACTGACCAAGGATCGAACCCAGACCTCCTGTAATAGAAGCACGGAATCTTAGCCTCTTGACCACCAGGGAAGTTCACTACTGCTTTCTGGGCACATTCCAGGGCTTCTGTGGTGTCTCAGATAGTAAAGAATCTGCCTGCAATGCATAAGACCCGGGTTCAATCCTTGGCTCGGGAAGATCCCTGATTCTTGATCTAGATCATCAGATTTTGAACATTTGTTTAAAATGGTTATACCTTGAAGTGAGGACTAAAGAAAACCTTAGTGAAAATACTTCTGCTTGTCTTGGATCCTATATCTAAATATAGGAAAGTCTTGCCCCGAAGTTTAAACTGACAAATCTGAGAAGGTCTTTTTACATAAAGAGGTGAAAAGTTAAAGGAAAGTGACAGAAATTTTTTCACATAAAATTGATATGTATCAGTACAAAACTATAAACTGCCTATTACTGATAAATAATGACAGAAAGGAGCTCTCCCCATACAGACCTGCTATCCCACAATTATGTCTGAAAAAGTAAAATTGTTAAATTTATGTCTTGTCAGTACAGCTTGCTCCTAATCTAAATAGTCCATAACCCCAGTTGTAAGAGAACACATTTTTTCTAGGTAATTAACATTTAAGTTTAACACCTAGATATTACATTTTAAAGCAGAGGGGAAATCCAGTTCACAAATAAAGTTTGAAAGATAACACCTGGGGGAAAACCTAGCCAAGTATGTAAGAATTCAGGACATAGAAAACCCTTTCACTGCAGCTTTTTAAATGGAGTCAGGAGGGAATACCATGTGTTTCTGTGGAAGAAAGTCTTAACCTCAGCTGTAAAGAAGGTTACCCTCAGCTATAATGCAGAATTACTAGGTCATTCATCTTGAGCTTCAGCACAATAACCTTAATTTTAATAAGAGGATGAACAGTTACTTTCTCGTTTGTGTGTTGGAAGTTAGCATCACTTACACACACAGTTTCTGGGGATGCACAGGATCGGGGCCTGTCCTCCTGCAGGAAGTCAAGCTGGAGCACAGAGCTGCTCCCTGAGTTAATGAGGGGGTGTCCTTCATTCCGTGTCTCCCACTTCTCCTCTCTGCTCCTTGGGTTCATGGTTGAAGACGGTGTGCCCGGGTTTGAAGCCACTGCTGATACCGAAGAGAGTATTTCGGAAGAGGGTGGTGCTCCCAAGAAGGGATATGGGGAGAATGACAGTGACGAGAGGGGAAAGAGAGATGGGTCATGCAGGAAGATGTCCACAAAAGTGTCGAAGTAAGCAGAAGGCAGAGCTGGGAAATACTGCAGGCTGCTAGGCAAAGGCGGCTCAGGCAGCCTTGGCAGTACAGTTATTGAGGCTTCATTTTCTCTGCCAAGGGAGGTTGTGGCTGGGAGGGGAAGAGCTGGGATGAAGCAAAGGGCTGGGCTGGAAACCATCACTGTAGCTGGGAGCGAGGGGCCAGAGGCATGGGGACAGGAGGTGGAGGAGGGGCACCAGGGCTGTCCATCCTGGCGGGGACAGAAGTGATCTTTGGCGCTCCTGCCACCCGACCACACGAGAGGCTTCTTACGCTTGTGTTTCCCCTTTTTGCAACCAGCTGATCGTGTCAGCCTGGAAGCAGAACCTCCTGCAGGATAAAGAGGGAGACGAGTTACAGAAAACTAACCCAGAACAGAAGGACTCCATTGACAGGTAGTGGTGAGCACATTACAAGGAATAAACATTGGTTGATAATAACCATGTCCACTACAGGAATGACAGAAAGTAGACCTAGAAAGATGGACGAGATCCTGGATACAAGCTGTTGCTATAAAGTAAACTCCATTTCAGCATCTCAGTCATTTTCTTACAAGCAAA
>SJYV01009798.1:956635-1027858 GCA_006410875.1 Neotragus pygmaeus
AGGCTGACACAGAGATTAGGCTGAGCTCCCTGAGCTATCCAGCAGCTCCCCACTAGCTGTCTGCTTTACACATGGTGGAGTCTATCTTTCAATGCTGCTCTCTCGGTTTGTCTCCCTTCCTCCCTCCGTCCCATGTCTGCAAGTCTGTATGTCTCCATCTGTCCTGCTGCCCTGCATACAGGTTTACCAGTACCATTTTCCAGGTTTATATGGGATATATTTTTAAAATATAACTACCTTGAACATACAAATATTTAGCTTTGCTTCTGCTTTCCTGCTGAAGATAGGAGCTATAGGGTGACGACAGAATCTTCTCCCGGAATTGATCTACATAGCTCTGCTCTTCCTTCTGTGTGTGGGCTGACAGCACAGCCTTTCTGAGCCCTGAGTGTTTAAATGCTTCTGCGGCCAGTGGAGCTGGGTGTGTGCTCAGAGTCCAGGGCTCACAGGCCAGCGGTACGTGCTCTGCTGGAGTCAATTTCGCTGAAGTTGAAGAAGACAGATTTAATTTTAACTGCAATGGGTTATTTTGCATTTATTTACTTACACTAATTTAACTCCCTTTCCCAATAAATTTTTTCAGTCATTACAATGGCTGGAACATAAAACCTCCATCAATCCAGCAGGTACATTTTTATTTTTTGGCCTTGTTTTACCCTCTTTGCAAACTTATATATACATTTTGGGCTTCCCTTGTGGCTCAGCTGGTAAAGAATCTGCCTGCAATGTGGGAGACTTGGATTTGATCCTGTATTGGAAAGAACCCCTGAAAAAGGGAACGGCTACCCACTCCAATATTCTGGCCTGGAGAATTCCATGGACTGTACAATCCATGGGGTCACAAAAAGTTGGACACGACTGAGCAACTTTCACTTACTTACATACATTTAGAGTTGTAATGCTCAATGTGCAAACATTTATTTAGATCCTGCTTTCATTGTAAATATTTTTTATCTCCATGAACTCTTTGAAAAATTATCTCTGGATTAATCTTTTAATGTGTAATATAAATATGTGGTTCAAAAATTAACATGTGTTAGACATTTAGTAGTTTCTCCCCAACCCTAACACCTGCCTGCTGCTGCTGCTAAGTCGCTTCAGTCATGTCCAACTCTGTGTGACCCCATAGACTGCAGCCCACTAGGCTCCCCCATTCCTGGGATTCTCCAGGCAAGAACACTGGAGTGGGTTGCCATTTCCTTCTCCAATGCATGAAAGTGAAAAGTGAAAGTGAAGTTGCTCAGTTGTGTCCGACTCTTCGAGACTCCATNGTGTGACCCCATAGACTGCAGCCCACTAGGCTCCCCCATTCCTGGGATTCTCCAGGCAAGAACACTGGAGTGGGTTGCCATTTCCTTCTCCAATGCATGAAAGTGAAAAGTGAAAGTGAAGTTGCTCAGTTGTGTCCGACTCTTCGAGACTCCATTGACTGCAGCCTACCACGCTCCTCTGTCCATGGGATTTTTCAGGCAAGAGTACTGCCTAGTTCTCATTTATTCTCCCCATGGAAATCCTTTTATTTGCTTATTTATCTACTTTCTTTAAGCATCTATAAATAAGTACAGATATAGATTCTTATACCTCTTCCTCATTTTTACCCAAAAGGCATATAATCTTGTATACTAACCTGCAGTGTGTCTTTTCATTTAACAATATCCCTTTTATCAGTGTATCACATAGGATTCCACTTTATGTGCATGCATGCCGCATCTAAGTCGCTTCAGTTGTGTCTGACGTTTTGTGACCCCATGGACTGTGGCCTGCCAGCCTCCTCTGTCCATAGGATTCCCAGTCACGAATACTGGAGTCTATTGCCATATCCTTCTCCAGGGGATCTTCCCAACCCAGGGATAAAACCCACGTCTCCTGCACTGGCAGGTGGATTCTTTACTGATGAGCCACAGGGATGCCCATAACAACCTGTAGACAAACGCTGGGTTGCTTCTAAACATTACTTCTTCCAGGTACAAAAGATTTTACAGCAGACACTGGTGGGTCCTCCCAGCCTCCATTCACCCTCTCCTCTGCAGTGTGGTACTGAGTTGTGGGTAGGCTTGGTCCCACTCCACTTCCAGAAACGGGCTCTGACTGGTCTAAGTCAACACACTGGACAGAGGGCTTTAGATTCTGGCCACAATGGAGGAACAGGGACTGGACTGACCTTCTCACCTGAAATAACTAGGAAGGGACAAAATATGTGAAACGATTATTTCTAAGACACAAAACATCCTAAGGGATTGAAAACAAGGCGAACCTCAGGCCTGCCTAGCTACTGCCTTGACAGTGAGGAACAAGATGGGCTCCCTGAGGGCAGGGACAGAGTTGAGAGTATGGGGGAGTCACAGTGGCTGGAGTTCAGGAAGATGAGTGAAGGGGACAGCCACACGAGAGGCCTCCAGACAGCTGTAGAGAACCCCCAAGTCCTCAGCAGTTCATTCATGGGAGGATAAAAAAATCACCTGAAAGGATCAGACTAAAGCTCACAGCAGGTGGAGAACAGGGCTTGGTTCCGTCAGCCAGACTAGAAGATCTCATAACCCATATGCACTGGGTAGAATACTCTTAAGGGTCTTGCCTCAGTGGTAGAGAAGAACTAGAACTCCCTACACTGCTCTGTTCCTGCCTAAGCAGTTTTAAAAGCAAAGCCTGAGAAGATCCATCTGTTTCCATGAAGCTAAACTGGGTCCCAGAATAAAGCTCAACAATGTTAACAGGAATATTCGGCACCCATTCACAGTATCTGCGATCCTATCAAAGACGACCTGCCATGCAAAGAAGCAGGAGAACACAGCCCACAAAAAGGAGAAAGATTAATCGTGAAAAACCAACCCAGGGCTGGGAGAGAACTAGAACTGGAAGACAGAACACTAACAGCTATATTGTATTTCACATAGTCACAGGGAAGATATTTTAAATATGCTATACAAAGACACGGAAGATATTAAAAAGACTCAAATAGAATGAATAGAAATGAAAACTATCATATGTGAGATGGAAAAGGTACTGAATGGAAATAATGGCAGATTTTACAATAGAAAACACTAGTGAACCTGAAGACACAGCAATAGAGACTGTCCCAAAATGAAACACAGACTTGAAAAAATGAAAAGGCTTAAATGAACAGAGCATCAGTGGACTGTGACACAACTTCAAGCAGCCTATATACATAGAACTTGAGTCCCAGAAAAAGGGGAAACAGAATAAATATTTTAAAATAAGGGAAGAAGTTTTTTCAATTTGATGGAAACAATAAACCTACAAATCCAAGAAGCCAAATAAACTCCAAGTATAAAAAGCATGAAGAACACTACATCCTGGAACATCAAAATCAGACTGTCGAAATCAATGATGAGTAGAAAATCTTACATGCAGCCAGAAGTTGCATATAATATTATACAAACAATACAGATGATAGAAGATTTCCTGTCAGAAACAATGCAAATGAGGATTCAGGAGAACAGCATCTTGAAGGTACTGAAAGATAAACACTGTCACCCTAGAATTCTATGATCTGTTAAAATGTGTTTAAAACATGAACATGAAATAAAGACACTTTCAGATGTACAAAAATGTAATGTATTCATCACTGGTAGACCTGTACTACAAGAGATATAAAAGGAATGCCTTAGGCAGAAGAAGAATGATACCAGATAAATATACATAAAGGAATGAAAAACATTGAGAGTTGAGTAAAGGGATAAGCACTTAAATTTCTTTAAAAGATAATAATTACATAAAAATAATAACAATATAGGGTGGGATTTCTAACACATGTAGAAATATATGTCAACAGACAAAGACCAAGGTGGGTAAATGGAAGTATAGTGTTTTAAGTTTTTTTATACATGAAGTGGTATAATATCTCTAGAAGACAGACTGAAAAATTAAATGCATACACCATAAACTCTAAAGCAAAAACTAAAATAAACACCACTTTAAATACCAAGACATACATAGGTTAAAAGTAAAAGGTTAGAAAATGATATAAGACTAATAAAAAAAAAAGCTAGAGCAAATATATTAATATAGACAAAGTATATTTTAGAGGAAAGAAAATACAAGGGATAAAGACAGACATTTCACTATGATAAAAGGATCAATTAATCAAAAGGACAAAACAATTCTAAACAAGACCCTGATGCTGGGAAAGATTGAGGGCAGGAAGAGAAGGGGGTGACAGAGGATGAGATGGTTGGATAGCATCACTGACTCAATGGACATGAGTTTGAGCAAACTCTGAGAGATGGTGGAGGACAGGGAAGCCTGGCAGGCTGCAGTCCATGGGATAGCATAGCAAAGAGTCAGACACAGCTTAGCAACTGAACAACAACAACAACGTGCACAAATTAAGACAGCTTCAAAATGCACAAAGCAGAAACCAATAAAACAGCAATGAGAAATAGACAAACCCACAATTATGGCCAGAGGCTTCAACACCCCTTCTGAGATACAACAAGTATTCAGAAAATCAGTGGACAGAGAATAATTGAACAAACTATCAACCAACCTGACCTAGTTTATACACTGATAGAATATCCAACCCAACAGAGGCAAAATAAACATCCTTTTCAAGTGAATACAGAACATTTACCAAGATAGACCATATTACAGACCATAAAACTAGTCTCAATAAATTTAAGAGTTCAAGTTTTGTATTTTCTCTGACCACAATGGGATTAAATTAGAAATCAATAAAGAAGTATGGAATATCTCTAAATGCTTCCTAAATAATATATGATGATACACATGAAAATATAAAATATCTCAAAGAAAATATTAAAAGTAATATTAGGCAGCATTTGCACATGATGAAAATGAAACAGAATACATCAAAATGTGTGAAATGCAGCTGAGAGTAAAAGGAAAGTTTATACTCAAATCTACTAAAGAAGAAAAACGTCTGAAATCAATGACTTCAGCTTCCATCTTAAGAAACTCAAAAAACAAAAGTAAGGTAAAACAAAAATAAGCAGGAATTTCCCTGGTGGTCCAGTGGTTAAGACTCTGCACACCCAATGCAAGAGGCCTGGGTCAATCCCTGGTCAGGGAATTACAGAATTGATATTATTTTTTCCTTAAATGTTTGCTCAAACTCACTAGTAAAGCCATTTGGGCTTGGAGTTTTCTTGTTGGGGAAGTTTTTATCAAAAAATTCAGTTTTTTAAATAGATATAAGGCTATTCAGGCTTTCTACCTCTTGAGTGATTTTAGTGTGTATCTCTCAAACAATTAGTCAATTTTGTCCAAGTTGTCAAGTTTATAGGGAAAACTTGTTTATAATGTTCAGTTGTTATTCTTTTGACATCTAGCGATGGTAGGATCTCTAGGAATGTTTGCTCCATCATTTCTGAAATTGATAACTTATATCTTCCCTTTTTTTTCCTGATTAGGCTTACTAGAGTTTGATCAATTTCATTGCTCTTTGCAAAGAACCAGCTTAAACTTTTATTTTTTTTCTCTATTATTTTTCTGTTTTCTACTTAAAAGATTTGTACTCTGATCTTTATTATTTTCCTTCTTCTGCTTCATTTTTTAAAATTTGGCCGCACTGGGTGTCCCAACTCATCATCAGAATATGGGCTTCCCAGAAAGCAAAAGACAGATGCAGCTTAAGACCATCTGGGCTCTGATTCTGCTTTCTCTCCTTAGAATAAAGAGGTGGACCTGCAGATGCTAAGATTGGTGTAAGATCAGGAGAAATGCTTATCAGTAAATACTGCTTATTCCTTAAATGAAAGCATACAGATTTCAGTATGAATTCTTTCAAAGTAGTATTAAGATAAGACCAAAATATACAGTCTAGTGGCACAGTCAAAAAAAGAGGTTTCTGTATCAGGTAAGACCCCACCTTGCAAGGACTGACTGTGTCACTAACTGCTCCATACCCACATGGGTATCTGAAGCATTAAGAACACGTACACTAAAAGATATGCATCTGCTCTCATCTTCAGGGACTAGTTCAATTCCAATAAAAGTCTACCTGTGGCTAATTAGAAATAATAGAAAAATATATAGAAATAAACTAATCTCACAAGGGCTGTGTCTTTCTCTGGTCTTTTCCCACCATCCACAGTCCACTTGTCAATATAATGCTCTGCATCTCAAAGGGTGGCATGAGGATTAAGAGAATTAATTTATATGAAGAACTAAGGACAGGGGATGGTATACAGTAACAGCTCAGCACATGTTCACTTATATTCCACTGAAGACTAGTAAAGATAAGTTAGACACAATCTGAAAACTGGATTGAACATGTTTATCACCATTTCCTTACCTATGAAATCCTTATGAAGAATGCAAAAGTCAAAAGGGCAGGTGAGAGCAAAACGGAATAAAAAGGAGACATCAGAATAATTTACTAAATCACTATGTTAAAGGAAGAGAGCTTCAAACATACACTCCTCATTTATAAGATGAATACAAAAATTTGAATGTGCTTATATGTATAATCCACCTAGTCACCATTGCAGTCCAAGTTCAAAATGAACACACTCTTTCGAGGTCAGCAACAAAGTGACCCAAGGCAGTCTCAACAATAATTGCATTAATAATGGTGAAGACTAATTGATGGCTTACTACTACATACCAGGTACCATCCTAGGTGCTTCACATGTGTCAGAAGAGTTGACTGGCAAATGACATAACTAGCAGATACAGTCCAAAATATGTTGACCATTATAAATGTGATGATATTTCCAAAAATACTTTACCTGGAAAAAAAAATCCATCCTAAACATCTTTACTAAGTAAATGGTATGAAAGACTTGTTCTTACAATGGTTGTATTTAACGGTGAGTGTATTCTGAAGTAGAGGCTACCATGGTACCTGAGTCTGGTGGTGGGATGTCGACAAGGACACTGCTGGAGCTGCGCTGGCTTGTGTCCAGGCTCAGAGTCACGGTGCTCAGGGTCCATGGAGCTCCTCCTTCAGCATCTGTGGACTGTCCATTAGTGGGCATTCCTGACGCAGGTGCAGCTGGGATCTGAGAAACAGCTGATGTAATAGTGAAAGGAAAAATTCTCAACAGGAAATTCATACTAAAAACCTGAACAGTTTACAGACATTTATAACTGCTAAGTTAAAAACTATTGGCTATATAGAGGCAATATGAAACTAGGATTGTTTGTGATTACAATGAAATAATTAAAGGCAAAAGATGAAAGAAAAACAGGGCTTCCCTGGTGGCTCCATGGTTAAGAATCGACCTACCGATGCAGGGGACACAGGTTTGATCCCTGGTCTGAGAAGATCCCACACGCCACAGAGCAACTAAGCCCGTGAGCCACAGCTACTGAGCCTGCGAGCTCCAGAGCCCGTGAGCTGCAACTACTGAAGCCACTGTGCCTAGGGCCTGTGCTCCACAACAAGAGAAGCCACTGCAATGAGAAGCCCAAGCGCTGCAACAAAGAGGCCCCTACTCGCCGCAACTAGAGAAAGCCCACGTGCACAATGAAGACCCAGTGCAGCCTAAAGTAATAAAAGAAATACATTATTTAAAATGCTCAAAAAAATAAAAAAAAGACGAAAGAGAAACAGAGAGGGGTGGCTCTCTTGATCTAACTATGGAAGACACCCCTGTCACCTTGCAGTGCCTGGATGTCACCTGCTCTGTGGCTTTGTCTGTCCTCTTCTGAGGATGAGGAAGTTGTATTTGTAGAGGAGATACATTTCCTCTTCAAAGCTGGGATGTGGTGGCTCTTCAGGTACCTGCATGTTAATAATTCGGCCATGTATTCCTCCCTGCCCCCAACGTGGGCACCTCTCACCTCTCTGCTTTCCTTATGCCGTTTCTGTTTGGGATATTTCACTGTCTTCTTGGGTGAAGCCTTCCCTGACCATCTGGGCCCCCACCACGGGATTCTTACATATTCCCTTCTATGGTCTTGCATTGATTTTCACAACTTAATTCTTATGAGCACAGGTCTTGTCTTCTTAACTATATTCAAAGAAGGGAAGGATCTTCTAACTTTCTGGATCCCCTGAACTGTTCAGTTTATTATGAATTGTAGGTGGCATGTATCTACTGATCTATAGTGAAAAATTAAGACAATAACTGGTGAAAAATCAAGACAACAGCCATTGAAAATGATATAAAGGCTCCATAGTGACAACACACACCTCTGGAAAAACTAACACATTATCAAAACTTGTGTCTCATACCTGATAACACTATCAATACAGTTTATCTGCTGATAGGATGGGCTACACTGAACCTTTCTCAAATCCTCACAGGACTCAGTGTACATGCTATTATTTTTCACTGTCTGGAAGGAAGAGGAGGTCTTCTGCTCATCTGAAATAGAATGAAAGGATGTCCAGTTAAAAATGTATTCTTGAGAACATGTACTTATTTAGCAAAATTAAATCATGATATTTTAGGATTCTGAAGGAGATCAGCCCTGGGTGTTTTTTGGAAGGAATGATGCTAAAGCTGAGACTCCAGTACTTTGGCCACCTCATGAGAAGAGTTGACTCATTGGAAAAGACTCTGATGCTGGGAGGGATTGGGGCCAGGAGGAGAAGGGGAGGACAGAGGATGAGATGGCTGGATGGCATCACGGACTCGATGGACGTGAGTCTGAGTGAACTCTGGGAGATGGTGATGGACAGGGAGGCCTGGCGTGCTGCGATTCATGGGGTCGCAAAGAGTCGGACACGACTGAGCAACTGAACTGAACTGATATGATACTTTAGAATAGACATGATCGATATTATATAGCTATTAAAAATGGGCTCAGATTTAAATGAGCAGATATAGAAAGATACCACACAGAACAGTTACATGAACAATTGCATTTGTACCTTTTAAAAAAGGAATGAAACAAATGTTTCAGGCAAAGATGATCAAGGAACAAACAGGTGACAGGTGAAAGGATGAAGGGGACTTTTACAATGTTACTACCTGTACAACTGATGGATCCTGGTATCACTAAGCAGGGGGTGACAGACGCAGTGCGTTCTGATGTGTAGTGACAGAAAGTGCACGGCACGCCGGTGCTGCATTGGCGTCCAACAAAACAACTCTGATGACAGAATTGTATTTTATCTATACTGTCCAACCTGGTAGCCGTTACCACCACATCCAGCAACCAAGCACTTGAAGTGTGGCTACAGCAAAAGAGGAACTACATTTTACGTTTTATTTATAACTTATTTGTATTTAAATTGCAAAATGTGGCTGCTGCTACTGCTGCTGCTAAGTCGCTTCAGTCGTGTCTGACTCTGTGCCACCCCATAGACAGCAGCCCACCAGGCTTCGCCATCCCTGGGATTCTCCAGGCAAGAACACTGGAGTGGGTTGCCATTACCAAATTGGATAGCAGAGGTATATAGAGAAAAAAAGACCACAGGCTGGAGCACTGAAGAACTTTCTGTAGAGAAGACACAGCCAGTAGAGGAGTCTTATCCANCCATCCCTGGGATTCTCCAGGCAAGAACACTGGAGTGGGTTGCCATTACCAAATTGGATAGCAGAGGTATATAGAGAAAAAAAGACCACAGGCTGGAGCACTGAAGAACTTTCTGTAGAGAAGACACAGCCAGTAGAGGAGTCTTATCCAACCACTGATTTATTCTATCTATGAGCTTTTTTTTTTTTTAGATCCCACATATAAGTGAAACCACATGCTATGTGTCTTTCTCTGACTTATTTCACACAGCACAGTTCTCCTAAAGTCCTTTTGCTGTCATAAGGGAAGAATTTCATTCTTTTTATGGCCAAAGAGTATTCCATTCTCTATATATACCAGTTGCTTTATCCATTCATCCGTGGATGCACACTTAGGTTGTTTCAATGTCTTGGTTATTGGAAATAATTCTGCAATGAACATAGTGATGCATATATCTTTTCAAATTAGTGTTTTCATTTTCTTCAGATAAATACTCATAAATGAGACTGCTGGATTATACAGTAGTTTCATTTTTAATTTTTTGAGGAGCCTCCATACTTTTTTCCACAGTGGCTGTACCAATTTACATTCCCATCAATAGTATAAAAGGGTTCCCTTTCCTCCAGGTCCTCACCAACACTTGCTATTTCTTCTCCTTTTGATGGCCATTCTGATGGGTGTGAGGTGACATTTCATTGTGGTTTCAATATGCTGTGGTCTCCAACTATAGCTGTGGATTTGTTTATTTCTCCTTGAAGTTTTTTTTAATCAATTTTTGCTTCATATTACATATTTTGAAGCTTTGGCATTAGGTGCATCAACAGGCTTGGTTTATGTTCTCAGAGAATCAACTTCTTAGTCTTTATGCAATATTGCTCTGAAAGCCTCGTTCTAAAGGCTACTGTGTCTGACCTTAGTACAGTGCTTTCCAGTTTTCTTTTGACTCCTGTTAGCCTGGCATATCTTTTCTAATCTTTTACTTTTATCCTAAGTTTTTAATATTCAAAATGGGTTTTGCTGACAATATACAGTTGCATCTTGCTTTTGCATCCAATTTGACAATTTGTTTTTTCACTGGTATATTGAGATCATTCACATTTGATGTGATCAATGCTGTTGGATTAAAATGTACCCCTTTAAAACAATTTTAATTGGAGGATAANTACAGTTGCATCTTGCTTTTGCATCCAATTTGACAATTTGTTTTTTCACTGGTATATTGAGATCATTCACATTTGATGTGATCAATGCTGTTGGATTAAAATGTACCCCTTTAAAACAATTTTAATTGGAGGATAATTATAATATTGTGATATTTTTGCCATACCTCTTGCTAGTTGTTTTCCATTTGTTCCATCTGGGTTTTTTGGTTTGTTTCTTTTTTCTTCCTTTTCTGTCTCACTTGGGTTAAGTGTTTTAAATTACATTTTACCAAGTCTACTGACATTATATACTTCTTTAAAAATTTTTACTAATAATTATCCTGAAGTTTACATACATATTGTAAGAAGTCAGTTTCTATCTCATCAATATACTCCAAATAATAAAATTTGGAAGGAATTTTACAACAGTATATTCCTAATTCCTAGCTCCTGTTCTTTGTAGTATTTTTTACACACATTATAAATGCAAAATATTCTTTTTGCTTTAGTCAGCTATCTTTTAGAGTAACTAAAAATAAGCAAAAAATAATATGTATTTTATCTTAAGTGCATAAGTATTAGTCACTCAGTCATATTTGACTCTTTGTGACCCCATGGAGTGTAACCAACCAGGCTCCTCCATCCATGGACTTCTCCAGGCAAAAATGCTAGAGTGGGTAGCCATTCCCTTCTCCAGGGGATCATCCTGACACAGGGATTGAACCCAGGTCTCCTGCATTGCAGGCAGATTCTTAACCATTTGAGCTACCAGGGACGCCTTTGGCATTTCATATTACTTTACTCCATTTCCAGTGCTCCTCATTTTCATGTGGATCCAGCTTTTATGTCTGGCATCATATTCCTTCCACCTTTACAAATTCCTTCAGGACTCTCACAGAACAAACGTACTGCTGCCAGTAAATTCCTGTAGCTTTTGTTTGAGAAAAATCTTTATATCTCCATTTCTGAAAGATACTTCCCACTAGGTGTATAATTCTGCATTTATGGTTTTCTCCTTTGAAGATTTTACTGTCTTCTAACATTCACGGTTTCTGAAAAAATGTATACTGGAATTTTTATTCTTATCCTTTTTTCTCTGTTTATAATCTTTTTTCTTTTGGTTATCTTCAANGCATGTGGAAATATTTCAGTCTAGAGAGCAACTGGTGAAGCTAAGAGAAACACAACAGACTAAACGAGTAGATGAGATAAAGCTCTGTGTCAGGGAGGTAAAGAAAATACAGTACTTAGGGCAGAAAAATAAAAAGGAAAGAGCTGCTTACGGGATGAGCTCCGATCATATGTAGTTAGTATTGCTCCAGAATTCAGCTAAGTAATGATTAACATTTACATATGAGGGCATCTGAGTCGAAGGAAGGAACACCCGAAAGAATTACAGGAACATCCCAGTGCTTCCACACGGCTGGTCTACGTGCCTTTTCACACCAGCCATCATCAGCCCAGGGTATTGAGTACGGTGCTCAGAAGTACTTGTCTAAGGAAATGTGCAAATTGTCCTTGTAATTACATTGTTCTGGTCCCATTCAGTAAAAATTAAAACTTAATCTGCACATTTCAAAATGTTTCCAAGCATCTTAACTAAATGAAGATGAATAACAGGGCAAAATTCACAGTACCTGGAATTTGATAAAACATTACTAAACATGCTAAGAATCAAGAAAGTGCTACACATAATAAAGAAAAAAATCGATCAGATATGTTGACTTTGAAATGACAGATGTATAAAATGATGATCAATTGAATAAAAAAGAACATTAGCTTGGTTTCTGCCACAGTATACCAAACGTTCAAGAGTATAGAGGAAGATTGAACATGATAAGTAGAAACAAAGAGAATAAAAAAGACATAATTTAATTTTTAGAAATGAAACTATTCAATATAATGTCTAAGATGAAAAGTACACATTATACAATTAATAGAAGGTTAAATATTACCAAAAAAGTAGTGTATTTAAAGATATAGCAATAGAAATGATCTAAAGTAAAACATAGGAAAAACAAAGATAGAAAATCTGATGAACAGAGTATCATTTAGCTAAGGGACAATTTCAAGTGCCAAATATAACACCTGAACAATTGAAGGAATTACAAAGGAGGAGTGGTTTTAAAATATGCCCACAAATTCCTTGCTACTCCTTCTACATGAGATGTAGCATAATTTCCAGCCCCTTGAGCATGGGATGGACTTAATGACTTGCTTTTAATGCATAAAATAAATTGGCAATGGTTTTCAAAGATTAGGTCATACAGGTCCTATAGATTCCTTTTCAATCACTCTCTCTTGAGGACATTAACTGCTGCAAAAGGCCCATGTGGAGAGAAATGAAAGCCANAGGTTGGTCATTACTTTTCTTCCAAGGAGTAAGCATCTTTTAATTTCATGGCTGCAGTCACCATCTGCACTGTACATCATGCAAAATTCCAGGCTGGATGAAGCATAAGCTGGAATCAAGATTGCAGGGAGAAATAGCAATAACCTCCAATATCCAGATGACACCACTCTTATGGCAGAAAGTGAAGAGCAACTAAAGAGCCTCTTGATGAAAGTGAAAGAGGAGAGTGAAAAAAAAAAAAGCCTTAAAACTCAACATTCAAAAAATGAAGATCATGGCATCTGGTCCCATCACTTCACGGCAAATAGATGGGGAAACAGTGGAAACGGTGACATACTTTTTTTCTTGGGCTCTAAAATCACTGCAGATGGTGACCATAGCCATGAAATTAAAAGATGTTTGCTCACTGGAAGAAAAGCTATGATCCATCTAGACAGCATATTAAAAAGCAGAGACATTCCTTTGCCAACAAAGGTCCGTCGAGTCAAAGCTATGGTTTCTCCAGTAGTCATGTATAGATGTGGCACTTAAGACTATAAAGAAAGCTGAGTGCCGAAGAATTGACACTTTTGAGCTGCAGTGTTGGAGAAGACTCTTGAGAGTCTCTTGGGCTACAAGAAGATCAAACCAGTCTATCCTAAAGGAAATCAGTCCTGAATATTCATTGGAAGGACTGATGCTGAAACTCCAATACTTTGGCCACCTGATACGAAGAACTGATTCATTGGAAAAGACCCTGGTGCAGGGAAAGATTGAAGGCAGGAGAAGAAGGGGNTATCCTAAAGGAAATCAGTCCTGAATATTCATTGGAAGGACTGATGCTGAAACTCCAATACTTTGGCCACCTGATACGAAGAACTGATTCATTGGAAAAGACCCTGGTGCAGGGAAAGATTGAAGGCAGGAGAAGAAGGGGACAACAGAGGATGAGATGGTTAGATGGCATCTCTGAGCTGATGGACACGAGTTTAAGCAAGCTCCGGAAGTTGGTGACAGACAGGGAAGCCTGGGGTGCTTCAGTCCATGGGGTCAGAAAGAGTCGGACATACTGAGCAACTGAACTGAACTGAATGCATATATAATAAACAATGTACATATATAGGATAGCAGGGAAATGTATTGATGATTTTTCTCTTTTCTTATTGCTATAAAGACATCAGAAAGAATGAGAACTTCTTTTTCCCAAGGGAAACTCAAAACTGAGTTTCACAGACTGAATTTTCCATACGTGGGGCTTCTCTTCCACCTACCTAGGGAAAGAAACTTCCCTTTACTGTGAAAATGAGGTTCGCTTAGGTCCTTGTGACAGGACCACCCTGGATAGCAGAGGAAGAGGCAGGGCATCCAAAGGGAATGCCTGCAATGACCTCTAAGAAGATCCAAATCACACTCAGCAAAGATCAAGTGCCAGAACAAACCTCTAGCTGATAGGATCAGAATACTTGCCACCTAAATATATATCATAGTGAAATTTTAAAATGTGGTGCTTCTTATATCATATAAACTTTCACAAAAATTCTAGAACCTGTTTTTTACTTCATGTCTTTATCTTTTTTCACATCAATAAATATAGTTACAAAATCATTTTAATACCTATGTAGTATTTTTTTGGGTAGATGCTCCATAGTTATTTTATTAATAAACGATTTTTGGACATCAGTTAAATCCAGATCTTTACTATTGTAAACAACTGTGCTGCCAAGCTCCATTATCTTTAGCAAAATGAAAGAGTAAGTCAAGGTGACCTGTGCTTTACCAAGACCAAAGCCAGGGAGCCTAGAGGCACAGCTGATGGAGGCTGTAACTAGGATACTTATTCGCTTCCCCATGAAGGATGAAAGGTATCAATAAGATCTGCCACAGCATATGGACTCTTTACAGCTTTCTGATAGCTTGCTCTCTAATACTTATTTTTCAGTGCTTTTTACTTTGTTTGGTTTCCTCAAAGACAGGTAGCATCTTGCAAGCAAGGCAACAAATATATATTGTTTTTCATAGTCTCAGACTCTCTTCAATATTCTGCAAACAGTCAATGCATAAAAATTATAATTACAATTATACTTATTTTCCTGGCCAAACATATACTAAGATAAAGCCATGGACTAAGTTTGTCTTTAAAATTGTATTACGACTTGGCTTCTCTAAAAACCATAAACCTGTGATGGTTGAATGCTGTTTCTAATATCTAAAATGTGATTTCGTGATAGGTAGTTAGTCCTCTGCTATTTTTTAATGCAGTTGGACTATGAGTGCACCCTCTAATATCAACAAAGACAGACAATTTTGCTATGCAACCTGTATGCCCAGTTATCTTCCTGGTGGTTCAGATGGTAAAGAATCTGCCTGCAATGCAGGAAATTCAGGTTTGATCCCTTGGTCTGCAAGATCCCCTGCAGAAGGGAATGACTACCACTGCAGTATTCTTGCCTAGCAAATCTCATGCACAGAGGAGCCTGGCTGACTACAGTCAATGGGGTAGCAAAGAGTCGGACACAACTGAGCAGCTAACACTACACACACTATGATTCAATAAATATATCTGATATAACTTGATAAGCTCATGTTTTATTATATTTACTGCTGAAATTTTTGGGTTTCTATCAGTTCCAAGGAGTTGAATTTGCTTAAATATATGCAATTATGTTCCCAAGCAGAAACTTCAAATACACTTAAATAAATATAAACATTGAGCAAAAGATACTGAGAGAAGGGAAATCCCATGTACTGAATCCAGCAACAGAATCTTGATATAATGCCAAACCAAATCAATGAAATATTTGATATAAGTTTTCTTTAATCCCATTCTCCCCTAGCTGTTGTGCTTTTCTGTCCAAATGGCTCATTAGCTATTAATACAAAACTTCAGACAGACAGCTGGTATGTCCTATTGCCTGGCTTCTGGCTGCTTTTCCCCTGAACTCCATAGACAAGCAATGAGTTCCCAATATTGAAGAGTTATTTTTCCAAGTAACCAGGAATTAGCTCTTAGTGTAGAATCTAAATCTATCATCATGTACAACCTGGTCTTTAAATATCTTAATCTGAAAAGTTTCATATAACTAGGAGAAGGTGGAAGTATCCAGAAGAAACTCAATAGTCTCATAAGGCAAGCCTTGCCAACACAGTGCTATAGGGTGAGTCCATTGCTCCCCAGCAAAGGTGTCTATTCAAACTTCACCGAGTTTTAAATCCTTTAACAGGGTTTCAAAAATCCATATTGACATAAATTATTTAATGGATAAAAAATGCAAGAAAAACCACTATGTTTTTCCTCCCATCCTGAACATGTTACAAGTGTATTTTCTTTTTTCTTAGCCTTTAAAAAACTGTTTACTTTATATTGGCGTATAGTTGATTAACAACGTTGTGTTAGTTTCAGGTGTATAGCAAAGAGACTTAGTTACACATATACATGTGTCTCGTCTTTTTTCAACAGACTGGTTCCAAATTGGGAAAGGAGTACATCTAGACTATATATTGTCACCCTGCTTATTTAACTTCTGTGCAGAGTACATCATGTGAAATGTCAGGCTGAATGAAGCACAAGCTGGAATCAAGATTGCCGGGAGAAATAACAATAACTTCAGATATGCAGATGACACCACCCCTATGGCAGAAAGCAAAGAAGAACTAAAGAGACTCTTGATGAAAGTGAAAGAAGAGAGTGAAAAAGGTGGCTTAAAACTCAATATTAAGAAAACTAAGATCATGGCATCTGATCCCATCACTTCATGGAAAATAGATGAGGAAACAATGGAAACAGCAAGAGACCTTTTTTTGATGCGGGTGGCCTCCAAAATTACTGCAGATGGTGACTGCAGCCATGAAATTAAAAGATGCTTGTTTCTGGGAAGAAGAAGCTATGAAGTGAAATGAAGCGAAGTGAAAGTCGCTCAGTCGTGTCTGACCCTTTGCGACCCCATGGATTATACAGTCCCGGGAATTCTCCAAGCCTGAATACTGGAGTGGGTAGCCTTTCCCTTCTCCAGGGGATCTTCCCATCCTAGACAGCATATGAAAAAGCAGAGACATTACTTTGCCAACAGCTATGGTTTGTCCAGTAGTCATGTAAGGATGTGGGAGCTGGACTATAAAGAAAGCTGAATGCCAAAGAATTGACGTTTTTGAGCTGTGGTGTTGGAGAAGACTCTTGAGAGTCCTTGGGCTACAAGGAGATCAAACCAGTCAATCCTAAAGGAAATCAGTCCTGAATATTCATTGGAAGGACAGTTACTGAAGCTGAAACTCCAATACTTTGGCCACCTGATGCAAAGAACTGATTCATTGGAAAAAGACCTGGTGCAAGAAAAGATTGAAGGCAGGAGGAGAAGGGAATGACAGAGGATAGATGCTTGGATGGCATCACCGACTTGATGGACATGAGTTTGAGCAAGCTCTGGGAGTTGGTGAAGGACAGGGAAGCCTGGTATGCTCCTCCATGGTGCTGCAAAGAGTCAGACACGACTGAGTGAGTGAACTGAACTGATTCTTTTTCCAAATTCTTTTCAGGTTNGCATCACCGACTTGATGGACATGAGTTTGAGCAAGCTCTGGGAGTTGGTGAAGGACAGGGAAGCCTGGTATGCTCCTCCATGGTGCTGCAAAGAGTCAGACACGACTGAGTGAGTGAACTGAACTGATTCTTTTTCCAAATTCTTTTCAGGTTTAGGTTGTTACACAATATTGGGCAAGATTCCCTGTGCTGTACAGCAGGTTCTTTTTGGTTACCCATTTTAAATATAGTAGTGTGTACATCTCAATCCCAAATTCCCTAGCTATTCCCTCCGTCACCAGACAGAGGCATTTTCAAACAGGATAGTTTTAAAAAAGAGAAATGCTATGAAAAGGAAGTAATTCAAAGTGATGAGTACTATACAGGAGAGAAGCTTGACAATTCTGCCCTAGCTTTTCTTGGTGGGATAAAGAATAGAGGATCACGCCTATACACACACACATATATAAGCACACACTGCATTTGTTTTTGCTTTTTAACCACATTTTTCACAAAAGCCCCAGATGATGAAACTATCTCTTTCTGAGGCCATATCCATGAATCATTGTGTAGCTTCCAATAGCTTAGAGACCCCCATGCCCCCCAAAATCTGGCCTTCCTGATTTGTCTGTCTCCCAAAGAGCGACTTCACTTTCACTTTTCCCTTTCATGCATTGGAGGAGGAAATGGCTACCCACTCCAGTGTTCTTGTCTGGAGAATCCCAGGGACGGGGGAGCCTGGTGGGCTGCTGTCTATGGGGTCACACAGAGTCAGAGACGACCAAAACGACTTAGCAGAAGCAGCAGCAAACTGGCAAACTCCAGTAAACATTAACATAAAGNGTTCTTGTCTGGAGAATCCCAGGGACGGGGGAGCCTGGTGGGCTGCTGTCTATGGGGTCACACAGAGTCAGAGACGACCAAAACGACTTAGCAGAAGCAGCAGCAAACTGGCAAACTCCAGTAAACATTAACATAAAGGTCAGCCTTGAAAGTCATTTTAAATATGTGGAAGATTTTTTTTTTAATTAGTCATCATTTTAATGGGCTTATCAGGATTAGTGGAGAGAGACAGAAGATGCTGCATCTGGAATGCCATATACTCATGACTGCTTACATTTTTCACATTTGTGTACTTGGATGTCACTGTAGCCTCATGTATTTTATTAGAATATTCTCTGGTCCTATGCACAGCTAATGTACATAATCAATATTACGAATTGAATGAATAACAAGAAAAATATATCTGAACTATTTGACTTTTCTGTCTGTTTCAGCATAAACAAATAAATGAGACACAGTAAAAATTATTTGGATCCAAATTGAATCTTGGGTTTCCCTGGTAGCTCAGGGGATAAACAATCCACCTGCAATGCAGGAGACTCCAGTTTGATTCCTGGGTCAGGAAGAACCCCTGGAGAAGGGATAGGCTATCCACTCGAGTATTCTTGGGCTTCCCTGGTGACTCAGATGGTAAAGAATCTGCCTGCGATGTAGGAGACTTGGGTTCGATCCCTGGGTCAGGAAGATCCCCTGGAGGAGGGCATGGCAACTCTCTCCAGTATTCTTGCCTGGAGAATCCCCATGGACAGAGAAGTCAGTGGGCTGCAGCACATAGGGTCACAAAGAGTCAGACACAACCTGAGTGACTAAGCACAGCATAGCACAGAATCTTAGGCTTCTAAAGGAAAAAAGGGCAAAACAGCTGGTGGGTAGAATAAGTTTCATGTTAGTAACACATACAACAATATGTCTGAACTCAAATTACGGTTTCACATAGAGTCATACCAGTTTTAATAGTCTTACAAGAGTAAGATATCTTGCAAGTCTTCTGACAAAACTTGATTTATAATTTGCTAGATTCTGTTGCATGAATCCTTCAGCAACATTGTTACTGAGCATGACAAATGGAAAGGCACTGCCATTCTTCATGTTTTCTTCTTTGTAGATGAAACCTTTGATTTAACCAAAAATAAGGAGACCTGCCCTTGAGAGTCTAAAAAAATAGTCTTTGGAGTCAGTGGTGTGTCTCGCACAAAGTAGATTTCAAAGTAGTAAATTCTTCCTGTGCTGTTTCTGCAGTATATATACAGAAATGTTTCTTTGGATGCCAAGGAAGCACTGGGGAACCAGCTCTGGTGTACTGAAAGGTTAATAACTGAATCATTTTTCTCTGTATAAGAATGAAGTCATATCAGTCACATCCAGACGTGACTGAGTCGAGCTACTTTGACTCCTCTGTCCATGAAATTCTCCAAGAAAGGATGCTGGAGTGGTAGCCGAATTACCTCCTCCAGGGAATCTTTCTGACCCAGGAATATAACATAAAGCCCTAATTTTAAATAAATAAAACTACACAATGATTTAACTTCTGATGACCATAAGTAAGATCATCTTTCAGAAACCAACAGTATACTCTACCCATGCCCTGAATTAAGTCATTTATAGCAAGGATGAAAACACTCATGGCCAATTCATTAGTACTTTTTTGCAAACCCATGACTTCTAGTTCTCCCCCCAAAATTAAGTGATCTACTTAAGAAAGGTTAATGAGAAGAACAAGTATATTTCATTTCTGCTACTCAGTGTTTCTGGTCCACAATGTTAGATATGGTTTTTAAGAACATTTGTTGTCTGTTGTATAATCCAGCCCACTTTTAAATGTAGCATTATTATCTGATTTCCAAGTCTACAAGCTAAGTGTGAGATGGGTGTAAATNTATCTTTTTGCCTTTTCATACTGCTCATGGGGTTCTCAAGGCAAGAATACTGAAGTGGTTTGCCATTCCTTCCTCCAGTGGACCTATAATGCATACAGAATAACCTCTCAAAATAATGTCAACTATCATGGTTGATCCAGTTCTTCTGAAATGCTCTTGACCTCGTATTGAGAAAAGAAAAGCATGTAAGCAAGAAAAAGACCCAAGTTTTTCATTCAATTTAGGTCACTGACATTCTCTATTTGTTTGAAATGATAGGAAGGGATTGTCATTTAATAATATTTGATTATCTGAAATCCATTCTAACATTAACAAGTTTGGTTTATAAATTGCTCATACAGAGGAACTGTGGTGCTGGAGAGTCCCTTGGATTCAAGGAGATCAAACCCGTTAATTTTAAAGGAAATCAACCTCCGAGTGTTCATTGTAAGGACTGATGTTGAAGCTGAAGCTCCAATACTTTGGACACCTGGTGTAATGAGACAATTCACTGGAAAAGACCCTGATACTGGTAAAGATTGATGGCAGGGGAAGAAGGGGACGAGATGGACAAGATAGTTGGGTGGCATCACCAGAGTGCAGTCCATGAGGTCACAGAGTCGGATGTGATTTAGAGACTGAACAACATATAGAGGAAATCAACAAATCGGTTGGAATTAGCAGAAAAGTCAGTTCTTTAGTGGAAGTGTTCTGTGACTACATTCTAACACCATTTAGCTTTCAGGACAGCATGTGCTGCTGCTGTTGTCATCATTACAATTACTATTACTTTTGTCATCTGGGTATGTAAACCTGAATAGCAACACCCAGGGGTCATGGTTTCACGAGAGGGGGAACTGCCCTGATGACTCACCCCCAGGCTGTCCTGAGCGGGTTCCCGACACTGGCTTGTTTGCTGACTTGGCCCTTGACTCGATGCAGAGCTGCTGACCTAGATTCTTGATCTTGTTCACACTGGCACAGATCTGCTGCAAAGTCAACTTAGGGCAAAGAGTGATGAACAATGTTTCAAAGATCGTAACAATGTGCATCAAGAGATACATAAACCAAATACATGTAACTTTTGGTTCTTTGAGGATAGAATAACTGAAATCATCATAACAGCATTAGTTTAGTCTTCCACTGAGACATAGCACACGGGTACCAAGGAGGCTTTGCATCAACCTGTCCACAACATGCTGGTTTTTAATTTTGTTTTATTTTATTTATTTTTTTGGCTGCACCCTGTGGCATGTGGGACCTTAGTTCCAAAATCAGGGATTGAACCCATGCCCTCTGCAGTGAAAGTGCTGAGTCTTAACCACTGGACCGCCAGGGAAGTCCCCAGGCTAATTTTCAGAAAGCACACAAGTAGCCCAAATGCCACCTTCTTAAAGGTGGTATTTTCTTTTTACAGACATTTTCCCCAAACCAAAGTAGATCAGAAGGTCTATGACCAAATCAGGTCTTCAGGTCAAGAGCATATACTGAGAAGCCACACTCGTTGAGGTTCAGAACCAGCCCTAACGCATCATGGGTAACAGCACATGGAGAAAAGGGTATGTGCTCAGAGGCACACGCGTGCCTGCTCACCGGTGTCTTCGGCACCTCATCCACGCCATGCCCGCTGGACTCACTGGAGGATGAAAGGCTGACCTGAGGTTCCTGTGACCCACTGCTCCCCAGGCTCCCATAGCCGCTGGACATGTTCCCGTGAACAGGCTGAGAGAGAAAGGGAGGCCCAGGCAGCCCCGGGTTACACGGCAAGTTAGAGGGGAGACCTGCATTACCTGCCTCTGTGCTCACCTGCAGTAATCATTAAATTAAGGTGAAATTTTTTGGAATCCTAATGGTGGCGTGTGAAGGGTGATGCTGACATAGAGGACATTTCTCTCTCAACTCAGTATTTCTCAAGGGCAGAGCTTACTTTTCTAGTTTAGGGGGGTATTTAGAGTATAACGATTTTTTTAAAAGTTGTGGTTAATAAATTTAACAAAACATGAAAATAAACTACCTCTTGATGCTGATTTTAAAACAGGCAGAACAAACAAAATACCAATACATACCATACTATTCCCCCAAACCTAACAGATACTTCATGAACCCTAGAGATGGCTAGATAGCTTCATCAACTCAATGGACATGAGTTTGAGCAAAGTCTGGGAGACAGTGAAGGACAGGGAAGCCTGGTGTGCTGTAGTCCATGGGGTTGCAAAGAGTCAAACAGGACTTAGCAACTGAACAACAGAGATTTTATGAATGACCTTTTGAAAATTATTGACCAACAGTTTTAGTGGTACCACTGTTGTAGCCAAACGCTCTGGGAAGCTAACTCATTCAGAAGGACAGCGTGAATAGTGGAGTGCAGTTTATTACATCAGCGGGTCCAAGGCAGAGTTTCCTCTTGACCCAGAGACTCTGACCGATTTTTGTGACAACCTTCTATATCCAAAGTGTAGGTACCCAAGCCCATATCCCCCAATTCTTTAAAACCCACTCTGGACAATGTTATTAAAAGATACAATCAGGTTACAGCCATAAATTCACATTCTAAAGCTATCTGGACATACAGCTTAGCCAACAGCAGTAGGTATTAAGATTATAGATAGTGATTGTTACATAGGGGACATTGCCTTGCTTCTGGCTCTGGGAGGTCTAGCTAGGTACGGGGTCTGCCTGGTCTGGTTTGTGTCCACCCGGGAGGCCTCTTCAGCTGCTGGTATTTTATCTCCATGGCCCTAGATGTACAGTCCAAAAGTTTGCCGAGACTGTAAGATGGAGCTCCTTTTCTTGTAAGAATGGAGTCAGTCCAGTGAGGCAACCTGCTCCCCTCCCCTCTCACCATCAGCAGACGCTCAACAAGGTCACTGATTGAATCTCTAGGAGAAGTCGTTTTGGTACTTGTTTTCAACAGGTAGTTGTTTTTCACACTTTTGCCTCATAATGATTAGAGATACTGAGACCCGCCACTCCTCCCTCCACTTTTAAAATGAATTTGTTTCAAAGAATAGCAAAGCTAAAACACTGGCAGCATTTGAAAGACGAGAATTCTCTCGTTTGGAAATAACTTCTTTGTCTGATTGCTTTCTGTGACTCCTGATGCTGTCTTTCTGTGAAATGACTTTACTAAGACTGAATGTTAAAATTAAACACAACTATGAGAATTTTGTGTTGTTTTTTTTTTTTTTTAAATCTCTCACTTTACCTGTAAGAGAAGTTTTTGAATTTGTTCTTGTAATTCTGTGATGTCTTTGTCATCATTGCTCATCTTTTTCACTCTGGTGGCAAAAACATCCTTGTTTAGTGGACTCCTACAAAAGGCCAAGGGAAATACTGAGTCAAGCAATTTAAGATTCATTCACAATGAAGTCTAAAGTGATCTTTAATAGAATATTCAAACAATAAAGCTATCTTTACAAAGTAACTCTTCAACTCCAAATATAGAAAATATGAAGCTCATATTCTATTTATGGAAGCAGAGAAAATCCTAAGAAACAGGGGAGACATTAACAGATTTTAGTTTCGTCTCTTCATAGCTCTGATCTTTCCATAATCGTTTCAGCACTGTATCAGTATAAATTTAAAACAGTGACAAGTAACCTCCTCAGCTACTAACGCATGTTCAACCACTACTGGTCTCAAAATTTAACATGAACTGAGTAACCTACTGGTTCTGAAACTGAGGCATTCCTTGGTGATTCAGACAGTAAAGAATCCACCTTCGACGAAAGAGACATGGATTGGATCCCTGGGTCAGGAAGATCCCCTGGGGGAGGAAATGGAAACCCACTCCAGTATTCTTGCCTGGAGAATGCCATGAACAGAGGAGCCTGGTGGGCTACAGTCCAAGGAGTCGCAGAGTCAGACACGACTGAGTAACTAACAATCTCACTTTTCACTTTTTTTTCTAAGAAATTTTAAGACCTTAAGTTTGTCAAACAACATTCAATGCTTAATGTATCTAATCACTTGAGCTATGTAATAAAGATGACTCTGCTCCCATCCTCATGGTGAACATGTGGCTGTCACAAAACCTTCAGTCTTCTTTATATTCAAATTCTAGAGCATCTGAAATCTACTAGCTGAATATCAACAAAGAGGGGGAACTGACAATGACTCAGGACCCTCTATGCGACAGGAAGTAGCCTTGCTTCAAGACATACATCAAGAATAAGCCTCAATTTCTAAACTCTCACAATATGTGAGTGCCATTTCAACTGCTCCACCATGTCCCCCTCCTCCTGCCCCATGCACCATGAGCCTGAGTATCATCCAGAGGTGTCTGGGCTGCTGGTCAAGTGCAAGTTTGAGTGAAAATAGGACGTCCAGCTTTGTGCAATAAGACTGGGATATTCCCATTCCCGATGGGGACCCTTCCTACAAAACTGAGTTGTACATTTAATCATCAATTACATCACTCAAAGGATTTACATGAGAGGATTCCCTGCTGGTCTAGCCATGAGGACTCAGAGATTTCACTGCCAAGGGCTCAGGTTCAATCCCTGGTCAAGGAACAAAGGCTTCCTCGGTGGCTCAGGTAAAAAAATCTGTCTGCAGTGTAAGAGATGCAGGAGATTCAGGTTTGATCCCTTGCTTGGGAAGATCCCCTGGAGAAGGGAATGGCAACCCACTCCAGTTTTCTTGCCTGGAGAATGCCATGGACAGAGGAGCCTGGTGGGCTACAGTCCATAGGATCGCCAAGAGCCAGATATGACTGAGCATGTACCTGTAAGGAACTAAGAGCAACTAAGATACCACAAACTGCATCACTCTGCCAAAAAAAAAAAAAGATTCACATCGCAAGAGCGACACCACTTTCAACAAATGCTATCAGTTCAGCATGAAGAGTCGGCTGTGGTGCTTGTCAGGAAATTGGTTGAGGGCTAAGGAAGGAAATTTGGTTTTCATCTCCTCTTTGCAACTTCCTTCCTCAGAGATCGCTGAGAAAGTGACTCTTTCACCGAATGTGGATTTTTTTTTTTTTCTGTAACATGAGAAGTAACAAGCACCTAGCCTTCCTCCCCACAGAGCTGCTTAATATCAAAGAGATAATTAAGGTTAGGGTCCCTCACTGAACACTCTCTCAGCCCCTCTCCCACCTCAACTGTCACCTTTCCAAAACTCTAGTCACGTGTCACAGCACATGAGTAGTTTCTGTTTGCCCATGCGCGCTGGGCTACATGGAGGCAAAGAGAATGTCTGTTCTGTTTACAACCTCATCCTTAGGGTCCAACACAACGCCTGACTCAGCAGGCACTTCATTAATACTTATTGAAGGAATAAATGCATTAAAGTAACTACACAAACATAACAGATAATTATTATTCTGTGAGAGGTTAATACCTGCTGCTGCTGCTGCTGAGTCACTTCAGTCGTGTCTGACTCTGCTCCCTACCAGGCTCCCCTGTCTCTGGGATTCTCCAGGCAAGAACACTACCTACTAGACTCTAAATGCTTTCCCTCACATAATCCTGCATGTGGAGATGCAAATATTGGTATAATCTTAAAAAAAAAAAAACACTGAAAACACTGTAAGTATTAATATGTCAATTTATTCCACATATTTTTAAGATTTTTTTTTTTAATGTGGACCATTTTTAACGTCTATAGTGAATTTGTTACAATACTGTTTCTGTTTTATGTGTTGGCTTTTTAGCCTCAAGGTATGTGGGGTCTTAGCTACCCAACCGGGGATCACACCTGCACCCCCTGCAATGGAACTCGAATTTTTAACCACTGGACCACCAGGGAAGTCCCTACTCCATATATATATATATATATATATATTTCGTTTAAGTAACTTTTTCCTCTTTCCTTTTTATAAATTATGAAAGTATGGTATTTACAGAAGACTTGGAAAATAGAGGAGAGTTACATATAGCTCCACTATATATATATATACATATATAAATTATTTTTTAAAGTAGATAAATTAAGATTCTTAGTTGGGGTTTCAATATCAAAGGGTTTCCCTGGTGTCTCAGATGGTAAAGAACCCGCCTACAATGCAGGAGACCTGGGTTCGATTCCTGGGTTGGGAAGACCCCCTGGAGAAGGAAATGGCTACCCACTCCAATATTCTTGCCTGAACAATTTCATGGACTGAGGAGCCTAGCTACCTATAGCCCATGGGGGTCACAAAGAGTCAGGCACAACTGAGTGACTAACATACACACACTCAATATCAAACTCTCAAAAAATTAGTAGAATGAATATAGAGAGAAGTAGAAGGATATAGTAAACCTGAGAAGCACTGTGAACCAATTCAACATAATTAAGATTTATACAGTTTTCACACAACAGTAGGATCCAAATTCTATTCAAGCTCCCACGGAGCCTAAATTAGGAGACACTGAAACATATCCAGGGACGTGAAACAAGGTGCAAAAATTTCATGGTCTAAAGGTACTGAAATCCTACAAAGTCTGTTCTCTTATCACTGTGGAACTATGCTAGAAATCAGTATCAAAAGATATTTTTGAAAATAACTCACATATTTTCAAGTGCAATGTAACATGTACTGAGAGATTTTTGACTTATTAGCCATTGAAAGTCCCTATTCCACACATTTTTGAATCAAAGAACAGAGCTAGTTGGATAAAAAATCTAGGACATTTCTCTGGTGCTGATGGGGAGGTGCTCAAACCAGTCAACAGACACCCAGATGGACACCTCATCAGAGGAAGTGGAGTTTCCTATATTCTTTCTAAGCAACCGTCTAATTTTATCTTCATTTTCCAACAGGTTTCCCTATTGGGCTGATCAACATGAATAGCTGTTCCTTGGCAGTCATATTAGCTACCTTAATTATCAGATTAGTCTTCTACCACAAATCAGTCTTATGAGTCAGGGCTGCAGGGAGCCTGATGCTTCCACTAAGGCTTCAGACTCACTCTGCTGAGAGGCTGAACCCTGGAGCACAGTCAGGTCAGAGCAACCTGAGGCCTATCTCACCATGGTCCAGCATAACTCCAGCACAATATTAACACAGGATAAAATAAGTTTGACTGGGAGATCTACTGTTCTTAGTTTTATGCTTATATATACAAAGTTCCATAAAAAAATACAGAAGATAATTTATCAACCTATGGTTTTTCCAGTGGTCATGTACAGATATGAGAGTTAGACCATAAGGAGGGCTGAGTGGTTTTGACCTGCTGCTTTCGAACTGTGGTGTTGGAGAAGACTTTCGAGAGTCCCTTGGACTGCAAGGAGATCAAACCAGTCAATCCTAAAGGAAATCAACCCTGAATAGCCATTGGAAGGACTGATACTGAAGCTGAAGCTCCAATATTTTGGCCACCTGATGCAAAGAGCTGACTCATTGGAAATGAAGCTGATGCTGGGAAAGACTGAAGGCAAATGGAGAAGGGAACTGCAGAGGATGAGATTATTAGATAGCATTGCCATCTCAACAGAAACTGACAAACCCTAGGAGAAAGTAGAGGACACAGAAGTCTGGCCTGTTGTAGTCCAACCGGTTGCTAAGAATTGGATACAATTTAGCGGCTGAAAAAGAACAACAGCAGCAGCATAATACTGAAGTTCAGGTCACAACAGTCCTGTCTGACTCTTTGTAATCCATGACCCACAGCACGCCAGGCCTCCCTGTCCATCACCAACTCCTGGAGTTTACCCAAACTCATGTCCATTGAGTCAGTGATGCCATCCAACCATCTCATCCTCTGTCATCCCCTTCTCCTCGTGCCCTCAATTCTTCCCAGCATCAGGGTCTTTTCAAATGAGTCAGCTCTTCACAAAAGGTGGCCAAACTATTGGGAGTTTCAGCTTCAACATCAGTCCTTCCAATGAACACCCAGGACTGATCTCCTTTAGGATGGACTGGTTGGATCTCCTTGCAGTCCAAGGGACTCTCAAGACTCTTCTCCAACACCACAGTTCAAAAGCATCAACTCTTCGGCACTCAGTTTTCTTCACAGTCCAACTCTCACATCCATACATGATTACTGGAAAAACCATAGCCTTGACTAGACAGACCTTTGTTGGCAAAGTAATGTCTCTGCTTTTTAATATGCTGTCTAGGTTATTCATAACTTTTCTTCCAAGGAGTAAGCGTCTTTTAATTTCATGGCTGCAGTCACCATCTGCAGTGATTTTGGAGCACCCAAAGATAAAGTCAGCCACTGTTTCCCCATCTATTTCCTATGAAGTGATGGGACTGGATGCCATGATCTTAGTTTTCTGAATGTTGAGCTTTAAGTCAACTTGTTCACTCTCCTCTTTCACTTTCATCAAGAGGCACTTGAGTTCTTCTTCACTTTCTGCCATAACGGTGGTGTCATCTGCATATCTGAGGTTATTGATATTTCTCCCGGCAATCTTGATTCCAGCTTATGCTTCCCCCAGCCCAGCGTTTCTCATGATGTACTCTGCATATAAGTTAAATAAGCAGGGTGACAATATACAGCCTTGACGTACTCCTTTTCCTAAATGGAACCAGTCTGTTGTTCCATGTCCAGTTCTAACTTGCTTCCTGACCTGCATACAGGTTTCTCAAGAGGTAGGTCAGGTGGTCTGGTATTCCCATTTCTTTCAGAATTTTCCACAGTTTTTTGTGATCCACACAATCAAAGGCTTTGGCATAGTCAAGAAAGCAGAAATAGACGTTTTTCTGGAATTCTCTTGCTTTTTCAATGTTGGCAATTTGATCTCTGGTTCCTCTGCCTTTTCTAAAACCAGCTTGATGTTCATGGTTCACGTATTGCTGAAGGCTGGCTTGGAGAATTTTGAGTATTACTTTACTAGCGTGTGAGATGAATGCAATTGTGTGGGACTTCCCTGGTGGCTCAGATAGTAAATCATCTGCCTACAATGCAGGAGACCCAGTTTCAATCCCTGGGTGGGGAAGATCCCCTGTAGAAGGGGATCTTGCCTGGAAAATCCCATGGGGTCACAAAGAGTCGGACATGACTGAGTGACTTCACTTCACTTCACTTTGAGCATTCTTTGGCATCGCCTTTCTTTAGGATTGGAATGAAAAGTGACCTTTTCCAGTCCTGTGGCCACTGCTGAGTTTTCCAAATTTGCTGACATATTGAGTGCAGCTTTTTCACAGCATAATCTTTTAGGATTTGAAATAGCTCAACTGGAATTCCATCACCTCCACTAGCTTTGTTTGTAGTGATGCTTCCTAAGGCCCACTTGACGGCATTCCAGGATGTCTGGCTCTAGGTGAGTGATCACACCATCGTGATTATCTGGGTCATGAAGATCTTTTTTGTACAGTTCTTTTGTGTATTCTTGCCACCTCTTCTTAATATCTTCTACTTCTGTTAGGTCCAGACCATTTCTGTCCTTTATTGAGCCCATCTTTGCATGAAATCTTCCCTTGGTATCTCTAATTTTCTTGAAGAGATCTCTAGTCTTTCCCATTCTGTTGTTTTCCTCTATTTCTTTGCATTGATCACTGAGGAAGGCTTTCCTATCTCTCCTTGCTATTCTTTGGAACTCTGCATTCAGATGCGTATATCTTTCCTATTCTCCTCTCCTTTTCACTTCTCTTCTTTTCACAGCCATTTTAAGGCCTCCTCAGACAGCCATTTTGCTTTTTTGCATTTCCTTTTCCATGGGATGGTCTTGATCCCTGTCTCCTGTACAATGTCACAAACCTCCGTNCAGATTGACAAGGAGTCTGCCTCTCCCCAGCCCCCAGCATGAGAAAGGAGTCCAGGGCCCTCGAGGAAGAGAAAGGAACAAGCATTTTTTTCTACACTGCTTTGTCTTAGTCACGTAAGATGTTTTTTCTTAAATTCTGAGTTGTTATGACAACAATCTTTAAGACTAACTTTCCTCAAGCCCAGAGCTAATGATTACACAACAAAACAACTCACTCAAGGGTAGGGCTTTCCTTAAATTCTGTACTAATGATTATATAACAACAATGTATCTTGCTCCATGTTCCTCCTTCTTAACAAGCACCTTTTGACTAATCTTGTTAAAGATGTATGTTGTATGAGTCGGTCTGGCAAGACCTTTCTATTGTTCTAATCTTATTAATTTAAGATGTATGTTGTGGGAGTGGGTCTGGTAAAAGTACTCAAGGCCTTGGTAAGTCTAGCAAGTGGAGCACTCTCTGATGTCTATGTCATCTCTTCTGATGTCTATGTCAGAAGCTTTCTCTGTCCTTTTTCACTGTAACAAAGCTTCTGCTACATAAAAGTTCCCTGATCCCTGCTACACAAAAGCCTGGTCCCTGATCCTGAAGCAAAATCTTCTTTGGCGATCACAAATCTGACATCGCTAACCATAAGATATCAGTACAACATGGACATTTTTAATCTGTAATAAATGTGGCGTGGTCAGTTCTGCTTTAGCCCTCTTGGAAAATGCAGTGGTAAAACATTAGGGAATGATTTGGACATGCTGCAATCTGCATTTGCTTAGGCACAGTTTCATTTTTAAGGAACACAGGTGAATGCAGAAAACAGCACCTAGTTGAATGGCGTCATTTAGGAACACAGAGAAACGTGCACACACGTGAAGTATCTAGCTGCTGCCTCTGTGCACCTGGTGTGCCTTGAGCCATGCCTGTCCAACCTGGCGGCGGAACTCTCCGTCTGATTTCAGATGACTTCCGTCTCAGCACTCACAGTAATGCACAAGCTGTGGCCCTTGCAACACCTGTGTCCACGGCAAACTGCAAGGCTTTTCCACGGTGAAGAGCTGCATTTACTGTGACATTTGTGCATCTCTTAGTCATTTATTATGCAACGCTGTGTTATCACTTTATGAGACTCCCATCATATTTTGTTTTTAAATTTTTAATGTATTGAGTGTTGTGTCCCTAAACTCATAGGACTTTTCCCTAAGTCCTGTGATTTGTGTGAATTTTTTTGCACAGGATGATAAATTCCAAAGAAGCATGTATCACGTTACAAGCAGAATTGGCTATAATTTCAAAATATAATGAATGGCAGCTGCTTCTATACTGATATGTGAATTTAGCAATGTAGTTACACCATCAGAAAACAAACTACGCTGTTTACTCGGGGCGGTGGGTGGGGGTGCGGCTTTCAAAACACTTAAAAAACCTAAACTGATTCTTGTGACTTCTCTCTGCAACAGTTTCAGTTTTCCTATGTCCACAAGACAGAAGCGAAAGACCACAGGATGGTCTTCAACAGAGAAAGGACAGAAGTCTGTGATCTGTGGCCAAGTCTATGCTTGGACCCGGCGGCCCTGCTGTCCCTGAAGGAGACACCAGCACCAGAAGTCGAGGCTGGCAGACAGAGACGTCGGGGAGACCGGGCTCAGGGAAGAGGGCTCTCTCACGGGCTCCTTTCCGATGCATGGACGCGCCACATCTGAGCTAAACGCAGATACTCCCGACTTACCTTGGTAACCCGAGTGACTCTTCTCCACCAGCGAGAGACAACAGGGCTCAGGCTCCGTGAGGGCTGAGCTGTGCACGTGAATCAAGTAGGGGGTGATCTGGAATGGGCAGTAAGGCCGCTGCAGCTCCCCGGCTTCACCTCCGCTGAAGAAGAAAAGAGTGGTTAGTGCTGCTCATAAAGCGCCCACTTAGTCCAAGGTGAAATGAGGCCAGGGAAAATGTTCAGTCATTTTCAAGGGACACATGTCCAAGTCTAAAATGTCTAAACATATTTATTTACTTTTAAAAACTTTTTATTTTGTAGTCAGGTATAGCTGATTAACAATGTTGTGACAGACAGTTTCAGGTGAACAGCAAAGGGACTTGGCCATACATATACATGTATCCATTCTTCCCCAAACTCCTCTCCCATCCAGGCTACCACATAACACTGAGCAGCGCTCCCTATTCTACACAGTAGGACCTTCTTGGTTTATCCATTATAAACATAGCAGTGTTAAATATATTTATTTTTAAAAGAAGGGAAACGTCTTGGTTTATCCATTATAAACATAGCAGTGTTAAACATATTTATTTTTAAAAGAAGAGAAACGTTAGTTTAAATGTTTAGTACCCAAGGCAATGATACTTGTTTGTTATTCGATGAATAAGAGGTTTTCTGGAGACCTGGTTCATCACTCTGAGTGTGAACTGGTCACTGATTCCAGCGTGACTGTCCACCCCTGCTGGGAAGAGAGACAGGCAGAGCCGTCCATCTCATTTCATGTGTCTAAACCAAGCATCATGTAACAGGGTCCCTTGGGACCAGTGCTCCCAAGCCAGCCCCCAGGCACTCCCTCCTTTCTACATTCTTGTTCAAAAGACAGATCCAGCACCACCACTTAAAGTTGCTCCCCTGCCTGGTGCAGACTTGGCATTTGCCTCAGCATCACCCACAGTGCCTGGCAGGTGCGACAGCACAACGCTCTCCGCCACCCAGCACGGAGGCTCCTGAGGGCGGGGAGGCTCTACAACAACCCCCAAGATGTCCACCCGGTTTGACTGCCCAGCTACCGGGAAGAGGTTTCCATCTGGTTCTGACCAAACATCCCAGACTGAGGTTCACGCTCTGTTTCTGCCATCATGCCTCTCCTCTCTGACCATCATGAGCCCGGATGCTCAGGTGGGGTGTCTGCTCACCCAGCAGACCCACCCCCTCTCGTGCGCTCTGCTCTCCTCAAACTCCGGCGTCTCCTGCCACTTCTCTGCTCAGCCGTGACCCTGCTTCCTAGGTCACGGCTCGGAAGAGCGCCCTCTGCTGACACTGACCTGCAGCACCCGTACTTCCGCAGGTGGCTCTCCTGCGAGCACCACTTCCGTGAGCGCTTTTCTGGGGTCGTCTGGTCCTGGGCTTCTCATCACCAGTGACACATCAATGACCTGTGCATCTGTCTCTAGCCCGGCCTTCTCCCCTGAATCCCGGGCTCCTGGACCAGCACCTTGGCAGCATCACAGGGCAGATTTCTAGTCGACATGACACACTCATCCACAACTCATCATATGTTCCCCCACTCCAACTCTCCAGGCAGCTGCTAATCCTGCAATTTCCTCCACCTCACACATGGGCCCTTGAGCCAAAGACCCCCACATCTCCTTAACTACTCTGTTTCATACCCCAAACTAACCCATCAGCATACACTGTTTCTGTAGCTTCCCCTACAGAAACATCCAGAAGATCCACAGTATATCCATGTCCACCTGCATTGCCTGGTCCAGGACCCACCACCTCCTGGCTATACTTCTGCAAACCCGCTGCTCCAACCCCTAACCAGCACAGCACCTATCACAAGCCTTTCATACCATCAACGATACTTCCTTCTAAGAAGTGAAAATGCCCTGTCTCTACCCGCTGGACGTTCCTGAACCACTGGTGACCCTGGAGCAGCCACTGCCCAGGACCTGGATCTGGAGGGCAGTCATCTCTGCCGAGCTTGGGATGACAAGTCTGCCACAAAGGAAGTGTCAAAACCACTGGGGACTCTGGCCAGGTCAGGAGCTAACTTCGTTAGCCTAGCTAACCCGCAGCTCCTGCCGGCCACAGAGGAACAACAGGAACACTTGGAGGCTTGACAAGTACCTCACTGCTAGGATAAGACTCTGAAATAACAGTGAAGGAAAGGATAAAGAGAGCCGAGATTTGGTTCAAAATAACAGGGAGAGAGGCATGAGGTGGTGGAACAGATGACACAGGCCTGGCCATGGTGAAGTTATTCGTGCCAAATGATCAGTACATATCAGTTCATTACACTAGTTTTTATATTATTTTGAAAATTCTTGGAATTTTATAAGTGGCTTCCCTGAAAAAAAAACGTTTCATCCAGGAGTCAGAGAGCCCTATGGTCTCTGCCCCTGCTTCCTTGTCTTCTCCACCCTCCCCATCCCCATCCTCCCCGGAGCCAGGCGTGCTCTGCCCAGGGCCTCTGTACTTGCCTGGAACGTCTTCTCTCAAACACGCTGCTTCCTCACCTCCTTCAGGGCTCCGGTCAGTTAGGCCTCTAACTAGGTAAGAGTTCCTTGACCACCGTGGATACACTGGCAACCTCTCCACTGCCTGGAACCCCCTTATTCAGCTCCCGGTTCTACATGGAACTTACTACAACTGACGCATGTATATTTACACAGCTATTTCCTATTAGCCCCCATCCCTATAGAACACAAAGTCCATGAGGGCAGAACTCTGTTTTGATCCTAGCACCACAGTGCTCAGCTCAGAAAAAGCACCTGAAAGGCACCTGTCTGTTACTAAAGTAACAAACACACACAACGCTTACTATTTGGCAGGCACTGCTCTCAGATCTGGAGAAGGCAATGGCACCCCACTCCAGTCCTCTTGCCTGGAAAATCCCGTGGATGGAGGAGCCTGGTGGGCTGCAGTCCATGAGGTCGCACAGAGTTGGACACGACTGAAGCGACTTAGCAGCAGCAGCAGCTCTCAGATCTTCATGAACAACTCACCGGCAAGTGACAAAAGGAACCAGCATGGGCCTTCTCCCCTGCACCATTCCAGGTTATCCCAGCCCAAACATTCGAATACTATTAGCTCAGGTCTCCCCCCAAGTCCATGGAGTGTCTGAATGATCTATTACAAGGATTTCTCTTCTCTAAATATCAAGGCTATTTATTAATAGTAACTTCAACACTAATGTTGGTGATCGCAATGTCATTTTAAAATGTTTTTTTCTTTTACTATGAAGGGCTCTCCCAGTGGCTCAGTGGTAAAGAATCTGCCTGCCAATGCAGGAGACACGGGTCTGACACCTGGGAAGGGAAGATGCCCTGCAGGAGGAAATGGCAATCCACCCAGTATTCTTGCCTGGAACATCCCACAGACAGAAGAGCTGGCGGGCTACAGTCCATAGGGTGGCAACAGAATCAGACACAACTGAGCCATCAAACAACAAACATCAACATGTCATAGTAAACCTAAAGGAGAAAAAATCACTAACAGATTCTACCAGAATCAATTACAATTACACTTTTGATCTCTTTTTTTCTAGTTCTCTGTCCCTGGACCTTTTAGTGAAAGTTGCTCAGTCGTGTCTGACTCTTTGCGACCCTACAGACTATACAGTCCAAGGAATTCTCCAGGCCAGAATCCTGCTGTGGGGTAGCTGTTCCCTACTCCAAGAGATCTTCCCAACCCAGGGATTGAACCCAGGTCTCCTGCATTGCAGGTGGATTCTGTACCAGCTGAGCCACTAGGGAAGTCTTTAAGTCTTCTCATAAATATATCTATCTTACTTTAAGGTTGCTCAAAGTTGCAAAAATTAATTTTAAATGTGACTGAAAAACAAAAACCAAACAAAACCAAAAAAGCCCCAGACAACATTGGGCTTCAGACCCGAGTGATCTTTCCGGTCTTTTCTCCTACTATCTACTTTTCTCACAGGTACATGTATCTTCTCAGTCAAAACATAAGAACTCCTTGTAGTAAGAACCAGGTCTTGTCTTTTGTATCCGTGGAAGACCTAGCTGAATACAGAAGAATCAAAATAAGTGCTAAATAAAATCAGAGGGGTAAACTTGGAATTTGAGATTAACAGATACAGACCTCCTACAGCACAAGGACTATATTCAATTATCATGTAATAACCAGTAATGAAAAAGAATCTGGAAAAGAATATATATGTGAATAGTGGTGCTAGTGGTAAAGAAACCAACTGCTAAGGCAGGAGACACAGGAGATGGGGGTTGGATCCTTGGGTGGGGAAGATCTTGGGAGGAAGGCATGGCAACCCACTCCAGTATTCTTGTTTGGAGAACCCCTTGGACAGAGGAGCCTGGCAGGCTACAGTTAGGACTGCAGAAAGTCAAACACAACTGGAGCGACTTAGCACTAGCATGCACATGTGAACGATGGCACTAGTGGTAAAGAACTCACCTGCCAATGCAGGAGATCTAAGTGACATGAGTTTGGTCCCTGGGTCAGGAAGATCCCCTAGAGGAGGGCATGGCAACCCACTCCAGTTATCCTTACCTGGAGAATCCCATGGATGGAGGAGCCTGAAGGGCTACAGTCCACAGGGTTGCAAAGAGTCTGAAACAACTGAAGTGACTTAGTATGCATGTATATAACTGAATCACTTTGCTGTACACCTGAAATACTGTAAGTCAGCTATTGTTTTTTCATGTGTGTGCTCATGTCTTTGTGATGCCATGGATCGTATGCAGCCCACCAGGCTCCTCTGTCTATGAGATTCTCCAGGAAAGAATACTGGAGTGGGTTGCCATTTCCTACTCCAGGAAATCTTCCCAACCCAGGGACAAGCTACACATCAAGAAAAAATTAAAATATAATCAGAGCCTAACCCACTGCTCCTGGCCTCGGGGAGCCCCCATACTCACCCAATCCTGCAGAAGAAGGACTTCACTGGTGCCAATTCATACTGTGAGGCCTCTAGAAACAAAGATGCCCATCAGTGTCCTGCCTGGGGTGGCTCCCCCTCAAAGCATCACTAACCACACAGGACACTCTTAAGAGACAGAGCTACTCTTAAAATAGGACTCCTCTCCCCTTTACCAAGATCTCATCCCACCCAGGATTTACCCAGGGCTATCTTGCTGATCAGCAGCCCTCAGGAGAGGCCCTGAGAGCCACTGATGACAGCCTTTCCCTGCCATCTCCTGCAGCTCTGTGTTTCTACACCTGCCCGCACTCACTGCTTTAAACGTCAACATAGTCATCCTGTGACACAAGTATTTTGCTGGTGATATTCCATGCCATGGTAATAGTTTGGACACATCTCAAAAACTTGGAATTTAGACTACATAGAGCTTTTGGGTATAGGATATATAATACATTTTTTTCATTTGTGTTTTCTTTCCTTGGATAAACTTCCCAGAGCAATATGTGTACCTAAGGGATATGATCATTTCACGACTCTCATAATATGTTGGCAAACTAAGTTCCAGAAAGTGGTACCAATTCAGTGTCATTAATAACACTTTCTTGGGATTTCCCTGGTGATCCAGGGGTTGAGCATTGGCTTCCAGTGCAGGAGAGTTAGGTTTGATCCCTGGTCAGGGAAATAAGGTTCCATTCACTGCAAATACTGAGCCCATGTGCTCTAGAGCCTGTGCTCTGGACTAGAGAGCCTTCGAGCCACAACGAGGACCCAGCACAATGGAAAGAAAGAAAGAAATTTTTTCCCTCACAACTCTCATGCCAAAGTTTCTGCTTCAGTTTTATACACTTTTGCATTTGTTTTCCTGATTTACAAAGGGATAAATTTGCTCACCATAGGACACTGAGTCTATTCTCAAGTATTGCTGATTGCTTTTGCCTGGTGAGTCTAATTATACATCTTGAACATTTGTTCACTGAACAGTCCCCAGTTATAGAAACCAAGGAAATGTGTGTGTGTTTTTTTTTAATACGCTGAAGGTGCATTTAAATGAGAATTCTAAAGATCCAAAATACCAAATACAGTCCAGTCGTTTATATCCCTGAGGGAAGGATCATTAGCAAGAGTCAGAAACCGGACTTCTGAATAATCAAGAAAATTGTTTATGACTTTTAAAAAACCTCCAGTTTAAAAGTAAATGGACCAATGACCAAACTATCATAATTCATGAAGCTATAAGAGATGCAGTCCCAGATTTCTGGAACCAGAAGTTTGTTACAGAATATCCATGAGAAATAAATGAAAGAGCTTGACAAAGTGAGCTGCCCGGATGGCTCAGAGGTAAAGAATCTGCCTGTGATGCAGGAGACACAAAAGACACGGATTCGATCCCTGGGTTGGGAAGATCCCCTGGAGAAGGGAATGGCTACCCACACCAGTATTACTGCCTAGAGAATTCTATGAATGGAGGAATCTGGCGGGCAACAGTTAAAAGCATCGCAGAGTAAGACACAATTGAGCATAGTGAGAAAAAGAAGTGAAAAAATAACTTAAATTCATTTCTCTAAGATGTCCTGTTGTAGGCTCATATAAATCATGGAGGAATTAAGGCAAGAGAAGGATGTTTCAAAAACACTCTTAGTTTTCTGATCTGACTTTCAGATCAGGTGGGCGGAGCCAGGCTCAGGTGGGTGGAGCTGGGCTCAGGTGGGCGGAGCCGGGCTCAGGTAGGCGCCATCCCATGGGACCACTTTCAAGTGCTTAGCTTTGTCTGGGGCAAGGCTTCCTGCTTTAAGGTGCAGTCTCAGCAGCCAAGCTGTCAAAGGGGCTCTGGATTCACGTTGCCAAGGTGAAGGCCAGCTCCATACTGACAGGCAGTGTGACACTGGCACCTCTGTGACCATGGCAGCTCAGAAAGCTCAGCTCTTGACTGTGGGGGACCTGATTGCCACCCAAATCCCCAGGCTGTGCACTGAGGGGCTCTGAGATAGGACCACTCCATCCAGATGCCAGGATCCTCCAGCAGGTAGAGCTTGAACCCCCGTTAGGTGCCTGGCCCGGCTCTCTAAGCTGCGCGGCAGCCCAAGCTCCTGCCCCCAGCCCTCCTTTGGCCTTGCTCCTTCTGGCCAGGCCCATGATGTGGGTTGAGGGCTCCTCTCAACCCCTACTCCATAACCATAAGTGCCCTGCTTCTAAGCAGACCCAAATCAACACAGTTAATGTGTTGGTCCACCGGAGAAGTCTTTGTGAAAGTTAACTGGGTTACTTCACTAAAGCATCAAGAAGGGATCTTGACAACCAGTAACCACTCAATAGATGACAGCAGTAAAGATAAGCCTTTATGCTGTGGATGCTCCAAACATCCCCAGGGCTTCACTTACCCACTGACTGCTAGGTCCTCTCGGCAACCCTGTATTAACAGGCACATCAGAAACTAAGATTCTCATTTTACGATGAGAAGCCAGGTGGCCTCCAAGATTCACGTGTTCGGTCACTAGGTCGTCTCTTTGCAATCCCATGAGCTGCAGCACCCCAGGCTTCCGTGTCCTTCACTATCTCCCAGAGCTTGCTCAAATTCATGTCCATTGAGTTGGTGATGCCATCCAACCATCTCATCCTCTGTCACCCCCTTCTCCTTCTGCCTTCAATCTTTCCCAAGATCAGGGTCTTTTCCAATGAGTCGGCTCTTCGCATCACGTGGCCAAAGTACTGGAGCTTCAGCTTCACCATCAGTCCTTCCAGTGCATGTTCAGGACTGATTTCCTTTAGGGTTTGACTGGTTTGATTTCCTTGTAGCCCAAAGGACTTTCAAAGAGTCCAAGGTTCATGAGGGACATAATTCANCCCAGAGCTTGCTCAAATTCATGTCCATTGAGTTGGTGATGCCATCCAACCATCTCATCCTCTGTCACCCCCTTCTCCTTCTGCCTTCAATCTTTCCCAAGATCAGGGTCTTTTCCAATGAGTCGGCTCTTCGCATCACGTGGCCAAAGTACTGGAGCTTCAGCTTCACCATCAGTCCTTCCAGTGCATGTTCAGGACTGATTTCCTTTAGGGTTTGACTGGTTTGATTTCCTTGTAGCCCAAAGGACTTTCAAAGAGTCCAAGGTTCATGAGGGACATAATTCAATTTGAAACTCAGACCTTCAGATTCCAAGCTTAAAATTCCTTGCACATAAAAAATACTGCAACTCTACTGTAAGGTGAACTCGCCTGCACTATTTACACATCAGGCATCTGAATTCAGCTGCATTCCCCAGGAGTCCTCAAACACAGAACGTCAGCCTATGGGATCTCAAACGGTAGATGGGTGCCCACAGTCACTTCCACACCTGGGCTAGAGTGTGCAAGTTCTTGTTGCTGAAGCTGTGTTCTAAAGAAAGAGTAGTCAGCTCCTTCTCAGAGGTCTGTACGACAAACCTAAGTGGAAACGTGCTCTAACTCTGGGCCAGACCTGACAACCACTGAGTTGTCAGCTTCCTGTATCCTCTTAATGTTCTCTGAACTCAAAGGAAGGGACATAAGGAGGTAACACGTGCATAAGCCAGGAACAGTGTGGGGGCTAAAAAGTGGCTCTTGGGAAGAGTCTGGATCTTTGGGGTGCCTAAGGCAAAAGTACAGTGTCAGGAGTGAACGAGATGGACACCGTCTTTATGGAGCAAGTTAACGTTTAGGTCTGAAAGACAACAATTTCAGAGACTAGTATGTTTCTGCAAGTAGGGAAAATATTAAATAATTAGCAAAGATAAGAAGGTGAAAAAATCAGACAGAGACGGTAGGGCGATACTGAAAGGTAAATGAGAAAAGAGCTGGTGAACAGTCCCATGTGTGTGTTCTGTCCACAGTTGTACCTCAGCACCTAGAACAGCTCTCAGCACACAGAGACAGCTGCATAAATGTCCCCGGGATGAATACATGACAAAAAAAAGCAGAAAAACAAATATGGACAGTTAAAGTTTGACAACACATATTTAGGAAAGAGGAAGAAAAATGAAATCAGTGTTTCTGAATGATGAGAACAGGAAAGAAGGAAAGCTATGGCAAATCCGGAGAGCATATTAAAAAGCAGAGACATCACTTTGCCCACAAAGGTCTATATATTCAAAGCTATGGTTTTTCCAGTAGTCATGTATGGATGTGAGAATTGGACCATAAAGAAGCTGAGTGCTGAAGAACTGATGAGTTTGAATTGTGGTGCTGGAGAAGACTCTTAAGAGTCCCTTAGACTGCAAGGAGATCAAACCAATCAATCCTAAAGGAAATCAACCCTGAACAGTCACTGGAAGGACTGATGCTGAAGCTCCAATACTTTGGGCACCTGATGTGAAGAGCTGACTCACTGGAAAAGATCCTGATGCTGGGAAAGATTGAGGGCAGGAGGAGAAGGGGACGACAGAGGATGACACAGTTGGATGGTATCAATGACTCAATGGACATTAGTTTGAGNACTCACTGGAAAAGATCCTGATGCTGGGAAAGATTGAGGGCAGGAGGAGAAGGGGACGACAGAGGATGACACAGTTGGATGGTATCAATGACTCAATGGACATTAGTTTGAGCAAACTCTGGGATATGGTGAAGGACAGGGAAGCCTGGCATGCTGCAGTTCATGTAGTAACAAAGAGTAGGATGTGACTGAGCGACTGAACAATAACAAAACAGGAGAGAAGGAGCTGGAAGAAAAGCAGGGGTGACAGGTGTCTTTTCCGAAGCTTCTACAAAACGTGTACAGAGGACAGAGAGAGGGTCTGTGGTTAAAAAAAAAAAAGCCTGCAAAACTGATCTTCACTGGGCTGGGCAGTGGACTGAAAACCAGAAAAACGTACAGAAATCTGGATCTGCAGGATGAAGTTCTGGGGATCCACTTCACAACAGTGTGAACGGACTTCACGCTGCTGAACCATACACTCAAAAATGGCTGTTGTTCAGTTGTTAAGTCATGTCTGACTCTGCAATTCCATGGACTGCAGCATACCAGGCTTCCCTGTCCTCTACCATCTCCTGGAGTTTGTTCAAACTCATGTCCATAACGTCAGTGATGCCACCCAACCATCTCATCCTCTGCCACCCACTTCTCCTCCTGATTCAATCTTTCCCAGCCATCAGAATCTTTCCTAATGAGTCAGCTCCTACGATGGTAAATTTTGTGAATGTGTTTTTTTTTTACCATAATAAAATAATCAAAACGAGAGAAAAGAGTTTGGGAATAAAAAGAAAGCTGATCTATACTAAAATCTTTAAAAGATGTTTTATGAAAAGTATGAAATAAGATATAAAGGGTGACTTGAGAAAGGATTTGTCAGTCCCAGAAAAAACATCTACTTCTGCTTCATTGACTATGCCAAAGGCTTTGACTGTGTGGATCACAAAAAACTATGGGAAATTCTTCAAGAGATAGGAATTCCAGACCACCTTACCTGCCCCTTGAGGGTCCCTTGGACTGCAAGGAGATCAAGCCAGTCAATCCTAAAGGAAATCAGTCCTGAATATTCATTGGAAGGACTGATGCTGAAGCTGAAACTCCAATACTTTGACGACCTAATGCAAAGAACTGACTCATTGGAAAAGACCCTGATGCTGGGAAAGACTGAGGGCAGGAGGAGAAGGGGAGAAAACAGGATGAGATGGTTGGATAGCATCACCGACTTGATGGACATGAGCTTGAACAACCTCTGGGAATTGGTGATGGACAGGGAAGCCTGGTGTGCTGCAGTCCATGGGGTCACAGAGAGTCGAACATGACTGAGCGACTGAACTGAATTTACCTCCCTCCTGAGGAATCTGTATGCAGATCAAGAAGCAACAGTTAGAACCGGATGTATACTGTCACTCTGCTTATTTAAGTTATATGCAGAATACATCATGCGAAATGCTGGGCTGGGTGAAGCATAAGCTGGAATCAAGACTGCTGGGAGAAGTGTCTATAACCTCAGATAAGCAGATGACACCACCCTTATGGCAGAAAGAGAAGAGGAACTGAAGAGCCTCTTGATGAAAGTGAAAGAGGAGAGTGAAAAGGTTGGCTTAAAACTCAACATTCAAAAACTAATGTGAAGCTAAAGCCCCAATATTTTGGGCACCTGATGTGAAGAACTGACTCACTGGAAAAGACCCTGATGCTGGGAAAGACAGAAGGCAGGAGGAGAAGGGGAGAACACAGGATGAGATGGTTGGATGGCATCACCAACTTGCTGGATGTAAGTTTGAGCAAGCTCTGGGAGACAGTGAAGGACAGGGAAGTCTGGCGTGTTGCAGTCCATGGGGTCACAGAGAGTCAGACATGATGGAATGATTGAACTAACTAACTGAGAAAGGATGAATGAATGCATGGAATACACATGACATGGGATAGAAAATCACAAAGAAGATTTCGAGTAGGAATCCATCCCCCAGCCCCCAGTTCAGGCAAAGCAGCATTTCCAAAGGAAAACAAAAGGATGGGAGTCAAAACTTTAAAGGAGAAGAAAAACTGGAAAGGGATCTAACTTTGAGAAGCTTATCTCTAGAGAGAGAGATAATGAAGTCAGTATAAGAGGAAAGACACTGAACTGTATTCACGTGAAGGAAACAGAGCCTTTGTAGCAATTAATCTGCTATATAGCATGCTGTAATCGAACCATATTTATAGCACATAATCTGTGAAATTAAGTTGACTAAATGAAAGCAAATTTATTGGACCTTTATGTCATTAGAAGCATTTAAAATGTGATTTTCATCACACTTTGCCTTTTAAAAACAAATAAGAAAAACCATATAATTTGCAATGCTGAATAATCCATTCACTTGTGTACTATTTCTGGTAGAATGTAATTGATCTTAACCAGGTGAGATAAACATCTGAATATTGGTCCCATTACCTCTTTGTGTCCAGTTGTTCCAGAACGGAAGCTGAGCATGGGCAGTGTACGTGTAGAACACCCTCATGTCTTGAGGGGCAAGCAGTTCAACAAAATGACAAGACTCCAAGAACTCTTTCTTACAATTCAGGATCGAAGGAGCCTGTTCAGAGACGTGCACTAACCTTCCAGACAGAAATAAAAACACTGCCACAAAGGTACCCTATGAAAAACATTCAAAATAAATGCAGTGTTGAGATATGATTAGCAACATTTCCTAAATAAATTTCATCTAAATGTCTACTATGATCAATAACTTAAAACGTACACACACGTACATCTGGCAAAGGTAACAATACTCTCCGACATACTTCTTAGTTATCACTGTAAAACCGGAATTTTTCCTTCTGAAGCAAGTTCTGCCAAATGATACACCAGCTCATTCTATACCTACTAAACAGTGAATCCCTAGTGGCTCAGACAGTAAAGAGTCTGTCTGCAATGCAGGAGACCTGGGTTCAATCCTTGGGTCAGGAAGATCCCCTGGAAAAGGGAATGGCAACCCAGTCCAGTACTCTTGCTTGGAGAATTCCATGGAGAATTCCTGGCAGGCTACAGTCCATGGGATCAGAAAGAGCTGGACATGACTGAGAGTGACTAACAGTTTCACTTCCACACTACATACTGTGTTCACTTGATTCCTTCTTTGCAAACTGTGCTGTATACCTAACAGGACGGTCTTCCCTTTGCCTGTGCATGTCTAGGCTTCAAGATTAAGCTCTAGATTTACTCGCTCCAAGATGCTGTCTTTGACATACCTCATAAGAATCATTTCTCTAATCCGTTCCATCAGACATAAACATAATCTACTTATAATCAGCCACGATTCGTACTGGCTAGCACTGGCATATGTTTTCCTCTCTAGTGTTAATTTGAAGATCTTAAAAGGAAAATGTTTTTCTAAAGCTTTTTTTCTTAAATCTCCATAGCACTTACGACAATACTGTAAACACTCTAGTTACTAATAGTAAAACAAGCATGTAACATTAGGGATATCTCGTTCTCCAGTATTATAAAATCTTTAAGTTACAATTATGTTGTTCAGTTCAGTCACTCAGTTGTGTCCGACTCTTTGCAACCCCATAGACTGCAGCACGCCAGGCTTCCCTGTCCATCAACAACACCCAGAGCTTGTTCAAACTCTTGCTCCATCTACTCTGTGATGCCATCCAACCATCTCATCCTCTGTTGTCCCCTTTTCCTCCTGCCCTCAGTCATTCTCAGAATCAGGGTCTTTTCCAGTGAGTCAGTTCTTCACATCAGGTGGCCAAAGTATTGGAGCTTCAGCTTCAGCTTCAGTCCTTCCAATGAATATTCAGGACTGATTATGTTGCTGCTGCTGCTGCTAAGTTGCTTCAGTCATGTCCGACTCTGTGCGACTCCATAGACAGCAGCCCACTAGGCTGCTCCTCTGTCCCTGGGATTCTCCAGGCAAGAATACTGGCGTACGTTGCCATTTCCTTCTCCAATGCATGAAAGTGAAAAGTGAAAGTGAAGTCGCTCAGTCGTGTCCGACTCTTAGCAACCCCTTGGACTGGAGTGTGCCAGGCTCCTCCATCCATGGGATTTTCCAGGCAAGAGCACTGGAGTGGGGTGCCATTGCCTTCTGAGGTCTACACAAAAAATGGGCTTCCCAGATGGTGCCAGTGGTAAAGAACCTGACAGCCAATGCAGGAGACATAAGAGGTGCATGTCCAGTCCCTGGATCAGGAAGATTCCCTGGAGGAGGGCATGGCAATCCACTCCAGTATTCTTGACTGGAGATCCCCATGGATAGAGGAGCTTGGTGGGCTACAATCCATCGGGTCACAAAGAGTCAGACTGAAGTGACTTAGCATGCATGCACTACACATAAATTGAGTAATCTCCATCATGTCAGCAAAACATGAGCCTCAATTCTGTCCACATGAAGAAAAGATAAATGCTAAATAACTCTTTCAAAATTTTACAAAAGATGACATCATCTCAACTCACCTGCTCTATAAAATCCAGTTGTTACAACCTGGAGTAGTAGGTATTGGAACTAAGAATGATATAAATAGAAATCAACATTTGGAGATTAGAATACGATGCAGGAAATTACTCTGTAGTGTTGCTTTTTTTCCTTTTCTTAATTTGGGAGAACTCTAGGAGAGCGAGGTACCCCAGAACCAAAGCAAAGCTGACTAACACGTGCTGCTTCCTGTTTTCAGGTGTTTTCTTTGTCAAGGGCAGGAGAAACTCAAGATGCCTCATTAGCAGTTTTCTCCAGTTGTTTACCTCAAACTGTGGTTACTGAAATGCTCAGTTGTCACTTTTAAGAATCTACATCAAGATAAGGTCCCTAGGAAAAACCACCCCGGCTGATATGGCAAAATCGGTGAATTCTTACTGTGGTTTTGGACGTGTGCTCTGAAGCAATAGTGGCCAGCTCCTCCAGACTGTACAAGGTCACATCAGCTTGAGGTGCTCTGTTCTGACTGAGAATCTGGAAAGACTCATTGTTTGCTAAGAAACACAGGAAAATAGATAGGTAGTCTGTTTCACAACAGTATCTTTAAGAAGTCATTTTCATCACGATTACAGTTGGCTAGTTTTTTTAGGATAAGGGCACCTCAGAATATTTTCCTTGAAAGATCAGTTTTTTCTTTCACCTCAAACACTTACAGTTGTATAAACTTAAGATTTTGAATTTATTAATTTGGCATGTTCTGGTTCATAGGGAACGAGATAAGTTTAAAGTACCAAAACAAGGTACCGAAACCAAAAATTCTCAATATACACAGTGGGGATTTATATGGCAGAAANTGTATAAACTTAAGATTTTGAATTTATTAATTTGGCATGTTCTGGTTCATAGGGAACGAGATAAGTTTAAAGTACCAAAACAAGGTACCGAAACCAAAAATTCTCAATATACACAGTGGGGATTTATATGGCAGAAACATTACTCCAGTATTCAGGAATTATATATCATCTATGAAGCCACAGAAGTTTGTGCTACAGAATGTGCACTTTTAAAATCCTTTGAGAAGAAAGTTGTCAAAAGAAAAAGTGTTTACAACCATTCCATTTTAATTTGGTAAATTCCTGACATGACATGACTGCATTTTGAAAGTATGTCTATGACAGGGAAATGTAAATGTATCTGGTCCAACTATTCCCCCCCGCAAAAATCATAGAAGACAATATTCCTTTAAAAAGTGAATCTTCAAAATGTGGTATGCCAAACTCTTACTCTCCCGAAATAAAGCTGCAAAATATTGCAACAAAAATGCTAAACTATTACACAAATAGGGCTTTTTGGATGGCTCTGGTAAAGAATCCACCTGCCAAGCAGGAGACGCAGATTCGATGCCTGGATTGGGAAGATCCCCTGGAGAGGGGCATGGCAACCCAATCCAGTATTCTTGCCTGGAGAATCCCATGGACAGAGGCACCCGGCAGAGGCACTAGGGATTGCAAAGAATTAAGACATGACTGAAGCACAAGCACACAGTGCTAATTTGAAAAACTAAGATGCCAATAGCATCAGTGTAGATTTACTCATCTCACAAAGAACAGCATAAAAAACTGAAAACATTTCTGTGCCTAAAACCAGGCAGACAATGCTTCTGGCCTGGCTGCCATTTATGAGCAGTGATGTGTGTGTAAGACTGTATTTTCTGGGCACCGTTTACCTTGTACACTGTGTATGCAGAGAAGGGCATAGTTAAGGGCATCCAGTGTGCTTGGTTTACCATGTCTTTCTGATGGGAAGTATTTTTTCGTTTCTTGGACAACTGTTATAAATTCTTCAGAAACTCTGTTTCGATTTTGCTGTTCACTGTAAGATCCAAAAAAAAAATTCTAAATTCACATTTTGGATTACCACAGGTCAGCTTTCATTGAACAGTGTATTTCGGGGCCATGACTGCTTTCTGAGCACTTAACATGAATCAGCTCATCCAGTTCACAGATTTATTATCTCCTTTTTACATGTGGGGAATCACAGGTCAAGAAATTGGTAAACATCAAATCTATTCTACTGTTTGATTCCCACTTCAGCCTAGAGTCAGCAATTCCCTAACCACTTTTTACCTACTTATAATTTCCTTCAGTGTCTCCAGGGTATTTCATTCCAAGCTGCTGGAGACTCCCGGTAAACTTTTTCGTAGGCTTATAAACAAAATGCAAAAAGATGGAAGCCCGTCTTTCCCTTCTACTGCCCCAGCAAAGAACAACAAACACATCAGGTCATTTCACCTGTTGCTGGTCTGCACGAATTTGCTCTGCAGCTCGCATTTCTGGCTCCATAGCTCAGCAGCATCATTCCCGGGGGCCTCAGGATCACTGGCCTGTGGTCCTTCAAGTTCATGACGTTGGTTTCCCCTGGGGTTCTCAGATTTACCACTGGACCTTTCTACATCTTCACAGGGATTCATCTTTCGCCCAGCAGCCCTCAGTCAGTCGCCTGCTCTTTGCTACTTTGCAATCGGCGACCTAACCATATTTCTCATTGTGGTCCATTTCAACGCTTAGAGATGTCAGTCATCATTAGCTGTCAATTACTGACCCTGATCCTCCGGGGGCACTTTTCGCCCCAGTATTTCCCTGCAATTTGGGATGTCTCCGCTCACCGGAGATCCACCCTGGAGGGGGAGGGTGGAAATAAAAGTGACAAGTGTCAAGAGAAACACAATTCGATTCCGGAAGCCTGGCTGTGGCTCCTAGGGTGGGCAGCCCTGGGGGAGACCCCGGCCCCGGCAGCCCCAATAATCGCGGCGCACCCAGGAACAGGACCGAGCAAGAAGCCACTTGAAGCACAAAGTTCCCACAGCGCAGGACAGGCTTGAGGCGACCGCGGGCGGCAGGCTCCGAGCCCACCCCGCCCGGGCCGAGCACTCACACACCGCCGCCGGCGCTGCTGAGCCCAGCGGACCCGATCCCGCGCGGTCTCGAGGCCCGCCGCGTGCCAGGCGAGAGCCGGCACCACGCCCCCCGCGAGCCACGTGACACGGCTCCACCCCCCGGGGCGCGCGTTTGGCTGCCGCCGCCAGCTCTACGGGTTCCCATTGGCCCGGGGGCGGGGTCCGCTCCGGGGCGCCCGGGTTACATAAGGGGAGGCGAGGGAGCGAGGGCAAAGGCGGTAGAGTCCGTTACGTAACGTCGGGGATTCGGCCTGAGGAGTGCACAAGACTAATCCTACTGGTCGGCGCCAAGGCACGGGGCGGAGGGACCCTGAGGAAGCCCTAGTCCCCGCCCCCTTACGGCGTCGGGGGATGGGTCACGGGGGCCGCTGGAGCGAGCGCGGCAGTGATAGGGCGCCGGAGCCACCAATCACGAGGGGGCGGGCCCCGAGCGGCAGGGTGGGTGGGATCGGCCCAGCCTCCAAGTGATTGCCAGCTGCACCCCACTCCAGTTCTCTNTCACGGGGGCCGCTGGAGCGAGCGCGGCAGTGATAGGGCGCCGGAGCCACCAATCACGAGGGGGCGGGCCCCGAGCGGCAGGGTGGGTGGGATCGGCCCAGCCTCCAAGTGATTGCCAGCTGCACCCCACTCCAGTTCTCTTGCCTGGAAAATCCCGTGGACAGAGAAGCTCGGTAGGCTGCAGTCCATGGGGTCGCTAAAAGTCGGACACGACCGAGCAAATTCACTTTCACTTTTCACTTTCATGCACTGGAGAAGGAAATGGCAGCCCACTCCAGTGTTCTTGCCTGGAGAATCCCAGGGACTGCGGAGCCTGGTGGGCTGCCTTCTCTGGGGTCGCACAGAGTCGGACACGACTGAAGCGACTTAGTAGCAGCAGCAGCAGTAGCAACCAGGGAGCGCTAGGAGGTGTCTGGGAGAGTGGAGCCGGCGGGTTGGGCATCCGGAGGAGGGCGCTGGACGTCCTAGCGCAGCGCTTTCTTTATGTCTTCTCGAGTTCCCGTCATTTCCATCTTTGTTAACTACCTTCTTTCCCTCACTCCTGCCGACACTAAGTGAGCGGCTGGGAGGACCCAGACCGTGTAGCCGACCTGGGAAGATCAAACCTGGTTTTCAAAAGTGGAAACATTTCCCTCGTTTTCCTAAAGATTTCATTTAGCAACTGGAGAAAGACAAGTGTTTGTAAAAGACACTATTTTGTAAAGGAAAGTGTAGAGAAGCCCTTTAAAAAACCCGGAGTGCTCTTTTTAATTGTGTCTCGACTTACCTGAAGTGGAAGATGCTATGCAGAGATTCTGCGCGTCTCCAGTGCCTGGTACAGAAATCTTCAGTATTGGTTGGATGAATTGAAGCAATTGTGCATAAAAGAGGAGGGTAAAGCTGAATGTGGCAGGTCATATTAAGTATTGAATGCAATGAGCATGTACAGTGACTCAGTCGTGTCCGAATCCAACTCGAATCCAACTCTGTGACCCCACGGACTGTAGCCCTCCAGGCTTCTCTGTCCTTGGGATTATCCCGGCAAGAATACTGGAGTGGGTTGCCACTTTTCCAGGGTATCTTCCCCACCCAGGGATGACCCACCGTCTCCTGTGGCTTCTGCATGGGCAGGCAGATTCTTTATCATTAGCACCACCTGGGAAGCCTGGGTATTAGATAAACCACCTTATTTTTTCAAATGATGTTCACTCTCCTCTGAAGCCGTTTTGTTAAACTGCATTTATTCAGCAAATATTTACCGAATGCAAGTCTGGGGATTGCAGGTCTTGATGGAGAACAGAGAGTTGTTTTCTACACAGTACGTGTGCGTCATACATCCAAACAGAGTGGTCAGATAGGCAATTGGATTTGCCAGCTGGGAGCTTAGGGGAGAAACCAGGGGTGGGGATACAGCTACATTTAAGGGAGTCATCAGAGTCTCTATGGCGCTCACAGTGGTGGGTAAAATGGTGTCAGTGACAGAGTACAGACAGAGAAAAGCCAAAGGCCAGGCATCAGAGCATAGGGAGATAAGGTCTGGCAAAGAATAAGGAGCCATAGATAAGGTTGAAAGAAAGCCAGGAGTGTGGGGTCCTGGACGCTCCATAATGAAGCATTTCAAGGAGACAGCTGACAACTGTATCAAATACTGGTGACAAGCAGAGTGAGACAAAGGCAGAGAATTTCCTGTTGGCCTTCACCAAGACGATGACCTTGGTTACAGATGTCTCAGTGGTGTGGACTGAAGAAAAAGAGGATGTGCCATGATGACTACAGGAAGACATAGGGAGGAATTTTGCTGTGAAGAGCTATAGACAAGCATTTGTTGACTGGAGGCAGGGATGCGGGGATCACTATTAAGTGATGGCATGATCCAGTAGGAGGTGAATGAATCCAGAGAGGTGAATGACAGAGAAAGGAAGAGCTGCAGACAAGAGGCAATGGCTGGAGAGAAGTCCTGAGGCTGGGAATCCAGTGTTGCCCAGAGGCAGGCACTTCTGCCAACAGGGGATTGTCCATGTGGTGGTATAGAGCCAAGTAGATTTCTAAATGCACTTAACTATTTAAAGGATGAGGGGAAAAAATATTTCCTAATAGTAACTATACCATAATTGGTTTATTTAGTAAATTCTAGTTTTACAGGTTGAATTTTCTGCTACTATGAAAAGCAGCTCAGTTGGAAGTCAGTTTGCTTATTTTTTAAATGAGCTAAGCAGTCTGGTCAATTTTAAAGCAAATAATCCTTGTTCAAAACCAATGAAAAAACTACTGTACTTAAAAAAAAAAAATTTCATTCGTGATGCAAATGTAGAATTATCGTGTAGGGGACGCAACTCATTAGACAAGATGGTTGGATGGCATCATCAACTCAATGGAGATGAGTCTGAATAAACTGGAAGACAGTGGAGGACAGGGAAGCCTGGCATGCTGCAGTCCATGGGGCCACAGAGTCAGACATGACTGACTGAACAAGACAAGGGGAATCTGCCCCCATTCTTTGACTGAAATGTCAACACAGAGGAAGATATTCATAGAAGTTCCACTTCTCCTTTGGGTGACAGGTAGGACTCCCTTCTACCTCTGAGGTGAGCCACGGTCAACTAAGTCACTTTGGTCGATGAAATGTGAGCAGAGCTACTGGCTCCATATCCAGACGGGGGCTTTGAGAGCCAGTGCACAATTCCCGATGGTTCCTTCCTTCTGCAGTGATAAACTAAAACGGATGTTTACAGGAAGTTCCCCACCCTGTCTCCAGGAGCTGATGATAGCGCCTTCCTGCTGACTGGCATCAGACACAAAGCACAAGCGAGGAAAGAACTTGAAGCCGTTGCGATTTGGGGGGTGTCTCTTATACTGTTCAACACACTTCCAGCATATTGAGTGATAACAGATGGTGACCAAAAATGCCAGCAAGTTCAGCAGATGTGTCTGGAGTGATCTCTGGGTGGGTGACGGGGCCCTTCTCTGCAACAGTTAATGACAGGAAGAGCATGAGGAAGGAGGGGTTTCCTTGTCTGGTGAACACTGAGTTTGAGAGGACTGTATCCAATAGGCCAGGAATCATCAGCAGATTAATGAATGGAGAGATCAAGAGCAGAGAGATTGCTTGGGGGTGGGTGGTTAGGTAGAATGAAAAGAGAAGTTGGCTGAGAACCCACCCTAAGGAACCCTGACATTTAAGGGATAAGCAGTGAAAGAGGAGCCCATTTACGGTAGATTTTTCTTTAAAATCTTGAAAATGATACCAAGGGTTCACATGTATTTCATTCTCTCAAGGTCCTGAACAAAAGGCAGAATTCTCAGTGCTTTTCCAGGGACATGACTGCTTGTCAGACAAGAAAAGCAGTCACCATTTAACTGAGGCAATAGAAAGAAGTCAACCTCTTTTTCATCAGATTCTACTGAAAACTGGTATCTCATTGTAAACGTTAAGTCTCCTTCCACCCATGTTACATTGTTCTGTAGGGGTTGTAGAATAAGTGTGGAAGTATATTCAAGGGGAAAGAGATACACTGAATGAAAACAAGAGACGTGGTTTGGCGATGTCCATTCCCCACCCAGGTCAGCTTCCCCACATCCTACGTGGGCAGCTGTCTGATCCACCACATACTGGCCAGCTCTGCACAACTTATTTCCAAAAGACCATCTATTTAAGAAACTCAAAAGCCAAATCCTGAGTGTTTCAGTGACAATAAGGAAGCCAGTTCCCCAACATCTCCTCGGCTGAAGAGCACTTTTTTATGTAGGGAGTAGGGTGTGAGGAAATCAGGGTCCTCAGGCAATGAGGAAGGGGAGTCAGGGTCTGTAAGGGATGAGCAGTAGGGAACGCTGTTTCAGGACTTGGACCACATGCTACTCCTCTATCAGGGACACAGGCACCAGAGTTATGTTTATAACACTTTATTCAGTTCATTATAGCAGGTGAGTTCCCAGCTAAACACACAGATACAGGTGGGGTATTCCTGGGTTAACGCAGCAGCCAGTGGGTTACACGGGACCAAGCACCAAAGCTGCAGAGTCAGACCTGGCAGAGACCTGAGACGAGGGTGGGCCACTGTCCAGACACTGACTGCTGTCCCCCTTCTCCCAGCAGGGCATACCGCAAGGCACGTCTTCAACCTCATACCATTGCACTGACGTCAGGGGAACAGATGTTAAAGAAGTGGAAACCAGGTCCTGATGCACCTTAACTGCTGTCGCTTTGTACATTACCAAGTAGCATGTGAATGAGACTTTGTGAACATTCTGGTCACGGTGAGCCCCAGGGTGCTAAGACGTCTTTCCCCTTCAGTGCTTCCTCACCTGTTTTCATTCCTACCTGACTTCTTGACCTTAAGCCACACACCCTGGTGTCCAAAGTCTCACGTACACAACAAAAGTCTCAGCTGACAACACCTCTGCCCAAGGCAGCGTCTCATGCAGAAAGTCTGTGACGTCAAAGAAAGTGTCTCTTGTTAGCTGTCCCCTGGGAAGAGGGTCATCTACCCTGACCAATGCCTAGTAGAAAGTGAAATTTACAAGACAGATTTAGGGAGTGGAGTATGGATCACAATTGGAAACAAACTGCAAGAAGCTGTTATCTATGGGGACTGGACCAGAAAATGACCCGTCTGCAGATGGTCTCACGTGAAGGCTACAAAATCGCTGCTCACATATTATTAGAAACATACTGGAACTTACAGCTGACGATCTGCAAACTGCTGAGTAAAACGCTGCCCACAGGTAGGAGATGGTCAGCATCGAGCTCAAATCCTCTTTAAACCTCAGGAAAAATGCTAGATCGGAAGGGCAAGACCTATAGCCTTTCAAGGGCAAGAAAGGCCTGCCAGGATGTCAGAGGTTCACACACAACATTACAAGTTTAATTCTGAAGGGCACCTTGAGTTCCACTGGTCACTTTTCTGAATTTATCTGGCAGGAACAAACTTGATGTCTGACTGGGATTTAACTTTTTGGCAAGATAGAAACTTTGGTCACAGCCATAGTTCTATAAAAATGTTTCAAAGAGATTATTATTTCTGATTAAAACAATATTTTTAGAAAGTGGTACATAACAGTAACAAGAAAGTAAACATCTTCATATCTAATGTAAGAGCAAAAACTCTTTACCAGTATCTTATTTTAAAATACAGCAAAAGAGTCAGTAGTGTCTATAAACAGTAGAGAGTTCTGCTATAGGGAATCAGAAAAAGAGCAAAATAAGGCACAGCCTGTTACTGTCACAGATTTGTGTTAGGCAGTAGTGTTCTTTCTGGAAGGCACAAATTGGAATCTGATTACCCAGAGGTTTAAAATGAGGGTAATGTCATATGATGAGGACAGTTAACTTGGAACAAATTTCCTTAACTGCAGTCAATAGCAATTAACCAGACAACATTACTGCTAGGTTATAACACTCTGCAACTGAAGAAGTCCTCTCCATCAGCCCATTTGTAAATCTGAAAAGGCACTGTGCAAAACGGAGGCTGGGCTGACCATGCTTCTAGTTTGGAGTGCATATTACAAAACAAAGGCACATCTCCTAGGAAACAAACTTTACAGTCACTAACAGAAAAATAATCATTTTAGATAGAACAGTAGGCGAGCTTGATACTATAGCAGGTTCTAAATTAAAAGTCTTCTGAAGAGGTGTCTTGAACAGCAGGCTGGAGTTTCACTGGTTCTTCAGGAAGATATACTCCACACTAATAAGCAGAGGAGATTTAAAAAAGGATGGGGGAGTGGGGAGAATAGCTGTTTAGTCTTTCAGTGCAAACACAGAATAAACATCAAACACTACAGTCTTAAGTGTGAACAGAAATTCAATTTCTGGCCAATTTCTGTGGCTTCTCTACATTTTGTGGAAGATTAGAGAAAGCAGCTGAAAAAAGGACCCAAGACATGTTTCTTTAAATAGTTCTTGTGTTCTGGACTACTATTAAATGGCAATGGGCTGTTCTGATACTGTCTACAGTAGTAGTAATGGTTATAATAATAGTATTAGTGATAGTGTGGGTGTATATATGTTTTTTTATATAACTATTATTAGTATTATATGCCAGGCACCATACTAAGCACATTTTATGTATTAACAGCTTTGTCCTCATAATAAACATATGAGGTAGGTAGTAGTATTATTGTCCCCATTTTATAAATGAGGAAATTGAGGTTCAGAAATATAAAATTACTTGTTGAAGGCCACACAGTTGGATGGTAGAGTGGATCAGAAGTAGTCCATGCTCTTCATCACTAGGCTATACTATTTCTCATGAAAGGAAATATCTGATGAAAGTATATTCATAGATCAAACTTATGGATCAGGATAATGTTTATATTGAAAATCTCAGATTCAGCACTCAAGTATTTACAACACTTAGTAACAAAAAGGAAAACCTTTGGGATACATTAACATCTCCAAGGGAACTTTTATTCTGAGCTCTTGTACATGGAGTCAAATGTGAACAGACAAGACTTTCGGCAATGAGTTTGGAGCAGGAGAACTCACCGACAATGATAATGATGATGATGACCACAACGGTGATTCCTATCGCCCACATCTGTAACCAAACACACGTCCACTTCACATTCGTGACAACTGAAGAGTATCATTTAGTATCATTCTAGTCACAGAAGGAGAATTTAAGGTAACCACCCATCCCAACCTATCCGCTTTTTTATAACACGTTCAAATGATTTATGGTCCCTAGATAGGCATCTGTCTGTGGATGGACGAATTAAGCCTGGGTCAGGCATCAGAAAGTGTCACTCTTCCAACCCAGGAAGGGATGTGACCACGGCCCACTTCTTTGGCAACCATGTGAACTCTGCTTTGGGCCCTGCTCCTCATATGGTGCTTCCTGCTTTTCCGTGGAGCATGCTGCAGCTCTCCAGCATCTCTTTCCTTTTACCCTGGAGCCATCTGCACCTGCATGCAAACTGACCTTCCTGTTCCAGCCCTCTCCTGTCAGTCTGTGTGCAGGGCTGGAAGGAGCTGCTGTCTGTGACTGATTCTGGACCCGCTTGGTTCTACAAACTTCTGAAGGTCAGCCACAGAGCATGGAGCATTCTCAATTGTGGGGGCAAAAAAAGGATATGTAGTCAAGAGTTTTAGATTCAAAATCAATGCAAATTTCTGTGTGGGAAGTCAGATTCACCTCTAAGACTCATGAAAGTCTAGTATTTGTAGCCTTTGTCTACCCCTTGAGACAAGATGGTGACTTGATATAAAGACCAGTTAAAAGCGAAGTACCTTGCAATTCTTCCACCAGTATTTTCTCTTCAACTTGGCAGCACTTGTTTCAAATTGGGAGGCTCCTGCCTGTAGCGCATCTGCACGGTCATCCAATTCTGAGAGCTTCTGGTCTCTTTCCAACACTTTATCCACATTGACTCTCATGATGTCCACCACCTGATGAATACGATCACACTCAGGTATAAGAAAAGAAAAACGCAGCTCCTCAATGAAGTTTACTGGCATTTTTTTTTTTCCAGGTCAGCTCTTTACTCTTTTGAGTCAAACTTTCATTTAAAAAAAGGAAAAGAGTTGACTGTTTCACGATAGAAATACTCAGCAAACTAGAATAGAAGGGAACTTCCTTAACATGTTACAGGGTATCTGTGGAAAAAGCCACAGTTAACATCCATGCTTAATGGTGAAAGACAAGGAGGCCCACCTTCACTACTGCTGTTCGACATTGTACTGGAAGCTCTGGCCAGGTAGGAAAAAGAAATTAAGAGCCATCCAAATTAGAAAAGCTTTCTGGTGGCTTCCCTGGTAGCTCAGCTGGTAAAGAATCTGTGTGCAATGCAGGAGACCTGGGTTCAATAGCTGGGTTGGGAAGATCCTCTGGAGAAGGGAACGGCTACCAACCCCAGTATTCTGACCTGGAGAATTCCATGGACTGTATAGTCCATGGGGTCGCAAAGAGTTGTAAACGACTAAGCAACTTTCACTTTCCTTTCAAATTAGAAAAGAAGTAAAATAATCTGTTTGCGGATGATTCCATGTACAGAAAATCCCAAAGAATCTATGAAAAAACCCTACTAGAGTTAGTAAACAAACTCAGTAAAGTTTTAGGGTACAAGATCAACAGCCGTAAATTAGTGTGCTTCCATAACTAGCAATGAAAAGGAAATTAAGAAAACAATTCCATACAATAGCACCCCCCAAAATAAAATACACAGGGATAAATTAAACCAAGGAGGCCAAAGACTTGCATACTGAAAACTACAAAACACTGCCGAAAGGAATTAGACCTAATGAAATGGGAAGACATCCCACATTCATAGGTTGACTTAATTAACAGTGTTAAGATGGCAAAACTCCCCCTAGTGATGTACACATGTATAGATTCAACTCCATCTCTATCAAAATTCCAATGGCTTTTTTTTTTTTTTNTCATAGGTTGACTTAATTAACAGTGTTAAGATGGCAAAACTCCCCCTAGTGATGTACACATGTATAGATTCAACTCCATCTCTATCAAAATTCCAATGGCTTTTTTTTTTTTTTTGCCTAAATGGAAAAACTAGTCCTCAAATTCATATGGAATTCCAAGGGGCCTTGAACACTCGACACAATATTGAAGAAGAAAAATAAAACTGGAGGAGTCACACTTTTGAGTTTCAAAACTTGGTGTTTAGATAGCCACATGCGAAAGAATGAAGTTGGACCCTTATCTTACCTCACGTGCACAAATTAACTCAAAAAGGATCAATGACCCAAATACAGAGCTGAAAACTATAAAACTCTTAGAAGAAAACATAATTCTTTACATCTTTACATCTTTGCCTGTAGATTTGACTCCCAAAACAAGAGCAACAAGAGAAAACAACAGATAATCTGGATTTCATAAAAATTAAAGTCTTTTGTGCTTCAAAAGACTATCAGGGATTTGAAAAGCCAACCCACAGAATGGCAGAAAATATCTGCAAATCATATATCTGACAAAGATTTAACATCCAGAATATATAAAGAACGCTTTATCAACCAACATTAAAAACAGACTACCCAATTAAAAAACTGGTGATGGTCTTGAACAGACATTTCCACAAAGAATTTATACAAACAGCCAATAACCACATGAGAAGATATTCAGCATCTCTGGTCACTAAGAAATGCAAATTAAAACCACAAAGAGTTACTAATCCATACTCATTAGGATCAGTTCAGGATGGCTATAATCAAAAGAGTAGAAAATAACAAGTGTTGATGATAATGTGGAAAAATGGGAACTCTTGGACACGACTAGTGGAAAGGCAGAATAGTGTAGCCACTGTGGAAAAGCTTGACAGTTCCTCAAAAAGTTAAATATAGCATTACTATGGTGGTGGTTTAGTCACTAAGTCATGTCGACCCTTGCGATCCCATGGACTATAGGTTGCCAGGCTCCTCTGTCCATGAATTTCCCAGGCAAGAATACTGGAGTCGGTTGCCATTTCCTTCTCTAGGGGATCTTCCCTACTGAAGGATTGAACCTGCATCTCCTGAATTGCAGGTAATCTCCTCCATTGCAGGCAGATTCTTTACCACTGAGCCACCAGGGAAGCCCTTAGATACATAACCAAGAGAAATGAAAACAGATGTCCACATAGAAGCTCACATGAAAATGTTTATAGTAACACGATTCATAACCGCCAAAAGGGGAAGGAAACTCAAAAATCTACCAACAGATGAATGGATAAACAAACTGAGGTATCCATCTGCAATGGAATACTATGCAGCTACAAAAAGGAATGATGTACTGACGGAAGCTGCAACTAGGATGAATATCGAACAAATCCTGCTAAGTTAAAGAAGCCTGACACAAAGGCCACGCATTGTATTATCCCTTTTACATGATATATCCAGCATAGCCAAAACCATAGAAACAGAAAGTCAATTAGAGGCTACCACTCTGGAGGAAGAGGGAATGGGAAGTGATTACTAAATGCCTACAATGTGTTCTTCAGGGTCGATGAAAAAACGGGAACTAGACAAAAGGAATGGCTGCAGGGCATTGTGAATACACCAAATACCACTGAAGTATACACGTTAAGGTGGTTATGATGCACATTTCCACTTCAGTTTAAAAAAATAAAAGAACTCTCTTTGGTAAAGAAAATGTACCAAAGGGAGGGAGGGAATAGGTGTATACCTATGGCTAATTCATGTTGAGGTTTGACAGAAAATAGCAAAATTCTGTAAAGCAATTATCCTTCAATAAAAAATAAATTAATTTTAAAAAATGTAAAAAAAAAAAAGGGATCCAATTTGAGTTTTTAAGTAAATAGAAGTTTCATGGAAGATGGAATTAGAATGAGTTTCTTAGCATGAAAATGTGAACAATGCAGAATTTAGTTCATAAACAAAACAATCGGACCAAAATATTGCCATTAAGATCTAACAATGGGATCTAACATTAGTCTGACTCTGCTTTTTAAGATAGCTAAATGCAGAAAGACCAAGACAGCCTTGCTCAGCTATGATGACTTTTGAAAGTGAAAGTGAAGTCGCTCAGTCATGTCCAACTCTTTGCAACCCCGTGGACTGTAACCCACCAAGCTCCTTCGCCCATGGGATTCTCCAGGCAAGAATACTGGAGTGGGTTGCCATTTCCTTCTCCAGGGGATTTTCCTGACCCAGAGATCGAACCCAGGTCTCCCACATTGCAGGCAGACGCTTTAACCTCTGAGCCACCAGGGAAATATGAGCCTGAATTTCTCAAATAGTCTTCCATTGTAGGTCTGCATGTATAGAGCAGAGGAAAAGATGCTTTGAGGGCCTCCCAACCTAACATTTCTACAAACACAGATCTGCTAGGTTAGAGGAGTTTGCCAGCACCCACCTCCTGCACAGTGCTGGATGGCAACTGACAGAGATTTGCGGGGCTGGGTAACTGAAAAAAGCATCCTGATGAAAAATCTGTTCAGAAGGATTCATCCTGGCTTCTGCAATCTACAGACCTCATCCGTAAGATTTTATTATTTTTTAAAGCAGTTCTTTTTTCTTCTCTAATGTTTAACTTATTGTGGCAAAATATACATCACCAAGTGATTCTTGGGAGGAATGTCCTCAGGGAGAAGAGCCTGTACATTAGGTGTGTGATTTGGTTAAAGGAAAACAGGCCTGAAACCAGGAGGATGTGACTTCTCAGAAGCTTAGAAAAGGGGTCCCAAAACAGTAGGAGACAAATTTTTGTTAGTTAGGATAGTCCAAATTTACTTTATGTTCACACTTCTATGACACTTTTCCTAAACAGAACTATTCCCAGAGTGTTCTCATGTTGGCTTATAATTCAGGTTTTTAACATTTCAGAGCAATACCTCATCCACTTGATTTTGTGTCTGCTGAAGTCTTCTACTACTGCCAGCAGCAGCGCTTGAACCTGCTGGTGCATTTGTGGTCCTGAAACACGTAAAGACACGGGCAAGAGTAAGTTAGGATTCCAAACACATTTCTGTTAAGTATGTGGATATTTTCCAGGACCCTCAGTGTTAGAAATTTCAGAACTAAAGCAGAAAATGAACATCCTTTCTACAGCAATGAACAAAGGTCCTAAAGACATCCCTTCTAATTCCTCTAAAATTTCAAAGATTCACCCAAATGTTAAAAGTGACTGAGGTCTAAAGCGAAGGTTTAATAGGCTCTCCTTTGTATCACTGAAGCCTCTGATCCTCACATGAAAGTCAAAGTGTTAATCATTCAGTGACCCCATGGACTGTAGCCCACCAGGCTCCTGAGTCCATGGGATTCTCCAGACAAGAATACTGGAGTGAGCTGCCATTTCTTCCTCCAAAGGATCTTCCTGACCCAGGAATCAAACCCAGGTCTCCTGCATGGCAGGCAGATTCTTTATCATCTGAGCCACCAGGGAAGCCTGATCCTAAGATTGGTGGATGCTATGTTCCCTTTTTTTTTTTCACTTGTTTTAAGGTATACAGCTACTTAAATGCACTCAGTACTCTTCTGATCTTTTCACTATGGCAAGAACTGTCTTCAGAGTGGTGAACAATTACAGAACACCCTTTTTCCAGTACAGAGAAATAGACTCACTTAGAGAAACAGAGTCAGGAACACTAGGATGCAGGGAGTAGGGTGGTGTGAGTGGCAAAGATAAGATGAAGCAAGGCTCCCTCTCTTGAAAGGTCCTTCTTTTAAAATCCTCATTGAATGCTTTACTTTTCCCCCAGACAGATCTTTTTTGAGCACTCTAGCTTGGAAGTCCTAATTGCTTCCATGACTTGGTTGGCAATACTTTTGATTTTTCAGAGATACCTATGTAGAGGCTTGCCTACAGCCTTGCCTTCTCTTACAGATCCTTCCTCTGTCTTAGGTCTCTCCCCTGTGTCTTTTCTACAACACCCACTGATTCATTGATTCAACAGACAGTTATTTTATACCTACCATGCATCAAAGATTAGGGATGCAGCAGACCCTAGCCATGCCCTCAGAGTTTACTGTCTGATAGATAACAGCAAAGGCTCATTTGCTATGCGTTTGCTACAAGCATTTTCTCATTTAGTCCTCAAAACTCTTTGAGGGGGACACTACTACTATTAACCTCATTTTACAGAAAACTAAAGTAAGGTTTAGAAAGTCGACTCCACCAGCCGCACTGGAGCCTGTGTTTAGACCAGGTTCTGTATAATTCTACCGATCTAGATTTTAACTGCTGCGATCAGCTGGCACAGCAGCCTCAAGCAGGAACCCTCCGGAGGAGGGGTGACCCTAGTTCCGGGAGGACCCCTGGGAAAGCACCCATTCCTTTCTCCTCTGTAGGTGAGCGACGAGCAGGTTGAGGCGGGGGACAGCGGGTCCTTGTGATTCCTGACCCTTAGAGTTCTCTGAACTGTTACCACGGGAAATTCCTATTTTCAAGGGCCACGACAAGAATGCTTCTGCTTAAAAGGAGAAGGCCCACAGCTCTGCGCGTGAGTCCACTCAAACCACAGGTGGTTCAAGACAGGGCGGAGGTCCTTCCCCTGGCAACTTCCGGAATCCAGCCCAACACCAAGTGGGGAGCAGGCACTCCAGGACGAGGGCTGCGGTCACAGCACCCCTCAGTGAACTTGGGCAAGGAGGGGAAAAGGGGGACGGGGAGAGGGGGTCGGAGATGAAGCAGGGCTGGCGGTGGAATTCTCCCTACCTCTGAGAAACCCCGGCCGCCCCACCCTCACCCCTTCCGCCTCCGCCCGACGGCCGCGGGGCCCTCTAGGGCGGCCGGCGGCGCCGCAGTGCCGACCTGGCCAGTATGCAGCCCGCAGCCCCGGGGGCCGCCGCCCACCCCTAGGCCTTGGGAGCCCCCGCGCACAGCCGCGCGAGGAGCGCCCGCGTCCGAGAGGCGGCGGGCGGGAACCGAGCCGGGCCGGGGTTCCAGCCGAGGGCCCAAGGGCCCGAGGGCCCTCCGCGCCGCGTCCTGTCACTCACATTTTGGCGGCGGAGGCAGAGTCTCAGAATCGGCTGACTGGCGCTGCGGGACCGTAGGCCGGCGACTNAAACCAATACAATATTGTAAAGTAATTAACCTCCAATTAAAATAAATAAATTTATATTTTTTTAAAAAAGAGGTACTTTGGAGGGTGGGCCTGCCTTTAAGTGGGCTCAGACAGCCTGGGATCAGTCTAGTGGTCAGACCCAGTGCAGCCAGCCCACTTCCCTGAGTGCCCCCCACAGGCTATTGCATGGGGAGGTGGTCCCTCACTCGATGACTATGGGGGGTCCACCCCAGGCACAGGTGAAATAGTGGAGAGCCAGGTCCCATAAGGGGATGGGGCAAATGAGGGGACTGTGTCAGGAGAGCAGAGTTGGGGTGATGGGGCCAGGGCAGACTTCTCAGGGACTGAAGGACATATGCTGGAACAGGGAGATGGTGTCAGGGCATATGGGACTCCCAGGCTTGAGCTCCGAGGCCCTGGAGGCTCCTGCGATTGAGGGCAAATGGTGGGGCACCTGGGGCTCTGGCTCCTTGAGGAAGTCTCCCCATCCAGTGGGGGCCGAGCAGTTCTATAATGCAGTGTTTTCTTCTTTTATAATAAGATGATATAACATTTCTTTTACTCCCAAATTTGAAAATATGTGTTGATTTTTTTTTAATAACTTTATTAGGATATAATTTAATTAACATGAAATTCACTCTTTTAGTGTACAAGTCAGTGATTTTTTACTATATTCACAGAGTTGTGTGACCATCACCACTGTCTAATTACAGAACATTTTTATCACCTCCAAAAGAAACCCATCCCCATTAGCAGTCACTCCACATTACCCCTCTCTCAGTCCCAGGCTAGCAGTGATCTACTTTTTATCTCTATAGATTTGCTAATTTATAACACCACATCTGAGCTTTCCTAGTGGCTCAGTGGTAAAGAATCTGCCTGCCAATGCCAGAGATGCAAGTTCCATCCCTGGATCAGGAAGATCCCTTGGAGACGGAAATGACAACCCACTGCAGTATTCTTGCCTGGAAGATCCCATGGAGAGAGGAACCTGAGGGGCTACAGTCCATGGGTCCGCAAAAAAGTCAGACATGACTTAGCAACTAAATAACAGCACCATCACATAGAAATGGAATCATATGACAGTACTTTGTGACTGGCTTCTTCCATTCAGCATATACAGATGCAGATGGCACCACTGACTCAGTGGACAGGAATATGAGCAAACTCAGGGAGATAGTGAAGGACAGGGAAGCCTCAGTTCAGTTCAGTTCAGTCGCTCGGTCATGTCCGAGTCTGCCACCCATGGACTGCAGCCCACCAGGCTTCCCTGTCTATCACCAACTCCCGGAAGGGAAGGGAAGCCTGGTGTATACAGTTCATGGGGTCACAGAGAGTCGGACACAACTTGGCAACTGAACAACAACAAGTAGGACTTCCACTGCACCACCCGTAGCAGGCACGTCTTTCCAGATGCAGCTGTCCACTCAGGAGATGCTCATCAGGCTTGCATCAAATAACTGAATAACGATTCAAACCTTTTTCCCCTATGCAGTGAGTGACTTAAATTTATTTAACTTTACTCAGCTTGGCTCATACCAGATGCTACATTATTTATCCTTGTTGGTTCAGTCCAGAGAACATGGCTTTAGCCCTCAGATATCCTGAATGTGTAAGTGTTTGAAATCCTCTCGCTATGACCCTGCTGCGAAGTGAGCCTGTGTCTAGGTGTGGGAGATTCTGTCAGCCCTCAGTCTCCCATCAGGGACCACCCCCAAACTGCACAGCTCAGTTCCTGACCCCAAGCTTTTTTTTTTTTTTAATGAATTCAACTTTTAGAAACAGTTTATTTCCATTTTATGATTAAGAGTCTGAAGAACAGCTAAGACCATTCAATGATCATTCCTACCCATTCAGTGGCCTGAGCTGTGGAGGTGCAGATCAGTCTCANTTTTTTTTTTTAATGAATTCAACTTTTAGAAACAGTTTATTTCCATTTTATGATTAAGAGTCTGAAGAACAGCTAAGACCATTCAATGATCATTCCTACCCATTCAGTGGCCTGAGCTGTGGAGGTGCAGATCAGTCTCAGCGGGAACAACTAGGTGGGCACAGAGGGAACCTGCACACCTTCAGACCAGCCTTCACCCTCGGCAGGAGTTGTGGTAAATTCCAGAGCTGAAGCAGTGCATTCACCCCGACCATCATCCTTGGTCACAGCCTGCCCTTCATTCTCAGTCTCTGGTGGAAATAGATGGAGTGTGGCACAACTCCTGGTTGCACAAAAGAGATGATGCTTGTGTCCACCACCTGAGACCCACTGAATGAGCACTCTTTTCGTGTCTCAGAGCAGGATTGACTCTGGTTTGTAAAGAGAGGGCCTGCATGGCTCTAGAGACCTGCATGGATCATTTCCCCAAAATAGGGAAATGGGCAGAAGAAAACACAGGCTATTTTCCATGTTTTCATTTTCCATATTTTCATCTCTCCTAAAGCTCGAGGAATTTGAACCAGGGGTCTTGAGTAATGTTGTCGTTGTTCAGTTGCTAAGTCATGTTCGGCTTTTTGCGACCCCGTGAACTGCCGTGTGCCAGGNCTATTTTCCATGTTTTCATTTTCCATATTTTCATCTCTCCTAAAGCTCGAGGAATTTGAACCAGGGGTCTTGAGTAATGTTGTCGTTGTTCAGTTGCTAAGTCATGTTCGGCTTTTTGCGACCCCGTGAACTGCCGTGTGCCAGGCTTCCCTGTCCTTCACTATCTCCCTGAGTTTGCTCAAACTCATGTTCATTGAGTCAGTGATGCCATCCAACCACCTCATCCTCTGCTGCCCTCTTCTCCTTTTGCCTTCAATCTTTCCCAGCTTCAAAGTCTTTTCTAATGAGTCAGTTCTTTGCATCAGGTGGCCAAAGTATTAGAGCTTCAGCTTCAGTCCTTCCAATGAATATTCAGGGTTGATATCCTTTAGGATTGACTGGTTTGATCTCTTTGCAGTCCAAGGGGCTCTCAAGAGTTTCTTCTCCAGCACCACAGTTTGAAAGCATCAGTTCCTCCATACTCAGTCTTCTTTATGGTCCAACTCTCACATCTGTATTTGACTACTGGAAAAACCATAGCTTTGACTATATGGACCTTTGTTGGCAAAATGATGTCTTTGCTTTTTAATATATTCCCTAGGTTTGTCATAGCTTTCCTCCCAAGAAGTAAGCATCTTCTAATCTCATGGCTTCAGTCACCATCCACAGTGATTTTGGAGCCCAAGAAAATAAAGTCTGTCACTGTTTCCATTTTTCCCCATCTGTTTGCCATGAAGTGATGGGACCAGATGCCATGATCTTAGTTTTTTGAATGTTGAGTTTTAAGCCAGCTTTTTCACTCTTCTTTTCCACTTTCATCAAGAGGCTCTTTAGTTCCTCTTTAGTTCCTTAGCGTGAGTAGAGTACCCGATAGCCATCAAANATGGGACCAGATGCCATGATCTTAGTTTTTTGAATGTTGAGTTTTAAGCCAGCTTTTTCACTCTTCTTTTCCACTTTCATCAAGAGGCTCTTTAGTTCCTCTTTAGTTCCTTAGCGTGAGTAGAGTACCCGATAGCCATCAAAAATAGGGGTGAGTCACTGAGCCCAGTGGATGGTGGGGCCTAAAGTAAGTCATGCTGCTGAAATAATGATAATGATGATGATCCCCAGTGCTGAGCTAAGTTTGCAGGAATTCTCTTGTCTTGCCCCACACTGTCCTAGGGGGCCCTGTTATCAGATGGGAAGCACAAGAGAGGCAGTCTTCCCTTAGTTTGTTGATTGCAGGCAGTTGACCTGGAGGTGAACCAGCTCACACCTCACTGTGAGCTGCCTCTCAGCCTGAAACTGCTGCCTTCTAGCCTTTTCAGAACTTTGTGGCTAGTCCCTGCCCATTGACTTTTTGGTAGTTTGAGGGGCTGGTCTTTGGCAAGCTGGTACATGCCTCATCACACCAGCTCTCTTGCATCCTCTCAGAACACCTCTGCCCATGTGGCCCCTGGAGCTCTAACTCTGCTGGCTCTTCTGTCACATGCCCATGATCCATCCCACCTCCAGCTCCACCCCATACAGCACTGGGGCTGGGAATCTGTGCTCCATCTCCCAGCCTCCAGTGGCTTCAGAAAGGCATTGTCAGAGGAACTGCTGGCAGCAGCAGATTGAAAGGAGCTCCTGTCCCCATCCACTGAACAGGGTGTATACAGTACTCTCCATCAGACTTCTTTTGGTCCCCAGAGCTCAATCAGCCTGTCAACACCTGGTATCTAAGCCCTAGGACTGAATGGATCTCCACCCAGTCTCAGCCTCAGCTCTCTCCTCAACTCTCAGCTCTTGAGGGATCTGTCTTAATTGGCAGCCTGAGGAGTGAGAGGTAGTGGTTTAGTCACTAAATCATGTCCAACACTTGCAACCCCATGGACTGTAGCCTGCCAGGCTCCACTATCCCTGGGATTTTTCCAGGCAAGAATACTGGAATGGATTACCATTTCCTTCTCAGGGGATTTTCCTGACCCAGGGATCAAATTCTGGTCTCCTGCATCGCAGTCAGTTTCTTTACTGACTGAGCTGACCCTCCCTCAACTCTAGCTTGACCCCAACCACATTTACTGCCCTCTACCTGGGATTTGGGATGCCAAATCCCAGTTAAAGCCCCAAATTCTGGGCTGTGTTCTATTAGTCCTGATGGCTCATGCCAGCCCTTGCTTACCATGGCCCCACTGCCTCTCTTATCCTATTGCCCAAATGGATCCACTGAGCAGGCTAGCACAAGCTTCCTGGAAAGCAATTCATAGTTGGAGCAAGAATGTAAAAAAATGTTTACACCCTTTAAGTCAGTAATTCCCTTCTGGGGAATTTATACAAATGAAGTGACCAGCTCTGCAGATAGTGGTGCATAAAGATGTTCACTGAAGGGTTGTTTATAATAAGGATTAGGAATAATGTAAATTTTCAGCAATTGGAAAATGGCTCAGTAAACTGTGCTATTCTGACATAATCAAATATGACGAAGCCATTTAAATGCTCTTGGAGTTTTATAATGAGGCAGGAAGTGATTAGAGATAATTTGAAGTGACAATGTACTGGAGAAAAACCAGAAAAGAACACACCAAAATGTCAGCAGTAGATGGTTTTGCTTTTGTGTGTTTTTCTGCACTTTGGACAAGAGGCAGCTTCACTTAATGTGTGGCCCATGTCTTTGGAAACGGGGGCGCACTGATTCAGCAAAGGTCTGGAAGCCTGGATCTAATTCGATTCCTGACACCATCTGTTGGCCATGAACTGCAACTCACTAATTAATGTCTCTGAACTCCAGTTTCCTGATTAGTCACAGGGTGGTGGCAGCACCCAGTTCCTGGGGTTGTGACAGAATCACTAAATGAATCCCCGGGGCTTCTAGCAGGCCAGTAGGTCTGAAACGTGGCAGCCATCCTGGACTCTGACCACCTCCTACCTTGCACCTGCCTCCTTGCTGGTGGGACCTGACAGAGAAAAATGGCCCCTGATTCAAGAGAGCCACTGAATCCCCACTTCCCCAGGGGAACGTGGAGGCTGGATGTCTTAGCAATTTGCTTAGGACCACAGAGCTAGCGAGGAGGGAGGGCAGACATGTGGGCTCGCTTGGACAGAGCAGAGAGAAGGAGCGTGGAGAGCCAGGTGCCACAAGGCCTTGGCTGGAGTCCTCAGAGCAGAGCCAGGCCACCGTCTAGGACAGGTTCTGACAAGTGGCCGAGGTGGGCTATGCCGCCATGTTTCACAGGGGTCTCACTCACCCAGAGTTTCCTCTTTATATTCAGTGGGCCCCATCAGCCCCCATGAGCTCTCAGGGGAGACACATAATTCTCCATGTGAGGCAGAAGAGGCTTTTTCCACTGGCTGGAAACTTGGCTTACTTGACTTGGGGTTTTCCAGCAGACCCAGTTTAAATTGCAATACCTGCCCCTGGGAATGCCTGTTCATTCAGAATGAAAAGGTGTCCGGGTCATATAATATATCATCACCAAACACCTGTTGAGCCCTCTAGAGAAGTCTCATCCCAGTGAGGCCCCAAATTCTGGCCTTTCTCCTACTAGTCCTGTTGGTGCATGCCAGCCCTTGCTTGCTGTGGACCTACTGCCTCTCTTTCATCCTGCCGCCCAAATGGATTCACTGGTGGCCAGGCCTAGTGCACACTTTGGAAGATGACCACATCGTAAGAAGAGGCACTGCCTGTCTTTCAGCTATGCTTCCTTCTCTGTTGGCTTCACGTACAGTCTGACTCTTCCTGGAGGAGCACCCATGCCCACCAGTAGCTCCACACTGACATTCCCAGTGTTTCCCTCCACAGCTCTAGGAAAAGCCCTGGAGATGGATGTCTTTAGCTGAGAGGTCACGTGTTCATCCCTGAACCACCCCTGGGGACAGGGCTGGGATGTTCTGATGTGCCAAACTGGGCACATGTCCCCCATTGGTCCAAAGACTGGATGTGGGAAGAGGGCTTGTTCCAAAATAAGGAAGCAGCATCCCACTTACACCCTGACCTTGACCTTGGGGAAGGAGGCATGGCTCCTGTTTGAATGTCTGCACCAACCCCATGCATTCTTCTTATACTTGTGGCTTCAATTTGCTCATCTGCTGAATGGCTCACCTCATCAGACCATGCAAGGGAGAAAGGGAGGGTCCTAAACAACCTGGCACACAGTAGGTGCTCATTAAACATTAATGCCACCTTCCTAGGCTCAACACTCTGCACACACCTGCCAAGTAGGTCACAACCTCTGAGGCCATTGAGCTGCAACATGTTTTTCTATAAGGTTTCATGTGAACTACACATCCAGGAATGAAGTCACTGATCAATAAACCACAGCAGTGACTCCAATACTTATTGGTCTTAGAGACAGAATTACCATTTTACAAGGTAAGTGGGCAGGCACCAACAGCCAGAATCATACTCCACTTTGAATAAAGACTGGAACTATAACTGGCATTAGTAGGATACTTCAGGCAGCCTCAGGTCCTGCGGTGGTTTCTACATCAGCATCACAGGGACAGACAGGCAGGAGCTGAGCCCTGGATGCCAAGGGGTAAGGATGTGGGGTACAGTGTGCTGCATGGGGCTTGACATGTTCTGGTCTGTCTGTGAGGATGTGAGTGGTAGGAGGGCTAGGGGGCAGGGTGCCTTGGTTCTGAAGCTGAGGAGCAGAGGCCAACACAGATACCAGCAAGACCAAAGTAGGGCTTTTAACAGGAGGAGACACCAAGGCTAGAAGAGGAAGAGGGAGCTGCCCAAGAGCACGCGGTGATCAGGCTATAGAACTAGGCCTCCAGGGTCAAAAGAGGCCCTGTCTCTTGCTGGAGGGAGCTTTAAGTGATCATTTGTTAGATGTGTGTGTTTGCGTGTGTGTATTGGTTGTAGAGGGGCCTTCCAGACACAAAAGCACAAGGGGGCAGGGCAGGGAGGAGAGATCAGAGATTTAAAAAAGAAAGATAACATTGACCATATTTTTAAATGTTAGGAAACAAGATCTAAAGGCAGCCATTCCTTTGAGGGAAAAGATTCACAGCAGATACAAAGGGCAAGGAGAGTTATCATTAATATACAGAAATTCACGAGTCAATACGGGTTCAGTATTAGCGGGAAAAAGCCAAATTCCCCAAAGGAAAGAGGGTGAAAGTCATGCCAACAAGTACAGAAAGTCTCGGAATGTATAGAACCACAGTTTTGTCTCACCAGGAACTGTTAGAAGGCAAATAAAACAAACTGGCATCTTCATGTGGAGATTAGCAGTCCTGGTTTAATAATAAGGCCCGATGCTGGCAGAGGGGAGCAGACAGGCAAGCTGTGAGCAAGTAGTCAGTCCCAGCCTTTCAGGAAAGCAGCTTGGAAAAGCCTCACACTTATTTCTTACTCTGATTCACTTTTGGCATCTACCCTGAGGAAAGCAAAGATTTAGACCTAAAGTAGTTTATCTCAGAGTTACTATATATACCAAAAGATTGGAAATAACAAGGTTCCAGGGGGAGGCCTGGGTAACCCTTTGTTATCCTAAACCAAGGAGTTTGTGATAATTTGTTACTGCAGCAATGTGGGCTGATACACTCCACGCTGGATTCCTGGCACAAGAAAGCTGGATGTATTCTGGAAGCTCAAGGAGCAATTGTTAACGCAGCCATTAAAGGAATAATCTCAAAGAAAATACACCAGATATCAGCAGTGGTTATTTCTATCTGGGCTTCCCCGGTGACTCACCTGGCGAAGAATTCGCCTGCAGTGTGGGAGACCTGGGTTTGATCCCCAGGTTGGGAAGGTCCCCTGGAGAAGAGAACAGCTACCCACTCCAGTATTCTGGCCTGGAGAATTCCTAGGACTCTACAGTCCATGGGGCCGCAAAGGGTGGGCCGCGGCTGAGCGACCCTCACTTTCCCTTTCATTTCTATCTGGGTGAATTCCATTGTTTGTTTTCATGCTTTTCTAGTATTTTCAAATGGCAGTCATGGCTGTACCGTGCACTACCTACAGCTTCCTACGTACTGTGCACTTCCTACAGCTTGTACCGTGCACTCACCTGCTTGGCCAACCCTGAACCAGCTGCTCGGTCAGAAGTTCGTGCATTCGTAATTGTGACAGATTTTGGCAAACTGTTCTCAGGAGAGGTTGTACCAATTTACACTCCCACCAGTGTTGTAGGCTTGCCCACAGAGCACATTAATTGACTTTCACATTAGGAGAAACGCTATATCCCCCCAAGGATTTAATTTCCATGTCTCCTGTCACTTGAGAGCTCAGCCTCAGCCCATGGGTTCAAACCAGCTTTCTTTCCTTCAAACTGTCCTCACAGGGGCTGATATCTCCCTGCCCTGCTGACCTCCAGACCACCTTCGCTCAGCTTCTGAGTGACTGGTTCCATCTCCTTTGTCAGCCCTAGCCTCAGAAGTCACCTCCGCAGAGGGGTGAGGTCCCTGAGGGGCCCACAGCCCTGCCTGATGTGGGGCCACCATCGGAGCATCTGCTTCTCTGCAACAGGCACTCAGGTCGCAGCCCAGAGCCCCTGCTCCTCTGGTCTGGCAGCCCCCTCGCCCCAGCAGAGCCTGAGCCAGTTGGAGATGAGTCTGTGCTAACTGACTCATCTCACTCCTCTGGGGTCGCCATGGAGCAAGGCCTTTGGCCTCAAGATAAAGGCCCCTATTGTGGCCATCAGTAGTGTGGCTTGGATTCAAGTCCAGCCCCTTGGCCACCCTAGGCCACACCAGCCTGAGGGAGGGA
>SJYV01009798.1:1027958-1073353 GCA_006410875.1 Neotragus pygmaeus
CCCGTTCAACCCGGCGCTGCGGCCGGTTGCTGGGCGACTGCTGGCCCGCTACAGTGGTGACGTGGGGCACGTGAAAAGGCACCACGGAGATAAATGAGGGTGTGGGCGTTTTATGTTATTCTGGGCCCGTGAGTTATTCCTCTGACTGTGACGGCATCCCCTTGGGCTTCTGCTTAAAGTTCCACGTTAACGTAGTGGTCCTGGAGATACCACATTTTCGCAAGAAACTTGTTAAAACGGGAGGGGAGGTTCCTCCGTAGTATTTGTTACAGGCGTTGATTGGATTAAGCTTCCTTTTGGTGTGTTCATTTGTCACACAAATATCTGTCATTGCACAGATCTTATTATTAATATAATCTCTTCATGGAAATCTCGATATTAGGGCCTGTACTTTCTACCTTTCTGTATGTATTTCGGGACACCAAGCACAGAATAGGTCCTCAACTTCTGAATTTCCAGTTGAGGCTGAGGCACGAATCTGAGTAGTGATTTACTGTGCAAGGAATTTCAGTTGTACTAAAAGCGTTCCTACCAGCAAAGGCAACTCCAGCGTTAAACAAACAGACCACCAGTAGGTCAACTGGCAGAATAGATGAGAAATGAAAAAAAACATCAAACTGTCTTTTCCAATTCTAACTGGTATTTGAAAAAGGAAATATTAGTGTATATTAGAATAAGAAAGAGAATGTCACAGAGGTGAAATTCGGATTGAGTTAAGTAGCTAACAAGAGAACTTTCCACGCATGGGAGAAACAAATCATATGAACAAAGAAACAGTGGACCTGGACACGGTTTGAACAGACCAACCAGGGGGTGCAGGTTGGGGCATAGATGAAAATAAGACTGAGTAGAGAGTGAAAATAAACAAGAAAATATCATTTCAATGCAGTGGGCTCTAGAAATCATTGAGGCTTCATGAAACTGGGAGATCTATCATGCAAAATTGTCTGACAAAAGCTCCAGAATGGTTTAGATGGAAGAGGGACCACCAGGGAGTTGAGTTTCTGCAGTGAAAGGGAAGGAGACTGATGCCAGGGTTCCAGAAAAGGCTGGGGTTAGTAGTCAACTGAAACGTGCATTTTTTAAAAAGTCAGAGGGTTTTAACTGAAAAGGTGAATTTCGATCCGTGTTTTTATCTTTCCTGTAAGTGCACTTAGGCTGATAGGTGCCTGAGAAGGTATCAATAACTCAAGGACAGTGAATATTGATAGATGTAATAGACACATAATCTAAAGCTCTTTGAGATCCTCCTTGAATCCAATAGTGGACAAGCAAATATTCTAGGAACAGTGGCTCTATTAAGAAATGTTCTTTTTGCTGGACAGATCTGAAACTATGTAGCATTCCATGTCAAAACACTGCATCAAGACAGAAGGAACTATTTGAAATGATTTTGTAAGGTTTAAAACCTGCTGATCACCTTGGATTTCAGTATCAGGTGAAGTTAAAGCAACACACACATAGTATGGGGAAATTTTCTTCATTTTTAATTTACAGCAGAAAGAATATAAAGCATTCAGAAAACATTTTCCATATTTTAAGGGCAATTCAAAACATTTTGCATGGTTTCCAGCAGCTGAGTTCTTCAACAGATCCATTGATTCAATGATGCTTTACATGCACAATTACAAAAATAAAACTTACAAAAAAGAAGACATCTAGACTAGTTTTACATGCAAGTCTCAGGGACCCCCCATTGGGCGCCAACTACTGTGTGGAACTGCCATAAGCGACCGTGCAGCCAGAGAGGGGTTCGAGTTATTGTCTTGATTTCGTTCACACAGTACAGCTGATTTCAAATGGGTAACAAGTGTAGCAATTAAATCATCAGGAGACAGAATAAGATTAGCTATTAATTTTATAATGAGATCCTACTCCTGGCACTTGGGAATTCAGATTATCCAAGAAAGCTGCACTTATCTATCATCTTATATTCAAAATTAAGATTCACAACCAAGAAAAAGCGGTCAGAAATGTTTCATTTCAGTGGAAGTGCATTTGTACCTCACCTGGGATTCACAGTTGTACTGGTAGATGACACTGGTAGGTTTTGAACCTACTTCTATCCTCTCCATAAGAACACTCCTAACTATGTCAGTCTTTTATCTTCCAGACTATCTAGCTTACTGAGCTAATAATGTAGCATGTGAGACATTAAAAAAAAAGTGAGGATTAAAGCAAATCCACTGAGGTCATTACTCCTGTCAAAAGATCGGCTATTTGTACCACAATGGAATAAACATACCTAAATTCAGTATTACTAAAGGATACTCTGAAAGAACTGGCTTTCACATTCTCTTCCCATTTATGAATGCAACTGTGTGTTTGTAAAGTACTCAGTGTCCTCCTGTAGGTTAAATTGTGGGAAAATAATGGATATTTGGGGGAACTGCAACAGTTGCAACAAAACCCACACATTTAAAAACAAAATTGAGTCAGGTCAGTTTACAAATGTACAGGTGGCTGCTAGTTGTGGGGCTGTCACCGTGGTCAAAGCTGATCACAAGCAGTAAGACATATACTGTACAGTAATTGGAGGTTGGCAGTGAAAGGAAGTAATTAAAAAACAAGTACAATTATAGAAAAGGCACCAAGAGCACTGACCCCAGTTGTTACCACCATCTTTTTGTATCTACCTTCCTTCTAAGACACCAGTTTAAAAGCTGATTTGTGAATATTTTTAGGCTTCACAACAAGCCTTGAGTTTTCACTTACAGTTGGCAGCCAGAACCAAGGAAAAAAAAAAAAAACACACCAAAACTATTCTCTCAGCTTTACACCAACTGATCCTGAAACTTAACCTGGGAATTTTAAACTGGCATCAGCAAGTGTGAACTTGATTCTCTCAATTTAACATTAGTAGTTGAATTGTTAAAAAGCATCAGATTTCTTTGGCTCCTCATTATGTGGAAATAGTAATATACCATGACATTCCTACGAGACCAGTTTGCATCCTTTTAATTTGTAGTTATTTTGTGTGCAATTTTTATTACATTTTCCGATTTCCAGCAGGAGATACGAAAACGTGAGATATTTTTCTATTTTTCATCCTATTTCTTTTGTCATGTTTTGACCATTCTAAGTGTTCTTTGTTGGAGTGAGTGGATGGTGTTAAGCTATATACTGATTCATCTTAATGATTATCTGTTTAGCAAAAGTAACTTAATTTTCTTAAGCGATATCAGCATTCACATTACTTGGCACCATTGGCAAAAAAATCTTTTAAATAAAATAAAATAAACTCCTGGTAGCCAAAATTAAATGTAAACATATCCTTTTTTAAGTAATGTTACTCTGCCTTTTTTTCCTAAGTCTTAATACAGTAGCTCTTTTTTTTTTTTTTTGCAGTTTAGTCATGCTTTAGCAAAATGTTCTTCTAAAGAACATTTAAAATAAAGTACTCTTATAGTGAAATAAAGTTTTTTTTTTCATTTTACAGACCATAGCCACTAATGCTTTGCTTTTTCATTTCTTTTTTCTTGATTTCATGCACATATCTCTTTGTTTTAATATATACAATATATACAAACAATACATCCACATTTTTTTCTCGCTCATTCAGACAAAACTATACAAATAATTTTATCTTGCCATGTTATTGACCTTTGTGAATAAAATATTTAGCAATTAATATAATCCCTTTCAAATATTTTCTCACTTTCCATTTCTACCTTCTATATATACACAGAAACTGCTCAGGTTGGATGAGATATAGCCAAAAATATGGAATTTACTGGCCAGAACGCAGCACCACACTGATCTTTTAGGTGGCAAATGTCCAGGCAAGGTTCATGATTCCTTAGAATGACTACAGTTTCCAAGGCTACTAAAAAAAGCTACATGCTTTACCAACTCTTTAAGTAATTCTCATTGCACAAGAAAGTAAGGCAAAAAAATTAAAGTGCTGAACATGAGAAAAGGGATAAGATGATGACTCTCCTCGCAGGTTCTTGGGAGGTGGTAGGGACAAGAAAATAAACTTAAACTCTGTACGCTGTTCCTCGTCACTTCCCATGCATTACCCGTGTACCACGCACCCGCCCCCTCTGCAAACTTCCACAAAACACTAAAAACCTGCAGATTTTTAAAAGTTGCATTAAGTGTGCTGTAGAGATTGAAACGCAAACAGACAAACAAATTAAGATCAAATAAACACAGTGAAGGAAATGAGAACACACGGACCCAATAAAGATTTGTATGATCTAAGCTCTCCACTGAGAATCAATCCCAAAAATTCAGCTTCTTGGAAATAACCGACAGGTGCAGGAACAGCATTCTCTTCGTTGCTAGTGCATCCCCACCTTTTCTTATCTATATTTTTGGTATAAATATTTGTACAGTTCCACACGATGTTTGAATACAGCCCTATGTGAGAAGGAAGACGGCTTCTTCCTAAGAGGAGGAAAGCCTCTTTCGATTCCTCGTGGTGTCTTGTTTGCCCATGATCCAACAGAAGATTGAGTTCCAAGATGTCTTGCTGATCAAATTAAAAGTTGTCCATGAAAGTGCAAATGCAATGACCAAAACATTCCTGTTAAAATCCTGCAGCTGATCTCCCCAAAACTGCAGAGGGATTATGTGTGTGTGTGTGTGTGTGTGTGTGTGTGTGCGTGTGCGTGTTGTTGCATGTCTCTGCTAAAAACAGAAATGAAAACAGTCTGAAAAGCAGTGTCACATTGCTAAGGGATGCTGTTGTATGTCTTCAAGTTCCTTGGCCTTTTTCAATTCTTTCACTCTGGAAGAGAAACAAAACAAAATACCAGGTGATAACTATAGAGTGAAATTGTCACCAGATAAAGGAAAGGGTGTGGCCATTTCCCCAGGAAGTGAAAAGCCAAGACAAAAACCCTTCTGAGGACTGATGGTTTAAGGAAACTCCTGTGAAATTGCTGGGGAAAATATTCAAGTAGAAGACTGCAGCCTTCCTGAAACTCTCCTTTATATCAAGAGCTCCAAACACAAAGCAAAACCAAAGTTGAAAGCATTAAATCAAGTCTAACAATAACGTGCTCCTTCTAGAAAAAGTTAATTGGTCAAATAACTCTTTTTAGCCTGGTCGACCCCCATGCATGCCCTGTGACTCCACAGGATGCAAGCTGGGGAGACTGCACACACATTTGTTCATTAGCTTTTGATATACCTAGGGCACGAGTTCTTGCTTTGCTCACAGACTCAAGATCCTGAGCTATCTTGAACCTGATGGGCTCCCTTGCACAACTCTGATTTTGCCCAGGTATTGTTCAGTCTTTCTGATTTTCAGAATTGTTTACTTTCCTCCCATTCCACATTGTAGCTTTAAAAGATGTTTGGGTCACTTCCTCCCGTGGCCCTGGGTAGACAGCACCAGGGTGCAATACCAATAAGGTACATTGTTCTGTTTATCAAATGTGCTATGGTAAACAAATTGAAATGGCTATAAATAGAGTCGGGGAAAGTTCACAGCAAATTATTTGTTGATGACTGCTTTCAGTTGAAATTTTTTAATATAAAAATTTGCCTTGGCTTTTGAATGAATATGGCCACCTAATGCATATGGGGACCTGGGAAAGTGGTTCTAAGCTAAAAAATATATTTTTGTTTATTGTCAGATAACTAAGAGCTTGCCTGGCTATTGGATTGGTCAAAGGCAAGTGTGACTTTATGGTCTAACTTCTGAAGTCAGTGTGTGCTGTGTTAAGTCACAGATCGTTTGCAGTACTGCATGCCATGTTGTAACATTCATTTACTAAAAATGGGTGTGAGAGGATGATCTTAGCCACACAGAAGCAGCAGTTTCTCTAGACACATACACTCTACCTCAACAGTATGAAAAGAAAAAAAATTTGATTTGTTTTCCCAATCTGGTCCTGTATAGAACTAATTCCCAAATACCGTTTTCTCATTCTCTAAGAGAAGGGCCTCTCCTGTTATCTTAAGTTATATGGGTAAGTTTAAATTTTATTTTAAGGCAACTGTTAGTTTCCTATCTAGAGAGAATGCTCGAGTGGAAAGAAAACATTTTGAAAAACCAGTAATAAGTTATGGCTCTACTGAGGTTGGCATTCAATGAAATGGCATGTGCTATAATAGCGATTGAAGAAAATTATATTTACCACCTCCAAGCAGAATCATTTCTGAGTATTCTGTCAAGTTGATATGATCTCTTCAAAGAGAAGATGCTCTCTTTCAGAAAAAAAGCTTTGTCATTTTATCATCACCAGAAAGAATTATGATGTTTGAAAACATACTTCTTTGATCTATTTACTAAATATACCAAGCCCAGTTTGCTCAAACAGTGTATCTTCCAAACTAGGAAAGCCTTCTTTCTTAACAGGTACACTAAGAATACCCTGCTGTATTCACAACTGCATCCAGCTATCATTTGAACTTTATGATTATGTACATGATGGATTATTAAATTTGGGGGTACTCTGGGTCATACAGCAGTACAAAAATGCACATCATTATAGGTCCCTAGTTTTGGACATGCATACTTGACAAATAAATGGGCTTTTTAAAAATTGAAACATGCCATATTCTGTGTTCAATTTTTAAGCATGCAATATCTGTACTAACAGTCCTCTGGCTGGAAGAATGCAAGGCATGCACTGATGCCACTTTCCTTCTGGGCATGCAATGTACCCGAACTTGTGCAGATCTCCTTGCCAAAGTACCGCAAAACGTGCATGCTACTTCAGATACAACACCTGACTTCTGCACTAGCACAGGACTCATTCACAAATGTGCAACAGAAACTCCATCACTGGTGAGACTTCTAGGATTTAAAGAACTCTGAACTCAAAACCTGAGAGCATAAACACAAAGATCTCCATTCACAATTTCTCTAGTGGGAACAGGAAGGCTTTACAAATCTTTTTTCTTTTTGCTTTTAGTAAAGTCTTCAAATTTTTATTTTTATATTTTCATTTTTCTGGCCACGCCGCCCAGCATGTCGGATCTAGGCTTCCTGACCAGGGGTCCAACCCAGGTTCCTTGCAATGGAAGTGCAGAGTCAGGCTCAGGTCCTTAGTCACTGGACCACCAGGGAAGCCCCGCCTTAGAAATCCTAAGTTCATCACTGGGATGAACTAAAAAGGAACATGAATTATAGACCAGAAATGTTTTATAACAAACGTTCACACCAAAAATCTGTGATCAGTTGGTCATGTGGGTATACTACAAACTTTTTAAAGTGAATAATGGTCACATTTGTTTCTGTGACTTTTTTTTTTTGCTAGTTTCTTTTTGAGCTAATTAAAATGTCAACTAAGGTTTTAAAATTACTATGTAAATATGGTGCTATGAAACACACAGAAGGACCACAATATCAACTTAGGAAAAATGAGATATTCCTATTTCCAGATATATTTTCTAGGCTTTCCAAACTACTGAATTCCAATGGAGAATTTAGTTTTTAGTTTCACGGTACAGTTTTCACAGTCTGCTTGCATTATAAATACAAAACATCAAAACGAATTAAATGGCATAGGCATTTTTTAAAAGGAAGTTGTTAAAGGAGAAATTAGCAAAAAAGGAAGAGAATGCGTGTTCCAATAGCTTGATGGGTTCCTTAGTGTGTGTTACCTTATCTAGTCCTCACAACCTCACCATCTTCTCCAATTTGTAAATAAAGAACCTGAGATTTGCAGAATTGAGCAGCCTGCCCAATTATACATAACAGTTAACAAATGGCAGAATGAGTGTTGCATGAAAGGAAAAAAGGTTAACAAATGGCAGAATGGCCATTTGAAGCCAGGTTTATCTGGCTTCACTCCTCCACTCTGATGCCTCAAACAGTACTCAGGGCAACAGCAACAAAGAATAAATGTTTAAACCCAGTTCTTATTTGTCTTTTCCAAAAGTCTGTACAGAAAACATGCGTTTAGAAATTTCCTGTGGTATGGATGAAGACAATGTTGAAACTGATGACAATTCCCTTTTCTCAATTCTAAGATGCCATCCTTTATAAAACCATGTGTTGATTTTATTACAGTGTTTTAGAGGGAAAAATAGCTGCACACAAAACGTACACATGGATCTGATGCAGATCTGAAACGTGAAAGGAATGGGTCTAAGAAACAGGGCAGCCGAGGACTGTCAGCTTCATTTACCAATTCCTGAGCATGTTGATTAGGGTTAGCACATACCCCTAGAAGTGACTTTTACAGTCTGCTCTACTGAGATCATAAATGGAGGTTTATGTGACTCAAGGGTAGGTTATTAGGGTAAGACAGTGGTGCCTAATTTTTAGTTTTGTTTTGCTTTAAATCAAATGTCAATTGGATAAAGTATGTTTGAATGTTAGGCTGACTCCCCAAAAAACCAGAAAGCACTTATATTCACTGAAGTGAGTGAGAATAACTTCTGATATGAGGATTTTTGTTAATAAATTCTGAGAGTTAGATGTTTCAAACCAGAGTATTTCAAATAGTCACAGAAATTTGTGTCTGCCTTGTCTCACTCATTCAAGATGTGAACTAAAAGGCACAGGTTAACTGAAAATACTTCTACCATGAAAACAATGTACAATAAAAGTTTAACAATTATTATTTCTGGGTGATATCCCTTGCTTATTTGTATTTCCAGAATGCACTACAATGAGTATGTGTTTCCTTCATAATAATGATCCCTGCTTGTCATTTTATAAAAAAAACTTAAGATATTTTTCTATCCATCTGTCACAACTACTGTGTCTTACAAATACTGTAGTCACATGACATAAAAGAACAACTGAAAAATTCAGTGGAGGGGAAAAGATCATTTCTATAGACTAAAGCCAAAGTCAAGGGATGGAGCTAGTTTCATTGATCCTGCCTATATTGTGAGCTTCTTTTCAGTGTGAAAACTTGGCAAATGTGGAGCAGAACTTTTGAAATTGGAAATATACTTGAAATTTCAGTAACTGTAGTCATCACATCTGCAGAACTGAGAATGCATTGCAAGTCATCAATTTATAGAACTGAGAAAACAGATGCCCAAGTCACCACATCTACAGAACTGAGAATACAGATGCCCAAGTCATCACGTCTACAGAACTGACAATACAGATGCCCAAGTCATCACGTCTACAGAACTGAGGATACAGATGCCCAAGTCACCACATCTACAGAACTGAGGATACAGATGCCCAAGTCACCACATCTACAGAACTGACAATACAGATGTCCAAATCATCACAAAAAGAACTGAGAATATAGATGTTCAAGTCATCACGTCTATAAAACTGACAATACAGATGTTCAAGTCATCACATAAAGAACTGAGAATACAGATGTCCAAGTCATCACGTCTACGGAACTGACACTACAGATGTCCAACTCACTGCATCTGCAGAACTGAGAATACAGATGTCCAAGTCACCACATAAAGAACTGAGAATACAGATGTTCAATAACTTTTGGTTCCATTATGTTACACAAACTCAACTAAGGGTTACTAAGTTTTGTGTTCTCTTAAAGAATTACAAGTGTTAGACTCATTCAGGTAGAGGGAAAAAAATGAATCTAATAATCTCCATGTTAAAAACAAAACAAAACAAAACAAGGCCTGTGATAATTACACTTACTTCTGAATTCCCTTGCATGGAAGACAAGCAAAGCAGTCTTCCTTGAGATTGTGAAGACAACCATATAGATAGAAACTGTAGCTTCTGCAGGTACAAGGAGATTGCTACTCTAAGGCGAGCTGCCAGGACCACGTATCTGAACTTTGCACCCATAACTTGGGAAATGGTCCTCGTGTTACTGGCTTGGACTTATACAGTAATTACAAGAGTAAGACTTTGGCCTGTGACCATCCAGCTATTAAAATTAAAGACAACCCTGAGATTACCCCCCAAACATTCTAGGCTGAAAATAATCACTTTAAGATATTGCTTCAGTCTCAACCCAAACCGCGTTGCACTGTAATGCACTGAAGTGAGAAAAGCAACAGCACTGAAAGCCAGCAGAAGCCCACGGGGTTTCTGTCCGTCAGACATCCCATGGTCATTTATGGATAAATGAAGTAGGCCTGCTTCAGAAACTCATAGCAAACAATGGCTCTATGGGTAAAGCATTAGGCAAAGCGGCTTCATTACATCTACGTGGTGATGCTCAGCCAGGGAAATGTGTCATGAGTCAGTGGATCTTGGCAGGTATATTCTTGCAATGCTGGACGTCAGAAATGTTCAGGGCAGCCAGAGGCGGCTTTCTGCTTAGTTACCTGTGGTTCTGAGAGCTGCAATAGCTCGTGGGGGGGATTAGGAAAAGAGAGGTCTTGCCATTTTCCGGATACCTCATTTGGATTGCAAAATGAAAAAGACAGAGAGGCCCAGTAAGAACAACACAGAGCATGTTGTCTGCAATGTAGCACACACCACTGTGTTCCCAAAAGATTCATTTCCTAAAAGAGGCAAGTAAGACAGAATTACTTTGGAGATTTTAATGAGATGCCATGTCCCACCTTCATCTCTCACTCCTCCCTGAGCCGGCTGGGCCACTTGGAAATTCACCTAACGTCACGTTTAACTAGCGAAGTGAGACATCCGAGTTGCTGACAGACACTGTTATTTTCCTTAATTAAACAGCTCACTCGCAGGCATTGTTACAGAGCTGCCCTTTGGACGAAAGTGGAGAGAACCACACACAAAGTCTATGTGTGACCTGCAGAACTTGCTAGTGACCCACTGCAGATATTTGGCTTGACAGCTCTCAAGAATCTGCGCTGTCAATGCTACTTACCAAGATAACTAGCAGCATCTGGTTAAGTGTTTGGAAACCCAGCTGTCAAACAGAAAACCTGTTGTTTAAAAATTTGTGATCAGAAAGTGTTATTTCTTCTTCCTCCAATCAGGGCTCTTTTCCTTCCAGTTGCATGGTTTCACCCACCTTTACTGAACATGGGTAGCTAGGCCAGCAATTTATAAGAAATTGGTTATTTCAATACCAGGAGTCCTGCTGTTTACAATACCTGCAGGGACTGTAACAGGTTATTAGGCTCTCTTGCAGAAATCTGATCTCATCAGGGAAAGAAGAAATTTGTCTAAGGCTATTTCTATTTTAGTCTCAATACCTTGAGAATAAACCTGTTAGGTAATTCAGCTGTTTTCTATTTTCTTTTTCATCGGAGGCATCCTGGTTTTCTGCTGTAACAGTGAATAACACCCTGTTTGAGACACTCAAAATCCAACTGGAATGCAGAATTATTTTCAGCCTGTGCACTAAAAAATTTCTTCAAGCTTAGCCATTTACTGAAGTTGTATCACACCTCAAAGAACTAAGAAAATAATAATTAAAACTGTTGACTCAAATATCTGTGTTTAATCCTTTCTCAAATAGATATTATGATGTCCAAGACAAAACAAATTCCTCTGACGGCATTAGGATTTGGATGACTCCATTTTAAGTTACTGGATAAATTAGGGGCGAAGTCTGGAGGAAAGACTTAAGTGAAAATGAGCTAGATTCCGCACAGACCATTTGGTGCTTTTACTTAGCTTTCCCCAAGACTGATAATTTGAATGGGTATTTTCTGATTGCTCAGCTGCTGGAATTAGCCTACTGGCTCCCAATTCTGATGGCTGACATCACTTTTGTTTATATATCTTTCTCCTTCATTAATTTAGGAGTTGGTGTCAAACTGCCTTTTATATACACTATACTGTGAAATTTCATTCTTTCACTTTTCAAATTATCTCTGAATACGACTTTAAATGTCTTAACTATGGTGTACTTTATACATTAGTATGTATATTATCTTCTTTGACATAAATTCCAGGAATATAAATCCTCCTCAGAGAAAGCCCTGCCTCCCAAGGGATTTCAACCCAGGAACTCTTAGAGGGCCATCCTGACTTCTCCCGTGGACAGACAGGACACGAGATCCTACTGGGAATTAGACAAGACACAGATGAGCTGTTCTTCGTTTCAAATTGCTGTTTAGTTGTTCAGTCGTGTCCGACTCTTTTGTGACCCCGTGGACTGTAGCCCACCAGGCTCCTCTGTCCCTGGGATTTCTCAGGCAAGAATACTAGAGTGGGTCACCATTTCCTTCTCCTGGGGATGTTCCTGACTCAAGAGATTGAACCTGGGTCTCCTGCATTGCAGGCAGGTTCTGTACCACTGAGTCACCTGGGAATTCATGTTAGAGAAAAATAACCATGTCGGAGGGAACCTGAAAGTCTCTGAGTTCCTCTCTCTCCAGCCCCCTTAGACTGAAGGGGATGGGGGTGTTATGAAATTCCAAATTTTCATGCATGAGGAGGAGTTTTAGGAACTCACAGCAGAATGCAACAGGCGTTCAGGAAATGAGGGTGGGGACTCTGGTTGGCATGGAAAAGCACTTCTAGAAAATGTACTCTTAAAAAGGATCATTAACATACCAGACCCTAACAAACTTCAAAAGTGCATAAGCAACCGCTTTTACTAAACTGTTGGATCCTTGCAGCGAACTATATAAATTGCATAAAACATGCAAGATCCTACCACTTATAATTAAATTGAATACTAGGGCATGCATCTGTTCTCTTGGGAGTTTTCTTTTTTTAATGGAAAGAGATATTATCTATGTATGCAGAGTGAAAGGGAATAGAAAAAGAGAGAAATGGAGATTTGTGTTCCATTTTTCTCTTGTATTTCAAACACAGAGGAATCTGCTCAAATCTCTGAGCCGGCTCCACCACATGGGACCTGAAATAATTCAGCTGTAAGCAACTGCCTGATTCTAGAGAGCTCTGACTAAATTTACAATGGCATGTAGCTGCTTTACATTTTCTAAAACAAATTTCTCCTTCAGTGTCAACTTTTTACAGGATAACTAATATATTAGTTATTCAGTTGTGTCCAACTCTGGACTATAGCCTGCCAGGTTCCTCTGTCCATGGGACTCTCCAGGCAAGAATACTGGAATGGGTCGCCATTCCCTTTTCCAGGGGATCTTCCTGATCCAGGGACTGAACCCAAGCCTCCTGCAGTGGCAGGCAGATTCTTTACCACTGAGCCACCTGGGATCTTGACTTAGGAAGAACAATAAAAACTCAATTCTCTTGTCACCCTAGGTCAGCAAACTACAGCCTGTGGACCAAATCCAGCCCAATGTACATGTGTGTAAATAAAGCTTTATTGGAATACAGCCATGATTATCCTCTGATGGGACTGTCTGTGGCTGTTCTCATGCTTCAGTGGCAGAACTGGATACAGGGGTCCTCTCCTTATCCGTGGTTTTGCTTTCCAAGGTTTTAGCTGCCCACAAGTCAACTGTGGTCTGAAAATGTTAAATGGAAAACTCCAGAAATAACAATTCATGAGTTTTAAATTGTGTGCTGTGTGAGTAGCGTGATAAAATCTCACACTGCCCCACTTGGTCCTGCCTGGGACGTGAATCACCCTTTTGTCCAGCACATCCGTGCTGTATACGTGAACTGCCTGTCAGTATAGGCAAAAACATAGTATATATAAGTATGCATGTTTAGGGTCTGGAACTACCCATTCACTAGGCATCCGCCGGGGTCATGGCGTGTGTCCCCCTTGGATAAGGGGAACTGCGATATTGCAACAGACATTTATTACCTGGCCTTTTAATTAAAAGGTCTTTTAATGTTTGGATTGAAATATAATAATATTAGCATCAACACAAATGTGGTAATATGGGAAATAACATCTCCAGAGACATTAGAAGTTTGGGAGTTTTTGAAGCACGATCTTTTCTCAGAAATCTTGNACAGGAAGATGCTGGAGTCATCAGAGCCCACTTCTAGTTGGAAATTCACTTCCCATCTCAAGGTGCCTGTCCTTTCGTGCCCAGTTTCCTTCCAACCGCCTCTCCTGTTCCCCATCACAGAGGAGTGGGAATTGATCGGCTGATGGAGGGTGTTAGCCCTGACACCACCAGCAGAGGGCACAAGTTATTCAGTGGAAACTACATCAGAAAACTTTGGTTTCCCATTCTTTCCTTCAGAAGAGAAACTCTTTTGTCTTTTCTGTTTGGACACACATTAGCACAGTAAGCGTTTAGAGTGAAGACCACACTGCTGAAGAAAAATCTAGAATAAAAAGCTACTCAGCTAAGTTCTCCTCGAACCAAAACAGAAAAACACTGGCACGATCCCCGTGATTCAATACACACACAGCATCGTCTGGAACAGAGAGCAGAGTTCTCACGACTCTGTCCCTAGAGTTCTGTCATCCTGGTGTCACTTTAGCCTGACTATTTGTGGGGCGAGGGGGCGGTTAGCTTCACCTCGGAGTTTATGAGTGGTTAAGGCGATGCGGGTGGTTTCATTCTTCTAGATGAGGAAAATGTCAAAATGAGGGTGAATGTACCTGTGGCGACAACGGCGTAGAAACCTCATTATTTTTCGAGCAGCCTGGTCCTGCTTTTTGGTTAGCAAACTGCTCCTGAAAAAGCCAGAATACAAATTACGGTCACGAGAACAGTGCTGTGATGTTTCGTGTGTGAAAGCTGAAGGCAAGTCAGTGGTGCAAGAGAACTTTTAACCCAACAGTTCATGGAGCAAATCCAACAGTACAAGCCTATCTCATGGACTTGAGTCTGGGCATCACTGGGAGAGATGGAAGGAGCGGGGTGTAAACACTCTCACCACTTAAAGGAAGACAACAGAAGGACGGAAAATAAGATGTCCTGTCACTACTCCTCAAGTCTTTGTAAGCTCAATTTGTTGAAAACGGGATGAGACAAGACACTCATTCGCCTGTGTTTAGGCTTTCTCAGTTTAGACATTCATTCTGTGTTTGGGCTATTATTTTAAGACTTTTTTTTTTTAAAATGTGGACCATTTTAAAACTCTTTATTGAATTTGTTCAATAAAGAACCAAAGAGCTGACTCATTGGAAAAGATGCTGGTGCTGGGAAAGACTGACGGCAAAAGGAGAAGGGGGCAGCAGAGAATGAGACAGATAGCATCACCAACTCAATGGACATGAACCTGAGCAAACTCTGAGAGACAGTGAAAGAGGAGCCGGCTGGGCTGCAGTCCGTGGGGTCGCAGAGAGTAGGATGCAACTTAGCAACTGAACAACAACAAATTGAATTGGTCACCCCTACTGCTTCTACATTATGGTTTTTTTTTTTTTTGGCTGCAAGGCATGTGGGATCTTAGCTCCCTCACCAGGGAATCGAACCCGCACCCCCTGCACTGGAAGTTGAAGTTTTAACTACTGGACCACCAGGAAGTCCCCAGGCTATTGTCTTCTAAACTTTTGTCATTGTATTTTCCAGGGCTAAAACTCTTTATGACTCTCTGCAAAATGGAATAGCTCAGCCCTGCTGACTTTTCCAAGGTCTTGGGGGTAGACACACTACAATTTAGACGATGATCCCACGTGTGCACCCACTCACTGAGTGCTCGGTTGCGTCCAGCTCTTTGCAACCTCTGGACTGCAGCCCACCAGGCTCCTCTGTCCGTGGGATTCCCCAGGCAAGAATACATTTCCTCCTCCAGGAGATCTTTCTGACCCAGGGATGGAACCCACATCTCTTGTCTCCTGCCCTGGCAGGCAGCTTCTTTAACACTGCGCACCTGGGCAGCCCCAGCTGACTGTATCAGGGTGACACCTTTCTGAGTGGGAACTGTGGTCCTTCCAGGTTCTGATACAAGTTGAAACTGGGTGGGGCATCAGAATGATTGGGTAGGGGGTGGAGAGAGACAGAAGGAGCTAAATGGACCAAAATGGGCAAAGGGCACAGGTGTAACTACGGTAACACAGCCTCTATAGATCTGGGAGGAAATGACCGCAGGATGCTTCGCTCCCTGTATAGACAGACCCGCACGTCTGCAGGGGGCCGAGTCGGGTGCTCCTGGCTGCCACCAGAGCTCCACCCACCTGAGCTTCTGCTGTACGATGACCGCTGTCCGGCGTGCCTGCCGTCTCTTGCCACACTTCTTATAACTCCGGTAGAACTTCTGGATCAGCACAGCGGCGCGCCGGCTCTGCTGGAATTTTTTTTGCTCGTAGTAACTCCGGAATTTGCTCTGGATCAGGATGGCAGCCTGGGTCATCTTTTTGTAAAGTGCATACTGTGAGGGTACAAGGAGAAGCAGAGCAGTAACAAGGGGAGCCACGCGGGCGGGGTGTCCTCCGAGCCGACCGGGTGAGGGCGGCAAGAAGGAAAGCTACATAGCTCTTCTCTTTGCGTGTTCTGTTCTGGCTTTCATCATCAAACAGGCAAACGAAGCTTCTTTCCACCTACCTTTCCAAAACGCAAAATGTTAACTTTAAGAGTCGCCTTCAGACAACGCGCTACTGCTTTCAATGTGTTTTCCCCCACCTCAAATATCAAAACCGTTTACCCATCTTGGATAAAAGTTTTAACAGCAATACATTGAGACACTTGAGTTGAAAAAACATATTTAGGAAGTAAAATTTTATGACTTTTTTTGGTTTGTTTGTTGTTTTGGCCAAACTGCTTGGCAGGTGGGGTCTCAGTTCCCAACCAGGGATTGAGCCCGTGCCTCTGACTTAGCAGTGTGGAGTCTTAACCTCTGGACCACCAGGGACGTTCCAAGAAGTAAAACTTTACATGTTGAATATTTCCTGTCCGATTTGGAAACATTTTGAATTAATCCTTTTTGGATGCTTCCCAAGTCCTGCCAAACACAAATCCACTTAGCAGGCAGCATCTGACTTCTAACTAGCAGTTCCACACGACATATTTCTGAGTTACAAGGTCCCAAATACAAGGCTTATCATGAAACGCTGACACCTTTAAGCCACTTTAACCTGCAAAAGTTTAACGCTTGTCAGACCAATGCAGGGGTGAAGCCATGAAACCTGGAAGGTGGCCCCAGAGCCGGGGACCACTCGGGAGTCAGGCCCTATGCCCTCCGGCCAGCCTGCCACAGAGATGGAAAGTGAGGCAGGAAGGCACGCTCGGGAGAATGAGTCCTCTTCCCTGCCAGGCACGAAAAACGCAGAGCTCTGCAGATATCAGCAAAGGCTCTGTCCAGATTGCTAACCACTTAGACTATGACTCTAGGGACCAGAAGTCACAGGCGAGGGCTTTGCTCACAAAAAGCCAACTTACCAAGAGAGGGCCAAGTGCTCCTCAGAACATCCCTGTGCCTAAGTCTCTCTCTGCATGTATGAGGTAGAGTGAGGGGCAAAAACTGACTTCTCCAAAGGTTCCAGACACAGGGCCCTGCTGCAAGAACCCTCTTGGGTCTTATCTGACCTCTGACCTGCTTGACATTTTCGTTTGGCCCAAAGTCTTTCAAGACAAGGGCTGCATCCCACAGTGTCTCTACGACCTTGGCCTGCATGCTCTGCATGGTCAGAACCTTGCAGACACAGCGCAGCACAATGGGGAACAAGTAAATCTCCTCAGTGGCTCACTGGGTTCCCAGTAATGATCTTGGATGGATTGTTTAGATGGACACTTGCCAGGAAAATGTCCACAGACTGCTTGCTAAAACCCACTCCAACGGCATAACCACGTGGTCTCCAGAGGATAGATGTGCTGTGGTGAGGTGGCCGGGTGGGGGGCGGGGGTATGCCTACTGAATGACCGTGCCATCCTAATGGCCCCTTCTTGTAGCTGGTGATGGGTGTGAGGTTTGTGATTCTGGTGGAATGGTTTGTGAGAGGGCTTGGGTGTGTCATTACCTTCAAGGCTATCCATGTCAGCTTGGGGGAGAAACAGAAAATACAAGATTAATGTTAGATTGCTGAATAGAAGGAAATGAAAAACCAGAATCAGAACCAATGAAATGCCCAACCAAAGAAAGAAAGAAAGAAAAAAAGGCAATCTGACTACATTCATGCCTTTCATCTTCCAAAATACTTCTCTTATATTTGTCAGTATTTTTTTTTTAATGCCTTCCATCTTTCTGGTTGTAGCCAACACTTCTTTGGGAGGGGATTAAAAAAAAAAAACAACAACTAACAAACTCACATTTTGGAATAAACTCCTGCTGTAATCAAAGACTAGAAACTCTGATTCTGAGTATTGCTTTTGCTAACAAGAAGTCCTCTCGCCAAACAGAAGCCAGGATGGTTCCCAACAGGGACTGTGGTGTCAGCGTTTACACAATAAACCTTCATTTTCTGGGATCATGAACTCAACTGGCTATAAGGTGAAGACACTCTCCCCTCTCCCTTCACAATTAAGCCTTAATCCTAGAGAAACTTGAGAAAGTGGCAATCCACAAGAGACATCAAGCAAATCTTAGAAATAATAAAAAGAACAGAATCCTGATTTTCTGTGTGGCTGGTATCTATCTCAGCATTTGTTATTCCTTAAACAAAAGTGTAAGACCTACCAAAAGCACAACCTAAAAATTGGTTCTACTAATAGACTGAACTTTACAGTATGAACCAGTCAAAATGCAATTCGGCACTTTTTAATATCACTACCTAGGTGGTTAGAAACGTCTACTGTTTACTTAATCTCTCAGAGTCTCAGCTTCTTCACCTGCCAAATGGAAATAAAACTGTTTACTTCAGATATTTTTGTAAGGAGAAAATGAAATGATGAGTCTGGAAGATCTAAGGTTTATTAGGTATTCTCTGAACAATTCCCTTCCTGTCTGATGAGAGCTCTGTGACCCTGGAGGTCATTTCACAAGCAGTAATAATGAACGAAAGAGTAATTCTGGCGCTCCTCTTACAACGCTTAACTAAGGAATGCTCAGTGTAAGATACTCTGGGCTTCTTCCCATTTTCAAAGATTTTTTACAATTCTTCAGTTTACACTGGGTAAGCAGCAGCCAAAAAGGAAAACTGGCTGAAGGTTATCTGATGTATATGATTCAAGGTCAACGATAACAACCACTATTTACCTTCTCCCATCACCATACCAAACCTCCTCAAGCTCTTTAATTATTAATGAGCTTATAGGCAACATGACTCACAGAGAGCCTCACTTCAGACCCAAATAGCTTCCTCTGTACCAGACCAACGTTGCAGGAAATGATACTACCAACAGGGCAACAGTCCGAACAAAAATTATTTTGTGGCAGTAGTTGCAGATGATTTTTTGTTTGTTTTTCCTTTTTCTTTCCTCTTTCGGAACATTTTCCTCTGGTCTTTAACCAAGGTGATTCGAAGCCAGTCTTTGGGTCAGGCATCGGATGCTGAGCTCTCTGCCAAACATCACACGGGACTCCCCACGCCGGTCTGGATGCTGTGTGGGTAGGACGCATTCACAAGCTGGCTCACCTGTTTATATTTTCTGTAACAACGCTGAATGACAGCTGCCGCCACTTCCTGCTGCTCCCGTAAGGGTCGGCCCTTCAAGGGAAAGCAAGGCAAGAAAAGAAAAAATGATACAGTATAAGAAATGCAGCTTTCTCAAGACTTCAATGGAATGACCACTAGTTTCATTGACTTTCTCAGAACTGAGACCCGAGGTTTACCAGATACAACAAATTAATATCACGATAAATTAAGAAAAATGAATTTATAGAATTTTAAACAGAACTATCATATTTGGATGTCAGGAGGCCTAAACAACAGTCAAAGGATTTAAAGAACTAGGTATTGTGCTATTTGTAAGTTGCCACTCTGCTCTGTCCTTCCTAAGATAACACCAAGTCCTCTACTTCTGGGTCAAAGATTGATGACTTATAACACCTCCCTGTTGTTGCTTAGTCGCTAAGACATGTTCGACTTTGCGACATGATGGACTACAGCGTGCTAAGCTTCCCTGTCCTTTACTATCTCTCAGATTTTGCTGACTCATGTCCAGAGAGGTCAAAGACTCCTCTGAGAAATGGTGGGAGTCTCTGGACCTTGCCCACCAAAAACACACATACCGACACTTCACCGTAAAATTTTAGGAGTTCATGGGCAGTCAGCAATCAGTCTCCAGGCCTCCAGCCAGAAACCCCCACTCCAGGTCATAGGTTCCTTGTGGCAGAGATGTCAACTTTGTATTAACTAAATAATGAGTATCTATTATTACCCTGACAGTAAGTTCCCCATCGCATCACTGGTCAGTTTTATTCCACTAAAGTTTCTGACAATTCTTAATAATCTTATGTGACCTAATTATAGAATCTTTATTTCAAATTATAAACTCAGAGAAAAAAAGAAATGACATATACTTCAGTTTGAATGATTCTGACTTTCCCCTGATCACAAAAGGACTCTGTTGTCTGTTTTTGGTGTTTTTTGTTTTGTTTTGTTTTAAAGAAGTTCTTTATTTTTGGCTGCAAAGCATGAGATCTTAATTCCCTGACCAGGGATTGAACCCTCACCACCCTGCAGTGGTAGGGCAGAGTCTTAACCACTGGATCACCAGGGAAGTCCCCAGGACTCTTGTCTTTTACCTTGTATTTCCGGAAAGCTGTCTGGACAAGCCTGGCCGCTTCATAGAGTTCTCTCTGTTCGTGATCAGATAGGGTCAGCTGTGCAAATTCATTCTCCACCTTCTCACTGGTGGACGCACTCAGGAACTCAGACCAGTCTGCTGCAGAGGGAAGGCTGGGCTTCTCAAAAGTTATTTCACTGACTGGTGAGCCTACAGGGCTCAGGCTGGTATTAGAAGAAGGGGTGAGAGGCTCATTATATGCACTTCTGAAACAAAAGATGACACGAGGGGGAGAGGCTGGTGATTGGTCTGCAGGATGCATCACACATTGGTCAAAGAGACAAGATGGTACCCACTGTGGACCATGAAGGATACACCTCTACCCAGTCCAGAGAGATGCTAAGGAGACTCCGGGTGTCCTTCAATTAGTAACTTCATGCTGAACACCTGTTATGAGTTCAGTACTGGGCTAAGTACTAAACCCAGTAAGTCCACTATCCAACTATGAAGCTTCAGTTGAACTGGGGAGAACACATTATCTCCTACACTCTGCCGTGGGAAGAAACCTCACAGCAGAGGTGAGCAAGAAAGAGGTCCTTGAGAGAGGCAATGGAATCCATCCTAATGCTCCCTTCCTTCCTTGGGTAGGGCATCCACTACCCAGATCTCCATCCTAATGCTCCCTTCCTTCCCTGGGTAGGGCATCCACTACCCAGATCTCCTCAGATCCAGTGAGTCTCCTGCACCTCCAGGTAGATCCAGAACTTGCCCTGGGGAGAGGCCCGTGGACTTTACTGACCTGATCTGGGCAGCGTTTGGCAGGTGGTCTACGTCAGCCAGGTAACCGGCCAGCCAGCTCATGGTATTGCTAATGGTGGCCGCATCTATCCTTTCCAACGCTGGGGACTCCATGGGCACAAAGTTCTCCTGCTTGATCCGCTCAGGTGTGGCTTCAATGATGTGCTCTGCCAAGGTCATCATGTTCACCTGGAACCCGGAGGCCACAGAGCACTCAGGTTAGGATGCGGCCCTAGAAGTCAGCCAGGCCCACCTCCCGCCCGCTACCTGGGAAAGAAACGAAGCAGGGTGGGCTGACATGACAGTCTAGTGCCCTCTGATATTACCTAAAGGTTTTACATGATTCGCTCACATATGCTGAGATCCCAGATCTGAAGAGCTCCAAAAATCAGCTCGGTCCAAAACCTTAAGTCTTTGAGAATATCTGGCTGATGCCTACTTTCTACTCTCAGCCAGGACCAACTGACTAAGGATACTAAGGCCTGGGCAGTTCTAGAGGATGTGATCATGTACCTGACCGCTTGTTCTTGTTGTTTAGCTGCTGAACCGTGTCTGACTCTTTGTGACCCCCATGGACTGCAGCCCTCCAGGCTTCTCTGTCCATGGGATTTCCCAGGCAAGAATACTGGAGTGTGTTCCCACCTGACCACTATGCCCCCCTCCCCACTTTGTCCTTCCCAGAGAACCCTAGTTTTGAAGAGAGCAGCAAAGAGCCAAAGCCCAGGGGACAGCTGCTGACTAAGACAAGCCACCTGGTCTGATCCTCCTTCAGTTTCCCACCTTCCTACACCAAGGCGGAGACCTGTGACCAGCTTCTGGACAAGGAGACTATACACAAATCTGCTGGGAGAGATGTAGGCAGAGCTTCTGCTTTTCCTGGTGAAAGGTGCCGATGCACCTCTTCTCCTGCTCTGACCACATCCAAGCTCGAGAAGCCACATTATGATCATAAAGCAACAGGAATGAAGAGAAAAGCCAAAAGAATAGAAAAAAAATCCAGGTCTCTGATGGCATTACTGAGTCCCCAAACCCCTGGACTTGCACAAGAAAAAGAAATCACATTCTTACGAAACCACTGGAGTCAGGGTTGCTGATACAAGCATCCCCAAATAAATTCCTGACAGATACATTTAGGAATCCTCACAATGAGTCTGGAGTAGATCTATTCAATTAGAATCAGAGATATGAGCTTGGTTTTAAAAGTTTTCTTGCACATCTCTTGAAAATGGAAGTTGAAATACAGCAGCTTACAAGTGAACTGAAAATGTTCAGAAAGGATCTATAAAAAATGATTAAATGCTTATCTTACAACATGCGTGAACCTCACGAATATTATGCTGACTGAAAGAAGTCAGGCACAGAATGTGACAGTTTATGATTCTATTTATATAACATTTCTAGAAGCAAAATTCTAGGGGAGAGAAATCAGATCCTTAGGACTGGAATGGGAACAGAGGTTGACTGCAAAGGGGTACAGGGAACTTCTGTGGGGGGAAGGAAGTGTCCTAAATGGGACTTTTGTGATGATTGTGAATTTTGTACAAACTCACAAACGTTCATTATGTTGAACACTTAAAATGAATGAATTTATGGTATGTAAGTTATACCCCCAAAAAACTGTTAAAAAATATTTATCTTGGGTAATTTTCAATATTGTCAACAAAGAATTGTAACAGGAATACAAATGAAAACATTTAGGGAAGAAATATCACAGCTTTTCTTCTCTTTCTATATTGACCATCTTGATTGGTGACTCAAACAGGAGGAAGTAGGTCCTACCTTGATTCTTTTCCCATGAAAGGATTAAAAAGTGGAATTTCTGGAGACCAAAGGTTATAACTATCTGTAATCATTCCTCTCCCAAATCCTCTATTTTATAAAACTGTGTTAGTATAAGAACACGTTAACATCGTAAGTGCAATACTCTGAGATACCAAGTAGATAATTTATTAATGTGATAGCTACAAAAGGCGATGGAATTTAAATGACTTTAGGGCTTTTTATTCAAATAACGCTGGGTTTTTATTAAAATTCTCTTCAGGTTCTAACATATGAGCAGTTTTCACATGTGTGCTTAGATATCTCAGAACAATGATATGTATATTTACCATGTTTTTATTCATACATCTACATAGTTATATAATCATATATTAAGTATATATACTAAGTCAAACTTTCTAATCGTATTGTCAATTTTTTTCTTTTTCTCTTCACATATACCTCGGCTGACAACTTTTGAAATAGTTGCATTCGTGTCATACTATGATTGTGGTTCTGGTACCACATTTCTTTGTATTTATTTGCTTTAATATTTAGAAACTATGTTGTTAGGTGCACAATGGTTCATTATGGTCATATCTTTTTGATAAACTGTATATATATATTTGCCTTAATTATACTTTTGTCTTTTCATACTCTTTTGTCTCATATCTTCACCTGTCAGTTCATTTTCATCCTTTCTGTTTCATTTTAATTCTGTCATTTACAAGTAATACATAATACACTTTGCTTCTTTTTATCCAGTCTGAGAATCTTTTAATAGAATTAACAGTTTCCAAAGTGGGAATGACTCATGTTTGAAAATATTCCTATAATATTATGTTTCAGAGTATTATTTTTGTTGTTGCTTTTTTTCCTTATTGCCAATTCCTGAACTTTTCCCAAGTGAGCCAAATTTTCTTTTCCCCCCCTTTAAGTGACTTAGAAACCCTGAGCCTGTTTTGACACTATCTACTAACTTGACATTTCTAATAAGCACATTTCAGTCCCTGGTTTTCAGGCCCAGTTCAAAATGTTTGATTCACAAGTGGCCCAAGTGAAGAAGACAGTCCACTAGTCTTATACGTAAGCCCAGACTTTGAACCAGTTACTGGTGAGAAAATGACAAGACCTCTAGGAAACTGGCAGTACAGATCAAGCAAGTGCGGGTGGGTGGACCAGCCCCTGCAAGCCTACCTTCTCCATGCTCACCTGTATGTCATCCATGGGCTGTGAGCACTCCTCACTCTCTGTACCATCACGGTAGGACCCCAGCTCGCTGCTCACCACCTCTCTGTTAGCCATCATCAAGACACTCATTGGTTCCCGTGGACGCACCTGTGAAGGTGCTGCATCCTTGCCTACACTGGTCCCCTTCGGATTTCCAGTCACCTGTACTGTAGACACACCAATGTAAAGATCTTTGGGGTTCCACTTTACTACCGGCTGGGATGCAGAGGCGTGGAGGAATCCTGCAGTCTCTGGAGTGGGAGGGGAGATCTCCCGGCTGTAGTCCCTCAATCCTTCACTGGGGCTGATTGTCTCGGGGACAGGTTGCTTAGAACTAGGGCTCTGCTTCCTGATATTTGGCTGTTCCAGACTCAGTGCAGTGGACAGCAGCTTCTCCTGCCTCGCCTGGAAGTACTCGGGGTTCAATTTATGCTTTTTGGGAGCTGGATAATCTTTGTGGCTCTCACTGCTGTAGTAATTAGAGGGTTCAGACCGAGGTCTTCTCAGCTCTGAAAAGTACAGTAGAAAGGACAGTCAGGACAGGTGGTACAGTGAGGAATGCTAAAGAATTAACACGTTCTCTATGCCTGAGAGACACAGAGTGCAAAGCCAGAACTCAATTCACATCCCTAACGTTTACATGTTCCCCAGCAGTATATACTGTATTCAAATAATCCTCCTCCAAAATCTGTAGTTCTTTCTCACATTAACATAGTTTTGTTTTTTTTTTCCCCTCAGTTTTTGGGGTGGGATGGGCGAGCGGGGTTGGGGAAAGCACTAGGCGTTCTAACAGCTAAAAGGAAAATTAGAAACACTAAAAAGAAAGCCCCAAACCCTTAAACGTATGTGAACATCCTACGGACTTTTCCGAGGGTAGTGGCATGACAGCAAAAGGGGAATCCGCCGAGTGCTGAGATGTCACCATTTAGGATTCTTACCTGGGTTGGTACTTGCGATGACAGTGACTCCTTTGGGAATTTCTGGGGAGTTGATGGCCTCACTGTGCCACTGGCTCACCCAGCTCTCCGTGCTGGGCTCGTCGCCTGCAGGACAGTGGATTCTGGGGTTCTGTCCTAGCTGAGCCTGCTCATCCCTCTGCAGGTGCTCCAGACACTCTGCTAACTTCACATGACCTCGTGACCTGGCGATTCCCAAAGGCAGCCTTCCTAGAGAGTCTGGAATAGAGATGGCCCGACGGTCCCACTTGTACAGCACGACAGCTGCTTCCAAGTGCCCGAGAGCACACGCCCACATCTAAAAAACAGAGACAGAGCGCGCTTCCTCAATATGAGTTAAAAAAAAAAATCCTATTTGACTTCTGCCACTGCTGCCAACTGACAAATTGGTCCTTGGCAGCAATCTCAACGGTGCCATAAAACATTTCCCTTACAAAGTGGCTCCGATATATGTCATGTACCAACAAGGGTGAACACAAAGGGAACCAGGCATATCCCTATGCCAGCCCAGAAGAACAGTNAAGTAATACATAATACACTTTGCTTCTTTTTATCCAGTCTGAGAATCTTTTAATAGAATTAACAGTTTCCAAAGTGGGAATGACTCATGTTTGAAAATATTCCTATAATATTATGTTTCAGAGTATTATTTTTGTTGTTGCTTTTTTTCCTTATTGCCAATTCCTGAACTTTTCCCAAGTGAGCCAAATTTTCTTTTCCCCCCCTTTAAGTGACTTAGAAACCCTGAGCCTGTTTTGACACTATCTACTAACTTGACATTTCTAATAAGCACATTTCAGTCCCTGGTTTTCAGGCCCAGTTCAAAATGTTTGATTCACAAGTGGCCCAAGTGAAGAAGACAGTCCACTAGTCTTATACGTAAGCCCAGACTTTGAACCAGTTACTGGTGAGAAAATGACAAGACCTCTAGGAAACTGGCAGTACAGATCAAGCAAGTGCGGGTGGGTGGACCAGCCCCTGCAAGCCTACCTTCTCCACGCTCACCTGTATGTCATCCATGGGCTGTGAGCACTCCTCACTCTCTGTACCATCACGGTAGGACCCCAGCTCGCTGCTCACCACCTCTCTGTTAGCCATCATCAAGACACTCATTGGTTCCCGTGGACGCACCTGTGAAGGTGCTGCATCCTTGCCTACACTGGTCCCCTTCGGATTTCCAGTCACCTGTACTGTAGACACACCAATGTAAAGATCTTTGGGGTTCCACTTTACTACCGGCTGGGATGCAGAGGCGTGGAGGAATCCTGCAGTCTCTGGAGTGGGAGGGGAGATCTCCCGGCTGTAGTCCCTCAATCCTTCACTGGGGCTGATTGTCTCGGGGACAGGTTGCTTAGAACTAGGGCTCTGCTTCCTGATATTTGGCTGTTCCAGACTCAGTGCAGTGGACAGCAGCTTCTCCTGCCTCGCCTGGAAGTACTCGGGGTTCAATTTATGCTTTTTGGGAGCTGGATAATCTTTGTGGCTCTCACTGCTGTAGTAATTAGAGGGTTCAGACCGAGGTCTTCTCAGCTCTGAAAAGTACAGTAGAAAGGACAGTCAGGACAGGTGGTACAGTGAGGAATGCTAAAGAATTAACACGTTCTCTATGCCTGAGAGACACAGAGTGCAAAGCCAGAACTCAATTCACATCCCTAACGTTTACATGTTCCCCAGCAGTATATACTGTATTCAAATAATCCTCCTCCAAAATCTGTAGTTCTTTCTCACATTAACATAGTTTTGTTTTTTTTTTCCCCTCAGTTTTTGGGGTGGGATGGGCGAGCGGGGTTGGGGAAAGCACTAGGCGTTCTAACAGCTAAAAGGAAAATTAGAAACACTAAAAAGAAAGCCCCAAACCCTTAAACGTATGTGAACATCCTACGGACTTTTCCGAGGGTAGTGGCATGACAGCAAAAGGGGAATCCGCCGAGTGCTGAGATGTCACCATTTAGGATTCTTACCTGGGTTGGTACTTGCGATGACAGTGACTCCTTTGGGAATTTCTGGGGAGTTGATGGCCTCACTGTGCCACTGGCTCACCCAGCTCTCCGTGCTGGGCTCGTCGCCTGCAGGACAGTGGATTCTGGGGTTCTGTCCTAGCTGAGCCTGCTCATCCCTCTGCAGGTGCTCCAGACACTCTGCTAACTTCACATGACCTCGTGACCTGGCGATTCCCAAAGGCAGCCTTCCTAGAGAGTCTGGAATAGAGATGGCCCGACGGTCCCACTTGTACAGCACGACAGCTGCTTCCAAGTGCCCGAGAGCACACGCCCACATCTAAAAAACAGAGACAGAGCGCGCTTCCTCAATATGAGTTAAAAAAAAAAATCCTATTTGACTTCTGCCACTGCTGCCAATTGACAAATTGGTCCTTGGCAGCAATCTCAACGGTGCCATAAAACATTTCCCTTACAAAGTGGCTCCGATATATGTCATGTACCAACAAGGGTGAACACAAAGGGAACCAGGCATATCCCTATGCCAGCCCAGAAGAACAGTTTGGGGAATAAATGAACCCATTTCTCACCAGAGGAGTACAGGAGAAGTGGTCCACGTTCAAGGGGTCGACCTCCAGTTCCAAGTCAATGCTGTCTGCATGCTTTGTGCTGGAACAGACAGCATCACAAATTACTGCACAGAGAATCAATGTTAAAAATACCATACCACTATGAAACCCACAGAGCTGAAACCAAAGTGGGCAGCCAACATTGCTGACAGGAAGAAACAAAGTCCTGGGTTTCCTAGGTGGTCTGGATGCTCTGTTTTGCCAGGAGCCAGGAGGAAATGAAAAGTCCCAAGTTTACTTTAGCAACTCGCTCGGTACTTCTTGGGCAGAAGTTCACAGAACTCTGTGGAACTGTCCTCAGAGAGACTCCTTTGCTGTGAGGATTCCATACTCCCTGAATGGCCAGATCTCCGTCCACTGGTGGACACAGTAAGAGGGGTGCCTGCTGATGGGTGAGGAGGACACTGGCCTTACCGCCATTTGATGAGGGTCTGGATGAGGGTGGCATAACCCTGGGCAGCGGCCAGGTGGAGGAGGGTCATCCCACGGAAAGTCTTTGAGTGGATCAGATGCTTGGACTTTGCCCAGCAGGCTCGGCTCATCATCTTCTCACACACGACCACCACTCGGCTCTCAAAGCAGCTGCCCAGCGTCCCAGGGCCGGACGCACACTGTAACGAGACAGCACGTGTTCCGGTGACTGAAGGCCCAAAGGCCCACCACCGTGTCAGCCTTCGGATGCCAGAAGCAGGGGAACAAACTCTTTGTGATTAGCAATTGAAAACGGGAAGCGCAAAACTGAAGATAAGGAGACATCATGAAAGGGAGACAGAACGTGCTGAGTCCAGCTTAGTGGCACACCCACAGCCGGGCACACAGGAATCTTCCACAACTCTAAGGGCATCAGAGTCTGTCTACTGCAGCTGACAGTCTGATTGTGAACTCCGTGTTGATCCAGTCCAAGGAAAGCACATACTATAAAACAACAAACAAAAATGTGGTCTAGCCTTCCAGGTGATGTAATTAAACACTGTAGACAGGAAGCCGGCAGAGGAAAACGAAGCAAGTAACTTTCCTAATGCTTCTACAGAAGGGGGGTTGTGGGGGTTGCTGCCTGGACCGCTGACTCCCCAGCTCCTTCTGGAGGAGAATTGTCACTTGGGGATTTTTCTCCTTAAATAAGAACTTTAAAATATCCAATGATATATTTGCAACTGCATGGATGGGCCTTACAGGCCTTCAGTGAAATAAGTCAGAGAGAAAGATAGGTACTGTATAATGTATGTCACTTACATGTGGAATCTTAAACAAAAACCAGACACACACACACAGAAAGCCTTCCTGACTTCATGGATCCTGAGAACAGATTAATAGCTATATGCAGAGGTGGAGGATAGGAGGTGGGCAAAACAGTGAAGGAGTCAAAAGATGCAAACTTTCAGTTATCAAATGAATAAGTCCCGGGGATGTCATGTACAGTACAGCAACTAAAGTTAATAACACTGAACTGCATATTTGAAAGTTGCTAACAGAGCATATCTTAAAGGTTCTCATCACAAGGGAAAAAAATTATAAGTGTGATGACAGCAGTTAACTAGGTTTATCATGGTGATCACCTGGCAACATACACAAATGCTTACTCATTCTGTAGGACACCTGAAACTAATACAATGTTATATGTCAGCTATAGCTCAATTGAAAAAATAAATTTAAAAAAATCCAGGAACAATCCAGTCCTTTATAGAAAGCAAAAAGGAGACTGGGGAAGGCATTAGAGACTTCCAAATTCAAGTGTTATTACAGTACTAACAGCAACAGAGGCATATGGGAAAGAGAAATTCACTCATTTTAACCACCTGGCTTTCTTCCCTTTGTTGTAAGGAAGCTGTACAAGAAGAAAAATACAATCCTCAACAGCTTATCTGAGTCTCTGTGATAGGTTTGTTTTTTTTTTAATGAAATTTTATTCAGAATCCCCAGCATCTAAACAAATGACATTTTACTAGCATGTGTCTACAATATTTTCTTTTTAAAAATTTTTTATTGGGGTGTATATTTTACTGTTTTACAATGTGGCATTAGCTTCTGCTGTACTACAAAGTGAATCATCTGTATGCTTATATATATATATCCTCTCTGTGACAATTTTATGTTTCATACCCTCTCTCTCAAACAAATGAGACTCTAGTCCAATTCTCATTTCTGGTGTTTTTTTAAGATTTTTTTTTGGATGTAGACTATTTAAGTCTTTACTGAATTTGTTTCAATATTGCTTCTGTTGTACTGTTCTGGCTTTTTGGCCTAGAGGCATGTGGGATCTTAGTTTCGTGACTAGGGATCGAACCTGCACCCCTAGCAGTGGAAGGTGAAGCCTTAACCAATGCACCACCAGGGAGGCCCTGTCTCTCTCTTATTAAGTTATTTTGTCCAGTAACGAACCCCATGAAGTACTGTTGTTCCTCACTGTTTTGTTTTGTTTTTTTAATCTAGAAAACAAATGCCTGTAAAAAAATTTTTAAACACCCATAAAATGGCTATAATGTCACCCTCACTAGAAATGTCATGACATGTTATAGGAATGTAGTCAGGCAACCCTGAACTGCTGCAGAATGGCCTTGACTCAAAAGACCCAAGCAAGGCTGCTCTGCATATACCAAGCAGATGCATTCAGGACACACGGAAGTCACCAGGTAAGAAACAAAAGGAATTTTTTTTTTTTTTTTTGCATTAAGAAGACCAGCTACATCTTTATCACATAAAGTGGACAGATATTCTGTGATACCAACGTAAACTGATGAAAGAGTATTCAGTAGCAGTTAATATGGGATCAGATAACAGGCCAGGGGCCAAACAGCTGAGCTATACAATGGACATTACACTCCAGTCCCTTTCTGTAGCATTTATCAGTGAAAGAAAAAGGGCTTTGTGGGACTCTCTTATTTTAGCCATGAGATACATAGTAAACCATGTTTACTGCTTTTTATAAAACAGATGTATCAGGTGGACAAGAAGCCTTAATATTTCACTTTGTGCCAAGTCTTTCCTTGTCCATTGATTTCCAAAGACAGGTGAGAAATAAGAAAATTTTCCAAAAAAGGTTGATTTTTTGGGAGGGTGGCGGTACCTTATGCTTTGTTTTCATCTATTACTAAAAATATTACTAACACTTGATATTTACAAGCCTCATAAAACTCACAATGTTCACTTACAAATGTGATTGTTCAGGGAAAATCATCATCTTAAAGGGAAAGAGGGAGAATTATTTGAGGTTTTTAGGTCATGGCTCAGTGAGGAAGGTGATAAACACCATCGGTCCCTCTACCTTTATTCTAGAGTCTCCTGGGGGGGAAAAAAAATGTCTACCTAGGAGATGTTCCCAGAATGAAGCTCCTACAAGTAATTGATATAAAACTCTCAAGACTACCGGGAGTCTAATATTTGGTGATTTCCCTGTGCCTGACAACACTAATTCATCTGTCACGGAACTGATGAAAAAGCATCTGCGACAATGATAGAATGTGTAACGTTGTTCTATTGTTCTCTACTGAAAAAGCGCAAACACAGGTTCTCTCGGCCCTTTTCCGATTGAACTCCCGGAGTTTATACAAGTCTTATGAATTACTGAATTCAATTACGGTTTCTATTTATACTTAAGATAGAGACAGGACACAAGATACAAAACAGGTTCTAACTGGACTCTGAGCCCAGCAGATCTGAGTCATTGTCTGGCCTCTGTCCTGTCACTGGACGCCCTCCCTCCTGCTGGCAGGTAACTGCAGTGACTTCTGAGATCAGTAGGTGATTTAAGGCTTAGGGAGGTGAACGGCTGAGAAGGCCCACAGTCCAGGGCTTCTTCCCTGTTGAACGGACTTAAATACTCAGAAGCACGAGGACTACAAAGCACCCCGCCCTGCCTTTTGCCTCAGCCAGGAAGCACACCAGCAGAAGAGATGGGACTTGTGATCGACTGCCTCGCTCCTCAATGAAACATGAGATGTCAGGAAGGCGATGGTCCTCAAGAACTCGTACCTGGGCTTGGCTTCCTCCATTGCCGCTCCCTGTGCCCCCTCCGCTGCTGCCTCCTCCACTCCCCTGCTTGTGCTGCTGGGACCCGGTCATCTCTGCCATCCTCCTCTCCATCTGCTCCAGCCGCTCCAGGATGGACATCCTGAACTGGTTATCTAGGGCAGAACACGGAAGGGTGAGGCTGTGTTCCAGAAGAAGGGGCATTAACCTGTGGCCCAGTCCAGCCTGTAGGATGGGCATCCAAGATGATCACCCACTCAACCAGATCACCTGGGTTTGTCCAGGCTGTTGATGACCCCGACACCTCACACAAGACCGTAGCCGCGACTGCAGCCCCAGTTCTCAATGAAAGGAACAGAAAAACCCTTTCTGTCAAGGTCCTGGTTTCAGGTTCCAGGACCCCATTTCTTTGTCAAATTCCCCAGTGGAAACCCTGAAGGGAGATCTGGTGGACAGGCTCCTAGAGCAAACAAACGAAATGAACACAATTTAAATCAGTGGAAGGAAGTAATCATTGGGACTTCCCTGGTGGTCCAGTGGTTAAGGATTTACCTGGCAAAGCAGGGGATGCTAGTTCAATCCCTGATCAGGAAGTAAGATCCCACATGCTGTGGACCAACTGAGCCTGTATGCCACAACCAGAGAGCCCCTGCGTCGCACTGAAATATCCCGCATGGCGCAATGAAGATCCCTCGTGCTGCACTGAGGACCCAACACAGCCAAATAAGTTAATAAAATTAAAAAATAAAAGTTCAAGTTCATTTAAAAATAAGAAAGCAAGCGATCTCTGTGAGGAGGAAGAATATACACTGCTGCTAAGTCGCTTCAGTTGTGTCCGACTCTGTGTGACTCCATAGACGGTGGCCCACCAGGCTCCCCCGTCCCTGGGATTCTCCAGGCAAGAACACTGGAGTGGGTTGCCATTTCCTTCTCCAATGCATGAAAGGAAAAGTGAAAGAGAAGTCGCTCAGTCGTGTCTGACTAGTAGCGACCCCATGGACTGCTGCCTACCAGGCTCCTCTGTCCATGGGATTTTCCAGGCAAGGGTACTAGAGTGGGGTACCATATATAGTTACATATATATATATTTTAAAGTCAAATCAGTTTTACTCAAACACTGAAAAAAAAAATTATTTTCTGATCCAGGCTCTAGCTGCACACACACACACACACACACGACAGCTGGGGTGAGGGAAGAGCTATACAATGCCCTGAGCCTGAGTTCAAGGATCAGAAGCCATACGGCTGGACCACACCTGAGAGGACAGTAGAAGATGAAGTTGGAGAGGTGAGGAAGGACCAGACAGGAACAGTTAGAACCCTGGCTATGCCATATAATAGTTATATAACTCTGAACAAACTCTTCGTTGCCTCAGTTTCCTTAACTCTTAAATGGGCATAGTAACAGTCCTTATCTCCGAGGGTTGCTGAGAGAATTTAACAAATTAACAGATTTATAAATGCTCAGGACATGGTTAAGTCCCAGACAAGGGTGCCAGCCATCAGCATCATCTTATGGCAAGGGAATAAAATATCTTGGGAAATTGATCAACCTGCTGTGAAGCCACTATTTTCAAAATACAGCCATCTGAATCAAGAAAAGGAGTACCCCAGAGAAGAAATATTTTATCAGCCTCCCTTGTCATCCAGATTATAAGTCCTGACACTAGGGAGTCAGCAGTACTACTCCACAACTAAGCCTGTGCTGAACCTGAGTGCTGCCACCACTGAAACCCATGAGCCCAGGAGGCCGTGCTCCACCACGAGAGAAGACACCGCAGTGAGAAGCCTGCACACCGCAACTAGTGAAAATCCCCCTAGCAACAAAGGCCCAGCGCAACAGAAAAAGGGCAAGGGGACCCTCCGTGCACTACTCACCCAGGAAGCAACTTTACAAACATTGACCCGCGAACCCTCACGACCCCCAGGTGAGCCAGGTCTGCTGTCCTCGTCTGACAGCACCTGACTCTCTGCGACCCCATGGACTGCTGCCTGCCAGGTTCCTCTGCTCGTGGGACTTCCAAGGCACGAATACTGGAGTGGGTCGCCATCTTCTACTCCAGGGGATCTTCCCAACCCAGTGACTGAACCCATGTCTCCTAGGTCTCCTGCATTGGCAGGTGGGTTCTTTACTACTAAGCCACCTGGGAAGCCTGACTGAGGCATGAGAAGACACTTTATCTATTGGTCTCCGTGACTCAGAGGTTGGTGCTAAGATCAGGAAGGGAAAGTCACGGGAAGAGAAGACGCACAAGAGCTGGCTGATCTTACCCCCGGGAACAGAACTTTTTTCTCAAAGTCAAAAGGTAGTAAGCACCTGTTTCAGGGGCAGGTTTTCAATACTGAATGTCAAATTGATCTCACTTTCCTAAACCACAGAAGCAGGATGAGGAAGACTGCTTTGCAAGAATCGTGGTATTATTTTCTTAGTAAGCTATTTCCAGGAACTCCACCAAAGGAAAAGCCTTCCTCTTTAAAACAGAAAGGTGACATCTTTCCCCCCAATTTCATACAGACTGACAAACTCTGAGACCCCTCTAAGCATCTCAGTGGCATGATCACAGATGGGGGCTCAACCCTGAATGAATATTTGCTTGTGATGCATGGGACATGGCTCGTCATGCTGGGATCACTGATGGGAAACTTCCAAGCAGGTCCCAGAACCCTTCTCTGTGACCTCTCCACTGCTGCTGCTGCTAAGTCACTTCAGTCGTGTTCAAGTCTGCAACCCCATAGACGGCAGCCCACCAGGCTCCACCATCCCTGGCAAGAATACTGGAGTGGGTTGCCAGTTTCTTCTCCAATGCATGAATGTGAAAAGTAAAAGTGAAGTCGCTCAGTTGTGCCTGATTCTTAGCGAACCCATGGACTGCAGCCCACCAGGATCCTCCATTCATGGGATTTTCCAGGCAAGAGTACTGGAGTGGGGTGCCATTGCCTTCTCCGCCTCTCCACTGGAAAATGGGAATTTTGCAGAATGCAGCACTCCTCCATCTGAAGCCAACAGAAGACAAAGAATTTTACCTTTTAAAAGACAGGGAACTCAAGTGGAGCAGCAACTACCCTTCAGGTACATTTTTAAACTCTCCTACCTTCCTCCTGATCCTGCCAGCCAGATAACCACCCATCTCTGAATGCATGCAGAGAGCCTCACGCAGACTGCCGAACCAGCTCAAACGTCCTGATGGTTTCTTCTGCCAGCCTGCAAATCTTGTCTCTTGAGTATGTGTTTAGAATCTTTTCGCTTCTTTTGGAGCTTGGTTTGCACTGGTCTGGGGCCCGGTGGCCAGGATTAACATGCCATGCCACGCCAACAGCGCGAAGGGCACAGGCCGTGCCGCGGGGCTGCGTTCCTCCTGTCGAGGCTGCCCTGTTTCGGCGGCACTGCTGACAGTGCAGGCAGCCCCGGTCTGCACCCCCAGCCCGCCCCCTGTCCAAGCCCCTGCCAATGCAGCTGCCTGTCAAAACCGGACGGCCCTGCAGTCCAACTCCTGGGCACGGGTCCAGGGAAAAACACGGTTCAGAAGGACACACACGCTCCAGTGGTCGCTGCACCGCTGCTTACAATAGCCAAGACATGGAAGCAAACTAAATGTCCACCAACAGAGGAACGCATAAAGAAGATGTGGTACATATACACAATGGGATATTTTACTCAGCCATTAAAAAGAATGAAGTAATGCCATTTGGAGCAACATGGATGGACCTAGAGAATATCATACTGAGTGAAGCAAGTCAGACAGAGAAGGAGAAATATCATACGATGTCTCTTATATGTGGAACCTAAAAAGAAATTATACAAATGAACTTACTTACAAAACAGAAAGATCTGCAGACTTAGAAAAATATGAACTTACGGTTGCTGGAGGGAAGGGACAGTCAGGGAGTTTGGGATGGTCATGCACACACTACTATATTCAAAATGGATAACCAATAAGAACCTACTGTATAGCACAGTTTGGGGGAGAATGGATACATGTATGCTGAATCCCCTCCCTGTTCACCTGAAACTATCACAACATTGTTAATCAGCTAAAACCCAGTAAAAATTAAAAGTTTAAATTTTGAAAAAAAAAAAAAANAAGAACCTACTGTATAGCACAGTTTGGGGGAGAATGGATACATGTATGCTGAATCCCCTCCCTGTTCACCTGAAACTATCACAACATTGTTAATCAGCTAAAACCCAGTAAAAATTAAAAGTTTAAATTTTGAAAAAAAAAAATAAATAAGGTTGGGAAAAAAAACACTAAGTCACCAGAGCCCAGTCTTCCCCAGGGGTCACTGGCTCCTGCTCCAGACTGAGTGTCCAGTGCTGGCCTCACAGTGGACTGTGCAGTCAGTTCTCACACGTTATCAAGCTGTTCTAAGAAGCACTTAGTGAAGATGCTTAGAAGCAGTTATTTACCTCTTAAGAAAACTGTATCATACAGATCGGCATCACTGAGCCTACTGACTCCAAATGGGTGAGGTGGTGATGATTAACATAAGAAACAACTGAGCTGGCATCCTGGAGCATCAGGACCATGGTACCCCATGGACCAGGAATCAGATCACACTTCCTTCATCATCTTAAGATGATGGTCTACAGATCTCCATGACTGGCAAGTCAAGAGCAACAATGTGATGCTAGTTTTAGTTTTATAGCTTTATTAAACTCAGCAAATTCAGAACTATCTCTCATGTTAATTGTGTTGCTGTTGTTGGCTAGTCATTCAGTTGTGTCTGCCTCTCTGCGACCCCATGGACTGCAGCATGCCAGGCTTCCCTGTCCTTCACCATCTCCCAGAGCTTGCTCAAANACTCAGCAAATTCAGAACTATCTCTCATGTTAATTGTGTTGCTGTTGTTGGCTAGTCATTCAGTTGTGTCTGCCTCTCTGCGACCCCATGGACTGCAGCATGCCAGGCTTCCCTGTCCTTCACCATCTCCCAGAGCTTGCTCAAACTCATGTCCACTGAGTCGGGGATGCCATACAACCGTCTCATTCTCTGTTGCCCTGTTCTCCTCCTGTATTCAATCTTTCCCAGCATCAGGATCTTTTCCAATGAACTGGCTCTTCACATCAGGTGGCCAAAATATTGGAGCTTCAGCATCAGTATTTCCTGTGAATATTCAGGGTTGATTTCCTTTAGTATTGACTGGTTTGAAATCCTGGCAGTCCAAGCAACTCTCAAAAGTCTTCCCCAGCACCACAAATTGAAAGCATCAATTCGTCAGCACTCAGCCTTCTTTATGATCCAACTCTCATATCCATACATGACTACTAGAAAAACCATAGCTTTGCCTATACGGACCTCTGTCAGCAAAGTGATGTCTCTGCTTCTTAATATGCTATCTAGGTTTGTCATAGCTTTCCTTCCAAAGAGCAAGCATATACTTCTTAATTGTGTATTACTGGATAAAAGTAATATAATTACTTAGAAGCAAAAGACTTCTTATTAAAAACTAGTTATAGATCCACTTATTCATGTGCAAGTATTTATGGAGCACCTACTGGGTACCATGAAATTAAAAGACGCTTGCTCCCAGGAAGAAAAGTTATGACCAACCTAGATAGCATATTAAAAAGCAGAGACATTATTTTGCCAACAAAGGTCCGTTTAGTCAAAGCTATGGTTTTTCCAGTAGTCATGTATGGATATGAGAGTTGGACTATAAAGAAATCTGAGTGCCGAAGAATTGATGCTTTTGAGCTGTGGTGTTGGAGAAGACTCTTGAGGGTCACTTGGACTGCAAGGAGATCCAACCAGTCCATCCTAAAGGAAATCAGTCCTGAATATTCATTGGAAGGACTGATGCTGAAGCTGAAACTCCAACACTTTGGCCACCTGATGTGAAGAAGTGACTCATTGGAAACGACTCTGATGCTGGGAAAGATTGAAGGCAGGAGGAGAAGGGGATGACAGAGGATGAGATGGTTGGATGGCATCACCGACTCAATGGACATGAGCTTGAGAAAACGCCGTGAGTTGGTGATGGACAGGGAGGCCTGGCGTGCTGCAGTCCATGGGGTTGCAAAGAGTTGGACACGACTGAGCGACTAAACTGAACTGACTGGGTACCAGGTACTGCGGGATGCCTTAGTGAAGAGATCCCTGTCTTTCTCTGTTGACCAACAAATAATTTCCGCAGCCTGAAAGAACCTGAGTTGTTGAATTAACGCAGTGTGGAGGCAAGGAGGAGAGAACAATATGCAGATGGCAGGGGCTGATGAGGTTTGCCCCAGTCTCATCCATGATGTTTCAAACAAAGCCAATGATGATTCAGTTCTGAGAGGTTGCAAGCCCCCTGTCCTTGGGACAGTTTGAGTGAAGTGATCAGACTGCTCCCTCAGGAGACCCTGGCTGCACGGAGAGCAAGCTGAGAGCGCACGTTTCCTGGAGCATGTGAGCCTCCAGGGGTGTGTGCTTCTGCTCAGCCCAGTGGTGTTCGGGTGTCAGCAGGCAACAGAATTACCTGGAGGGCTTCTTGGTGGGCCCAATGCCCAGGACTTTTTGGTGTTGGGTTTCTAAAACATTTATTTATTTTTTGCTCTGCTGGATCTTTGTCGTTCTGTGAGCTTTTCTCTAGGTGTGGAGACTGGGGGCTACTCTTGCTTGTGGTGCCTGGGCTCTGAGTTGTTGAATTAACGCGGTGTGGAGGCAAGGGGGAGAGAACAATATGCAGATGGCAGGGGCTGATGAGGTTTGCTTCAGTAGTTGTGGAACACGGGCTCAACAGTTTTGGGGCATCAGCTTAGTTGCTCCGTGGCATGTCAGATCTTTCCCCATCAGGGATCGAACCTGTGTCTCCTGCATTGGCAGGTGCGTTCTTTACCACTGAGTCACCAGGGAAGCCCCGGGGTGTTGGTGTTGATGCTGGTTTTGGTGTTGGTAAGCTTAGGTGACCCCAGATGATGTATTTCAAGCAAGTTCTCAGGCAATGCTCTGGTTTGGGACCACATCTTGAGGACTGCTGCTTTAAGACGCCATCCTCCCTCCACAAGAATGAACCTTCTCTCTGCCCAGTGTTTGTTAAAGAAAGACCCCAGGACCACCTGCTCCAGCAGAGACACAGGTTCCCACCCAAGGTGGACACATGAAATGTCACCTCCTGTACATCATGCAGGGGTACCCAGGGGTTTAGCACTAAAGAACCTTTCTGCTCTGCAGGAGCTGTGGGTTTGATCCCTGGGTCGGGAAGATCCCCTGGAGAAGGAAATGGCAACCCACTCCAGCATTCTGGCCTGGAGAATCCCATGGACAGAGGAGCCTGGCAGGCTACAGTCCATGGGGTCGCAAAGAGTTGGACACGACTGAAGCGACTGTGCATGCACGCATATACGTCATGGCAGATCCCTCCACACGGGCTCCAACAGCATCAGCTNAATCCCATGGACAGAGGAGCCTGGCAGGCTACAGTCCATGGGGTCGCAAAGAGTTGGACACGACTGAAGCGACTGTGCATGCACGCATATACGTCATGGCAGATCCCTCCACACGGGCTCCAACAGCATCAGCTGCACATCTTTTTAAGCACACAGCCAAGTCACACCTGACAACACTTGAAAATGGTTTAAAATACACCTCCTTGCCCTGCTTTCTGCAACTAATCAGGCACTACTTTCTCAACCTCACCAAACCTTACCTCTCTTCATTGCTCTCTCCTCCCAGTGGGATGTCTTCCCAGGTGTGTTTTTGTTTCCTACTTCTCTCTAAAGCAGTTTATTTACTTGGATGGCTTCAGGGGATGAGACGGTTCAACTGCCATGCAGCAATTCCTTTCCACTACATTCAAGACATGTGCACCCACCTACCTGTACCCCAGATGAAAGATAAATGATGCTGATGGCTTTATAGCCAGTCTGGCTCACGATTCATTCCAAGCCTCTACATGAGCCTGTTCGACCTGTTTTTTTGTTTGCTTGTTTTAGCAGAAGCAGCATTTCTAAACTAAGCAGCAATGAAAGAGCAGAAAGAACACTGGAGTAGAGAGAAGGGCTACAGGTTTAATCCTGTCACCGTGTGACTTTGGAAAAATTATGATCACTTTGCATCTCAATTTTCTCATCCATAAAATGAGAATATCACTATCTTATTGTTGCCTACGAGGATGATGAAACAAACTAAACTTTTAAAAAAGCAGTCAGATTCTCTTAAGTCTGAATTATTATTGGGGTTTCCCAGCTAGCTTAGATGGTAAAGAATCTGCCTGCAATGCAGGAGACCCGGGTTCAATCCCTGGGTCAGGAAGATCCCCCAAAGGAGGAAATGGCAACCCACTCCAGTATATCTGCCTAGAGAATTCCATGGACAGAGGGGCCTGGTGGGCTACAGTCCAGGGGGTCGCCAAGAGTCAGACATGACTTAGCAATTACACCACCACCAACTAACATTTACCTAAAATTTCTAAACAATACCAAAGTTTTAAACACACACATACAAACTTCATGAAGTCAGATACCCACAGTATGTTCCAAGTTTAGGTCTGTGATTTACTGCTGTCAAAGTGAAGAATTCCAAGTGTTTGGGCATCTAACGAAAGGAACTGGCTGTGTCAGGAACGAACAACTACTCAGACTAAGGCTCTCGGGGTTCAACCACACCTACCGTCACCTGCAGATTTTGTACAACTCACTTTAAATCTGGGAACCGAGTGGATTTTCACACTGAGCAATACAACATGAAGCAATTTCTGACTTTATATGAGATAATCTAGTTTAAAAAAACTTGAATCCCTCCCTTGTGACCCACAAAGTAAAATGTCAGGTGTTTGGCAGGAAATGGGTCTTTGCCGACAGCCTCGGGCAATTGTTTAGGGGTCCTCTCATGCTCACTGGTCTCCAAAGCGACCAGGAATGTCATATGCTTTGGGGTCTTGGGGTGATGCCCATCTTTCTCCATATCCAACTGGTGACCTTCTTATTTTTCAGGGTGTAGCTCAAACATCCTTTCAGAATTATTATTCGTAGCTATCACTGAGCATCTACATGGGCTAGACATTCCACGGGTTTTATTTTTAGTCCTGGAAACAACTCTGATTTTCCTCTCCCTTTTACAGATGAGGAAGCTGAGGCTCTGAAAATGTATTTACCCAAGGTCATGAGCATCAGCACAGGGACTTGAGCACAGGTTAGGCTCTGAACCCACTTCCTAGTCCACCCAGCAAGCCTCCATGTCCTGCTCTGTGTCCTGAGAGCATTCAGCAAATGAACCTGTAGTTCTTTATTTATCTGGCTGCATCGGGTCTTAGTAGGGTATTCGGGATCTTCCATTACTGCATGTAGCTGTGTTGCCCCAGGACATGTGTGATCTTAGTTACCCGCCCAGAGACTGAACCCAAGTTCCAGGCACTACAGGCAGATTCTTCTTTCTCTTTTAGGTTTTTTTAAAAATAATAATTTTAGTTTTTAATTTTAAAAACTATTTACGGCTGCACTTGGTCTTTCTCTAGCTGCGACAAGTGGGGGCCACTCTCCAGCTGCAGTTCAAGGGCTTCTCACTGTGGTGGCTTTTCTTATGGCAGAGCACGGGCTCCAGGCTCGTGGGCTTCAGCGGCTGCAGCACACAGACCCAGTGGCTGTGGCACACCGGCTTAATTGCTCCAGGACATGTGGGATCCTCTGAGCCCAGGGACTGAACCTGTGTCCTCTGCATGGCAAGGCGGATGCCTAACCACTGGACCACCAGGGAAGTCCCTACAGGTGCTTTCTCACGTGTCATTTCTTCCAGAGCGAGCTTTCTGCAAGTCTTGTACCCTTGGTACCAGATCCACAGTGGGTATACTCAGTCGGCGGGAAGGAATATCATGTTCTAATTTAAGCTCCTTCAGAAGCCAACTGATAGATGAGGTCAGCCGAACTCTGGAATGAGGGCTCCAAATAACCTCTACTCTCCACAGTGGGCTCCAGGGGACTTTACACACACTAGTCCATTTTATCCTTTATTCCCAGGGAGAGAAAGAGCATTCAAAATGACTGAAGCCCAGGGGAATTAGTTGTTGTGCAAGCACGTGAGAAAGCTCTAGGCGTTTCCCTGGGTGGCTGCCCTTTCATTGGGGCCCAGGTAAGGAAGTTACATAAGTGCCATGTGTTGTTGGTGCAAGACTCTGGCAGAAAAGCTGAGGAAGACCTGACTTCTCCATAGACACAAGCCAGGACTTCACGCAATGTCACTTTCCTTCATCCACTGAGATTCCCGTTATCAATACGGATCCTCGCCTTGCAGGTATTCCCACTTTCCCCAGGGAAGTGAAGTATGGATCACGGAGCCTGGCAGCGCACCTTGAGGAAAGACTGCCTCTAGGTAGTTACACAAGTGCTTAACAGGTTCAGCTGTTGGAGAAATGGGACATTTTTACTGTGAGACCAAAGAGATACTTTTGAGAACAGCCTCAGAAAGTGGGCATGGATCTGCACAGCCTGAAAATCAGCAAACAAATAACATCTGCAACCCCGAGAGCTTGTTATGACAACTGCTCGACCCGGGCCACCGCTGGTCTCACTGCCAGAGCAAGAGAGAAAGTTTTGCCTTGGCAGGTAAATGAATGAAGGCGCGATCATCAAATACCATCTGCTATTTTAAAACACGTTATTTGTGGCTCTGGCGCACATGTGCCCTCTGGTTGCTATTTGGACCGGGGACCAGAGGCCGTGTCTCCTGTTCCGTGGCCAGCCCTTGGCCATGCTGGCAGGAAGGGCTGTTGAAGCACAAGGAGGCATGACTCCGGCTATTTCTGTAGAGAACTGTAACTGCCACTGAGGAAGCCGTCTGCATTTTGCAGGGGAGCTCAGAAGGATGGGAAACACGAGGTCGCTTAATTCCTTCCCAGAATCGAGGGGCGGCCAGAGTGCCCAAAGCAGCTCCTCCCAGGAGAGCTGCTGAAGACGTCCAAGTGCAGGGGAGAGGGTGAGGCCTGCCTGGAGATAAGGCACAAGCTGTACCACTCTGATTTTCCAAAGCAACGGCTAAATTTAGCCTTAGGAAAAACTGCCTTCCTCCACTTCTTCACAACTCTCCAACTCTATGGACCAAGACGCCAGCAACGGACGTCAACAAGCCTTCTTAAGACCGTCTTCATTGGCCGGGATGGGGGATGTGGCTTTCTTCCTGTTCTATGGTTCACACTGCTCACAAAGTCAGTGTCTCAGGTGCAACAGGGAAAAACCATTTAAGCTGATGAAGAGCAATGAGACGAACTTATGAGGGGTGCAAAGCCAACCTACAAGGATTTCCTCTTTGAAATCTTTCAGTGCAAGGCAGGCAAAGAGGCCCAGCCTCCGTCCTCTAAGCACACAAAGGCTCAGTGGAACCCANTCAGGTTTGGAGGGTGGGGAAGGTCAGAGAAGGAAGGAAAATATTGGTTCATTTTGGTAGTTGATAAATATACATTTAATACATTTGGAGGCACTTGTAACAAAGAAAAGCCAGTCATTTGACTTCAGGGCAACCCACTTAGGCAGGGTAAAGCCCCTCACCTTGACTTTCATGATCAGGAGCTCCAACGTCCTCAGGTGAGGGGTCACCCAGCAGGTTCCCAGTCACTTCCTAAATGTTCAAAGTGACTGATATTAACCTGCAGTTTTTAAGCTGATTCAATGAACCTTGTTTAGACTTTTCCCACCAACAGAGTTCATCGATGGCTGTCAGAACTTCCATGAAATATAAGAAAACAAATGGCATGTGAGGATAAGATGGCTGGACAGCATCACTGACTCAATGGGCATGAGTTTGAGCAAACTCTGGGAGACAGTGAAGCACAGGGGAGCCTGGCATGCAGCGGTCCATGAGGTCAGAGAGAGTCAGATATGACTGAGCGACTGAACAACAACAAATGACAAGTGAGAGGTAAGAAAGAGAAAATTAAGTCTGTGTCACTTCTACAATTGCCAGAGAGCAGGACACGGCATGCCTCTATAAGCTGTGGAAGGCTTTATGGAATGGAGGTCCCTTCCTATCTTCATTAGTGAACCCAGCTCACTTCCCTGGACCCTCACTTTCCCTTTGCCTACTCCCTCTTTATTTTACCTATTTTCACTACATAATTTGTATCTCTGTAACCTCCCTTGTTGTTCAGTCACTAAGCCACGTAAGCTCCTTAACCCCCTTTAAAAAAAAAAAAAANTCACTTCCCTGGACCCTCACTTTCCCTTTGCCTACTCCCTCTTTATTTTACCTATTTTCACTACATAATTTGTATCTCTGTAACCTCCCTTGTTGTTCAGTCACTAAGCCACGTAAGCTCCTTAACCCCCTTTAAAAAAAAAAAAAAAGGTGAGGTGTATGCAAATAAACTACATCACATGTGGCTGCCAAAAGCTTTCTGGCAAAGGAATATATAACTGCAATAAACTCTCAAATATTCAGCTTATGTAGTGTGACAAGATGCCACGGGTGATATTTAACAATGAACACTTGGCAGCACTCTGAGAGTCTTCTTTCTAAAAGATCGATGAGATACAAATACTAACCCATTTTAAGTCAGAGAGCAAACCCTTTTAAGTGTAAGAAGATATGGCAGCCACACAAAAACATTTGTGAAAGGGGTGGGGTAGTGGATACCGCTAAGGAAGAAGAAAGGACTTTCCGAAAACCACTGCACTGGCGGAAGAATGATGGCAACTTTAATGGAATGGTCTTTATTGACCCTTCTGGGTGATACCTAAAGTTGAGTTTTAAAGAAATGTAAATATGAAAATAAAATATAAAATTTCCCTTAAACATTTAAAACAGGCAGCCTACAAGTACAGCTCTGCAATGTCAGAAGTTCACAACGGCGAGGCTAGAAAACATCAGAAAAATTATGATGGTTCCCAAAGACAATTCTCATAACTGAAAAGGACATTTCCGGCAGTGCCAGAATGCATAGGATCATAAGCTGAGCTGAGCACTGGAATCTTGGCCATCAGTACGTGATTCACACCTTTCTCGTGGGAAACTTCCAAGGTCAACTGATTCTTTAATTTCACCATCTTTCTCCGGTAAAGTAAAAAATTTTCAGTTCCACCCATTACCCGTGTTTTCTAGGACAGCCCAACATGAATGTCCTACATCAAGGCCAGCTGCTGTAACAAGCAGGAAGGCCCAGCAGAGCCCTCCACAGAGGACTGAAGAAAACAATAAGGGGTCTCTACATGTTTACCACAAAAGCACAAGAGTTGGTAAGAATCCTTAAGGGATACGATGTTGTCATTAACTACTGCACTAAATACTGAGCTTCCACTTGGGTTATTTGGAACATAACAGGATGAGTGGGTCCAGGTCCCTTAGGAATTCGAGGCAGTCCTCTGCTTGTTTTCACCTAGCTGAATTTATTTGGGAAATGCATACCCTGTAAGCAAATGTTGTTTCTAGAACATTAAACATTGTTGTATTCCTGAAATCTAATACTAAGAAAACAGAGAAACATAAGTTTATTTGCTGGAGAAAGGAATGGCAACCCACTCCAGCATTCTTGCCGGAAGAATCCCATGGACAGAGGAGCCTGGCGAGCTACAGTCTTATGGGCTCACAAAGAGTCAGACACGACTGAGTGACTAACACACACAAGCTTCTTTGCTATCATCTGATTTGGGTCTTAAAATAAGAAATATCTTTCTATAAACAAACACCATGAAAAGTGCTACTGCTTAATATATTTCTTTTAATTAGGTTCCCAAGCAATAGTTTGTAAGACAGATTCTTTAGAGAAACTCTGAAAAACTCCTTTAGATGGGGAGAGAGAAAAGGACTCCTTTACATGAACCAGTCATTTTATCATCTGTGATAAAACTTTGGGTGAGCATAATTTTTAAATTCCAGGTTTTGGCCCCACTGGTGGAAGAAATATAATGCATTCAAGCAAACAAATACACGAGGCACTTCATAATTATCTGAGAGCTCTTCTGTTTATTGCATCTGCTTTGCCAATTAGGT
>SJYV01009798.1:1082269-1101548 GCA_006410875.1 Neotragus pygmaeus
GACAGGACTATTATGGGTAAAGGGGTTTCTTTTTGGAGGAATGAATGGTTTCAAAAATTGAGTAGTGGTAATGACTGTACAACCCAATGAATAGACTAAAAACTTTGAATCGTACACCTTAAGTGGATGAATTGTACAGTATGTTAATTATATCTCAGCAGAGCCAACTCATTGGAAAAGACCCTGATGCTGGGAAGTACTGAGGGCAGGAGGAGAAGGGAGCAGCAGAGGATGAGATGGTTGGATGTCATCAGTGACTCAATGGACATGAGTTTGAACAAACTCTGGCAGATAGTGAAGGACAGGGAAGCCTGGTGCGCTGCAGTCCATGGGGTTGCAAAGAGTTGGATACAACTTAGACTGAATAACAAAGAGTTGTAAAACACAAACACAATAAGAGGAAGAGAAAGAGAATGAAGCATAAGAAGAATCAATGGATTAGCTTTAGAAGAGAAGACCAAGTGATGAAAAAAGGAAAACAGGTCAGGAGGGTCTGATGACTGACCCTTGGTCAGTGGGTCCCCTCCTGCTCACAGAGTCCCCATGTCCAGCCCTCGGTGGGATATGGTGGTGATGGAGAATATGGATCAAGAGGCCGGGCCCAGTGACTGCTTAGTGAGGAGACAAGACAGATACAGGAGAGGCGCTGAACACCATGAGGACCCCCCGGGCCCTCCGAGGAGGACCTCAGAAGAGGGTTCATTTCTAGTGCTTCTGAAGGATTGTGAAAAGACCAGGGGTGAGTCCATCCAGTTCCCACTTGCCTTGACTGCCTCCTAGATAGCGAAGGATCCTGGAGAGAACCGTGCCCTGAACTTGGGGTTCTTCCTGGAGAAGTCCTTTATAGACCAGGGTTGTCCATCAATTGGTTGGCTGATTCAGAGGTGAAGGTGGGCTTTCAGAGAACAGTAAACACCAGCTGAGTTGCCACTGTCCTGCTCAGGCCCCTGAACCTTCCATGGGAGGGAGGCGCTGGGGTGGGGGATGGCAGCCTGGACTGTGGTTCCTGCCTCACCACTAAGTACCTGTGTGCCAAGCTCCTTACTCTTCCTGTGCCTCAGTTTCCTCTTCTGCAAAATGAAATCTAAAGCCACGCAGATGGGGTCCTGGCAGGTCCAGCAGAACCTGACAGAGCAAGGGCCCCTGAGCTTCGGCTGCAGGGACCATTGGATTTGAAATGACCAGTCCTGTGAATGCAGCTGCTTGTGTGCGCCCAGGCAGCCCACAGCATGGAGGGCGCTGATGCAAACATGCTTGCTGTTTTGAGCCACTCAACTTTGGGGTGGTTTGTTACACAGCATTAGATTACTGTCGGGGACAGTTATAAGAGACAAGATGTTAGCTACCTGGGCAAACCATGCTGCCACGATCGGTATTAGCCCAGGAAGGCTGTCAGCGCTAATCTAGAGGGAGAAAGAAGTTCATTAGCCATTGGCCTAGGAGCTTGAAGGTCTCTCTTAATACTGTGATGCAGGAAGAAGCTGCATGAAAGAAACCGCCTTCACGCATCTTCACGCATTCTCCTTGGTGGCTTATACAGGCCCGTCCATGGTTATATATGGATAATATATAATCCCTCTGCGCTCAGCCCCAAGATGATACATGTGCCAGATGATAAACATCATGGCTAGTCTCCTATCAGAGTGCGGGACATGCAGAGATGTGCTCAGCCACAGAGTCAAAAGACAGATAATCCGACGTACACTCAGGAAGTGATAACATGCAGTGATAAAGCACCCGTTCAATGGGCTTTATTATGTGCAGCCCTGAGATGTGTGACACAGAACAAGTCACCTGGAGAGATTCAGCTTGTCAGGAAAATGGGGATGAAACATCTCCTGGAGGCAGGGAGAGGATGAAATTGGATAATGAATGTGAAGTGGGAGCCCAGGGAGAGGAGGGCACCCAGTGTGGGCTTCGGGATGAGGACCAAGGCCAGGGCTGGGACTGTGATGGTCTTCATGATATTCTCCAGGGTCTTTTGTTGTGGCAGATTCTTTCCCACCACAGTTTACTACCTCTGTTATTAAAAAGAGCTGGAGTGCACGGTTGGTGTGTGAGGGGGCTGGCCTGAAAGCCTGAGGCACAGCTAGGAGTCACACACAGATGGAGGAGTGGACCTCTAACCAAATCCTATTTTGTAGTCATTCAGGAAGAACAGGACCCAGACCCCTTAACCCATGCCAGTGTGGCTCATGGTTCCAGCCAGGCCTTCTACCTCACCAAGGTCCCATCTGCTCTAAGTCTCTGGGTGAAATGGTCCTCATGGACAAGGAGGTGCAGCCTCCATGGACGGAGAGTGAAGACAGCTCAATGAGCAGGTGCCACCCGGGGAGGGGAGAGACCTGGTTCTTCCTCTTAAAATGGGAACTGCCATCACTACCATCATGATCACAACTACCATCATCACTATCATCATCACCATCATCACCATCACCACCACCACCATCATCAAGATAATATTTACTAGGTACCAGCTCCATTCTTTACACATGTTAACTCCTTTCATCCTCACACCAAGCTCATACAGTCATTCTTATTACCACAGTTTTACAGAGGAAGAAACTGAGGCACAACAGGTTGAGTAATTTGTCCTGGACTATGCACTAGTGAGCTGCAGAGGCCCCAAGCTTCCACGCTCCAGAGCTGGAGCTCTCTGCTTGGCCTCACCTGGAAACTAGGGATACAGCTTCCATGACAGTACAAGCAGGTGAAGGGCCCCTCTTTGACCAAAGAACAGGCTTGGCAGCTTTGCTGGCAGGGCCACTGCCCCTTCCTTCCCTAGTTCACTTCCTGAAGCTATGCTTGTTAACACACCACCCCCCTTTGGTGCCAGGAGTCTGGGTGGCACACAGCAGACACACAAGGAGATAGGGTCATGTCTGGCCTTAGGACCCTCTAAGCTGGGCCAGCCAGGGCCAGTCTGTGCCCAGGCTTTTTACTCCAGAGCCCTAAAACCCCTAGAAGACAGAGTAGCCAAGTGGTGAGTGCTCAGCTCAGGAGTCAGAAGGGCTGGGCAGTGTTTCCAGCTCTGACACTTTGGAAAGGCTCTCTTCTGTAAGCCTCAGTGTCTTAATCTATAAAACAGGGATGATTATAGGAGCTGCATCCTAGGGTAAGCTCGAAGCCTGGTGCCCAAAAGGTGTTAGCCCCTTGTCTTAGCTAAACAATAGGCCAAGGTGACTTCACTAGTCCATATCTTGGCCAAGGGAGCTATAAAACTCAAGCACAAGCCAGCAAAACTCCAGCTGAAGCCCCTGGCCTGGGCGTCTGAGTGTCGGGTCCTCCATGGGGTCCCAGAGGGCAGGCCTGGGGCCTTGGCAAAGCCTCACAGCAGGGATGAAACCCTCCCCATGCAGGATATCTGTTTTGGAGAATGGCTCTTGTATGGGCTGAATATGCTCTCCGTCTCCCTTCCCCACAAATCCACAGATTGAAGCCCTGATTCTCAGGACTTCAGATTGTGACTGTAGCATTTGGAATCAGGGCCTTTAAGAAAGTGATTAGATGAAAATGAGGCTTTTAGGGTGGAGCCTAACCCAATGTGGCTGTGTCTTTACACAAAGAGGAAAGCTGGACACCCAAAGAGACCGCAGGGGCAAGCACACTGAGAAAAGGCCATGTGAGGATACGGCAAGAACAAAGTCATTTAGCAAGACAAGGAGAGAGGCCTCAAGAGAAACCAAACCTGCTCACACCTTGATCTCAGACTTCTAGCCTGCAGAACTGTGGAAAAATGAATGTCTGTTATTTCAGCTGTTAAGTCTGTGGTACTTTGTCACCTGGCAGTAACAAAGACAAACTGACGAAGACAATCTTTGTTTTCTAAGCTCAGCTCCCCACATATCCATGCATCTCTTTACCTGGCTGAGGGGTTATAGACCTTCAAGTGAAGAATTCTATGGGAATGAGATGGTTAGATAGCATCACCAACTCAATGGACGTGAATTTGAGTAGACACCAGGAGATAGTGAAGGATAGGGGAGCCTGGTGGGCTCCAGTCCATGGGGTTGCAAAGAGTCTGACACGACTTGGTGACTGAACAACAACAGCTGTGTTCAAGGCCACCGTTAGCAAGTCAGGTTCCAACCCCACCCCCAGTGGATCCTTCCAGGAAGAATCTTGGGAAGTTCCAGGCTTTGGGGTCTCAAGAGCATCACAGGCATTTTCCAGGCTGCAGATGGCCTCTCTGCCATGCACCCTACTGCCCAGTGGAGTCAAAATGAAGAACAAGCATGTCAGGACTTCCCTGGTGGGCCAGTGATTAATTAACAGTCTGCCTTGCAGTGCAGGGGACACAGGTTCCATCCCTGGTCAGGGAAATAAGATCCCACAGACCTTAGGGCAACTAAGCCTGTCCTGCAATGAAAGATCCAGTGTAACGCAACAAAGATCCTATGTGTCACAACTAAGACCCAGCACAGCCAAATAATAAATAAATATTTTTTAAAAAAGAATAGGAGTGTTTACCCAAAAGGCACACTCAAAATACATTTATTAAAACTGCTTTGCTGTACTTTTTTTTATGAACAAGATACTATTCATTTTTTAAAAATCTGATAATCTGGTTAAAGAGAAATGAGCATATTTTCTTGAAGGTGACAACAGAGTCAAAAGACCAGGTGTCTACACTGAAGACCACTGTGAAATCACCATCCTGACAACTGCTGTGACCATACCCTGAGACTTCAGCATCAGTGGTGACAGGAGCCGGGAAGTCCCCCATTTAGAGAAGCAACCAGCAGCTTCCTACAGATAACAGGTCACTAGTGGAGGCTTGTCAAATCGTGTTTTGTGTTACCGAAAAGAAGAAGAAGCTATCAAAAGGGAAAGCACAATGAGAAGCGGGTGCATTTTAAGCTACAAGCATCTCTGAGAAGCGGAGCTGACACACTAGCTCAGGAAGTTTTAGCCACCTTAGGTGCTAAATGCTGCTACTGAGAAAATCAAAAACAGTGGCCAAGGAAAAGCACAGATGTGTTACACACACGTGTGTGCCCCCCCCCAGTCCCCAGGCTGGTGTCTCTTTGACACCCTGGTTGGTCCCTCACGGTGCAGCCATGGCCCCATGCAGGCCTGCAGCTCCCAGCTTCTGGACCACTGATGCCGAGTCAGTAGCCCCTGGTTTGGCCCTGCTGCCCATAGGCCCGAGCGGTACCATCCACATCAAAGTGAAACCCCCTGGGATGCTTTCCTGNGGAGGCAGGGAGAGGATGAAATTGGATAATGAATGTGAAGTGGGAGCCCAGGGAGAGGAGGGCACCCAGTGTGGGCTTCGGGATGAGGACCAAGGCCAGGGCTGGGACTGTGATGGTCTTCATGATATTCTCCAGGGTCTTTTGTTGTGGCAGATTCTTTCCCACCACAGTTTACTACCTCTGTTATTAAAAAGAGCTGGAGTGCACGGTTGGTGTGTGAGGGGGCTGGCCTGAAAGCCTGAGGCACAGCTAGGAGTCACACACAGATGGAGGAGTGGACCTCTAACCAAATCCTATTTTGTAGTCATTCAGGAAGAACAGGACCCAGACCCCTTAACCCATGCCAGTGTGGCTCATGGTTCCAGCCAGGCCTTCTACCTCACCAAGGTCCCATCTGCTCTAAGTCTCTGGGTGAAATGGTCCTCATGGACAAGGAGGTGCAGCCTCCATGGACGGAGAGTGAAGACAGCTCAATGAGCAGGTGCCACCCGGGGAGGGGAGAGACCTGGTTCTTCCTCTTAAAATGGGAACTGCCATCACTACCATCATGATCACAACTACCATCATCACTATCATCATCACCATCATCACCATCACCACCACCACCATCATCAAGATAATATTTACTAGGTACCAGCTCCATTCTTTACACATGTTAACTCCTTTCATCCTCACACCAAGCTCATACAGTCATTCTTATTACCACAGTTTTACAGAGGAAGAAACTGAGGCACAACAGGTTGAGTAATTTGTCCTGGACTATGCACTAGTGAGCTGCAGAGGCCCCAAGCTTCCACGCTCCAGAGCTGGAGCTCTCTGCTTGGCCTCACCTGGAAACTAGGGATACAGCTTCCATGACAGTACAAGCAGGTGAAGGGCCCCTCTTTGACCAAAGAACAGGCTTGGCAGCTTTGCTGGCAGGGCCACTGCCCCTTCCTTCCCTAGTTCACTTCCTGAAGCTATGCTTGTTAACACACCACCCCCCTTTGGTGCCAGGAGTCTGGGTGGCACACAGCAGACACACAAGGAGATAGGGTCATGTCTGGCCTTAGGACCCTCTAAGCTGGGCCAGCCAGGGCCAGTCTGTGCCCAGGCTTTATTTTACTCCAGAGCCCTAAAACCCCTAGAAGACAGAGTAGCCAAGTGGTGAGTGCTCAGCTCAGGAGTCAGAAGGGCTGGGCAGTGTTTCCAGCTCTGACACTTTGGAAAGGCTCTCTTCTGTAAGCCTCAGTGTCTTAATCTATAAAACAGGGATGATTATAGGAGCTGCATCCTAGGGTAAGCTCGAAGCCTGGTGCCCAAAAGGTGTTAGCCCCTTGTCTTAGCTAAACAATAGGCCAAGGTGACTTCACTAGTCCATATCTTGGCCAAGGGAGCTATAAAACTCAAGCACAAGCCAGCAAAACTCCAGCTGAAGCCCCTGGCCTGGGCGTCTGAGTGTCGGGTCCTCCATGGGGTCCCAGAGGGCAGGCCTGGGGCCTTGGCAAAGCCTCACAGCAGGGATGAAACCCTCCCCATGCAGGATATCTGTTTTGGAGAATGGCTCTTGTATGGGCTGAATATGCTCTCCGTCTCCCTTCCCCACAAATCCACAGATTGAAGCCCTGATTCTCAGGACTTCAGATTGTGACTGTAGCATTTGGAATCAGGGCCTTTAAGAAAGTGATTAGATGAAAATGAGGCTTTTAGGGTGGAGCCTAACCCAATGTGGCTGTGTCTTTACACAAAGAGGAAAGCTGGACACCCAAAGAGACCGCAGGGGCAAGCACACTGAGAAAAGGCCATGTGAGGATACGGCAAGAACAAAGTCATTTAGCAAGACAAGGAGAGAGGCCTCAAGAGAAACCAAACCTGCTCACACCTTGATCTCAGACTTCTAGCCTGCAGAACTGTGGAAAAATGAATGTCTGTTATTTCAGCTGTTAAGTCTGTGGTACTTTGTCACCTGGCAGTAACAAAGACAAACTGACGAAGACAATCTTTGTTTTCTAAGCTCAGCTCCCCACATATCCATGCATCTCTTTACCTGGCTGAGGGGTTATAGACCTTCAAGTGAAGAATTCTATGGGAATGAGATGGTTAGATAGCATCACCAACTCAATGGACGTGAATTTGAGTAGACACCAGGAGATAGTGAAGGATAGGGGAGCCTGGTGGGCTCCAGTCCATGGGGTTGCAAAGAGTCTGACACGACTTGGTGACTGAACAACAACAGCTGTGTTCAAGGCCACCGTTACCAAGTCAGGTTCCAACCCCACCCCCAGTGGATCCTTCCAGGAAGAATCTTGGGAAGTTCCAGGCTTTGGGGTCTCAAGAGCATCACAGGCATTTTCCAGGCTGCAGATGGCCTCTCTGCCATGCACCCTACTGCCCAGTGGAGTCAAAATGAAGAACAAGCATGTCAGGACTTCCCTGGTGGGCCAGTGATTAATTAACAGTCTGCCTTGCAGTGCAGGGGACACAGGTTCCATCCCTGGTCAGGGAAATAAGATCCCACAGACCTTAGGGCAACTAAGCCTGTCCTGCAATGAAAGATCCAGTGTAACGCAACAAAGATCCTATGTGTCACAACTAAGACCCAGCACAGCCAAATAATAAATAAATATTTTTTAAAAAAGAATAGGAGTGTTTACCCAAAAGGCACACTCAAAATACATTTATTAAAACTGCTTTGCTGTACTTTTTTTTATGAACAAGATACTATTCATTTTTTAAAAATCTGATAATCTGGTTAAAGAGAAATGAGCATATTTTCTTGAAGGTGACAACAGAGTCAAAAGACCAGGTGTCTACACTGAAGACCACTGTGAAATCACCATCCTGACAACTGCTGTGACCATACCCTGAGACTTCAGCATCAGTGGTGACAGGAGCCGGGAAGTCCCCCATTTAGAGAAGCAACCAGCAGCTTCCTACAGATAACAGGTCACTAGTGGAGGCTTGTCAAATCGTGTTTTGTGTTACCGAAAAGAAGAAGAAGCTATCAAAAGGGAAAGCACAATGAGAAGCGGGTGCATTTTAAGCTACAAGCATCTCTGAGAAGCGGAGCTGACACACTAGCTCAGGAAGTTTTAGCCACCTTAGGTGCTAAATGCTGCTACTGAGAAAATCAAAAACAGTGGCCAAGGAAAAGCACAGATGTGTTACACACACGTGTGTGCCCCCCCCCAGTCCCCAGGCTGGTGTCTCTTTGACACCCTGGTTGGTCCCTCACGGTGCAGCCATGGCCCCATGCAGGCCTGCAGCTCCCAGCTTCTGGACCACTGATGCCGAGTCAGTAGCCCCTGGTTTGGCCCTGCTGCCCATAGGCCCGAGCGGTACCATCCACATCAAAGTGAAACCCCCTGGGATGCTTTCCTGAGAAATGCAGCCCTACCCAAGGATCCTCCACACTTTAACTCGCTTTCAAGTAACTTAATGTCAGGGCCTTTCAGCAGATATAAAATGAGCCCCTCTTCACCTACTTACTGGGAATCAAACCTGAGGATGCTGGAGAAGAAGTGATGTCTGTGAGCGCAGTCAGGGGACCTGGAGGTTCACACGTCCTGCTGCATGCCTGCTCTCTGCTCTGAGTTTTCTATTTTCCTGCTACTTTTCCAAAAAAGTGAAGTGAAAGTGTCGTTCGGTTGTGTCTGACTCTTTGTAACCCTATGGACTGGCCCACCAGGATCCTCAGGCCATGGAATTCTCTGGGTAAGAATACTGGAGTGGGCAGCCATTTCCTTTTCCAGGGGACCTTCCTGATCCAGAGACTGACTCCGGGTCTCCTGCATTACAGGCAGATTCTTGATCATCTGAGCCACCAGGAAAGCCTCATGATAAATGCACCAGCCATCTCCAAGTTCCAGGGCACTTGGGGCTTTGAATGCGCCAGGCCCGACCTCATGGGGCCATGTCTACAGCACTTCTGGGAAGGCCCTGTTCAGAGTGTCCCTGGCTTTAGCTTATTCCCCAGGGGCCCAGGCCAGGCCTTCTGATGTCATAATAAACATCATCAAGCTTATAACATTAGAGCAGTGATGCATTTTTTATGTCTTAGAATCACACTGAATTGTTAACATCATAGAGGATGGCTGAGCTCTGCATCCATGTCTTCCTTTTCTCTTAAAGGTGAGTTACCGAGCAGGGACGCTCTTTGCTCAGGTCCCCACCCCAGCTCTGAGATTCCTGTTTACACCCGGGTGGTCAGGTCTATTTGCAGGGTCAGATCCATTTCTACCAGTGTTGGGGGAGGGAAAGGAGTACTGTTGGAGGAGGGGGCACTGGTGAGGGGGCTTCCTCCAGGCTCCCAGCCCCCAGCACGGGAGAAGGAGATGGGGAGAGCGTAGGGGAGGGAGTTGACTGGGCAGCAGCTCTAAATGGAGCTGCTCATAACCCGCCAGCAGCAAGTGGAGCCACTTTAGTGGAGAGAGAACACTGCTGGAGTGGGGGGTGCTGTCTGCAGAATGGAGACGGGATGAAGGTTCATTTACAGAGCATCACGGGCCATGGCACAGGTGAGCAATTTAAAGAGGTAATTGAGATAATATGTCAGAATAATAACCTTAGCTGTCAAAGACTCTTAAAATTTCTCATTTGATTTCACATTTAAGTGGATGGATCTGCAATCTAGTGAATTTCACATCCCTGCCCAGGAAATCTTGAGCTTTGCACAGTATACTCTGCAGAAGACAAAGTAGTTGCCCAAACCATTTTTCATAATAAAATGTGTTCTTTGGCCCGAAAGACTTGCTGAGAGCTACACAAGATCTGCGTATGGGCGACACTTTAAAAACAATAGCAACAACAACAGCAAAAACCATGTCAGACACATAGCATTTCTTCTGTCAACAAGAACAGCAGAAATGAATTGGTCTGCTGGGGTGAGGAGCAGGGGAGACAGGCAAGAACCAGGTAAGGGCAGAGGAGGGGAGGTGCAGTTCTGCACAGTAGAGATTTTGACCTTGACTGGAGCGAAGACTGGCTTTTGTCCTTGCCTTCTGGGAGGTGAGCTCCATGCCCTTGGAATGCCACAACGGCTGGGAGTGGCTTAGTTTGCCTGAGTCACTGGCTAGTCCTATAATACGATTTAAGGTAAGAGCTAGTTACACTGGATAGTTGTGGGGTTGGGGCTGGCCAGTCTAGAAGGATCAACTATGTGATTTAGGGTAAAAGCTTTCAGTCACATGATATCAGCCAACTCAGGAGAGACTGGAGACTCAAGCTGAGATCAGCCACATGGGCAGTTGCTCACACCTATGTAACTGTTGTTCAGTCACTCAGTCATGTCCAACTCTTTACAACCCCATGGCCTGCAGCACACCCAGCTTCCCTGTCCTTCACTGTGTCCCACAGTTTGCTCAAACTCATGTCCATTGAGCTGACGATGCCATCCAACCATTTCATCCTCTGTGGCCCCCTTTCCCTCCTGCCTTCAATCTTTCCCAGCATCAGGGTATTTCCCAGTAATGTTTTTTGCATCAGTGGCCAAAGTATCGGAGCTTTGTGATGGAGCTCCAATACTGTGTGATGGAGCCCCAATAAAAACTCTGGACACCAAGACTCAGGGGAGCTTCCCTGATTGGTGATTCTCCATGAGCACTGTCATACATTGGTCCAGGGACATTAATGCTGACCATGACTCCATGGGACCAGACAGGGGAAGCTGGATGTTTGGTGCTCTCTTGGACCCTGCCCTGCACACTTCTTCCCTTGGCTTGTTTCCAGGTGGGTCCTCTTGATGGAATTAACTGTAACTATGAGTACAACTTCAGCTTCTTTGGCATCAATGGTTGGGGCATAGACTTGGATTACTGTGATATTGAATGGTTTGCCTTGGAAACAAATTGAGATCATTCTGTTGTTTTTGAGATTGTACCCAAGTATTTTGGATTCTTTGCATTTCAGATTCTTTTATTGACTGCGAGGGCTACTCCATTTCTTCTAAGGGATTCTTGCCCACAGTAGTAGATATAATGGTCATCTGAATTAAATTCACCCATTCCAGTCCATTTAAGTTCACTGATTCCTAAAATGTCAGTGTTCACTTTTGCCATCTCCTGTTGACCACTTCCAGTTTACCTTGATTCATGGACATAACATTCCAGGTTCCTATGCAATATTGTTCTTTAGAGCATCAGACTTTACTTTCATCACCAGACACACCCACAACTGAGTGTCATTTCTGCTTTGGCCCAGCTTCTTCATTCTTTCTGGAGCTATTTCACTGATCTTCCCCAATATCGTATTGGACACCTACTGACCTGGGGACGAGGTGGGCTTGTGAGTATAACAGCTTTCACGGGCTCTATGAGTCCTGTCAATGATTAAAACCAAGCATGGATTGTGAGCTGACCGACTCTTCACACATTCTTTCTACCTATGAAGAGCATTTCTATGAACAAACATCATTTTCATGGTCAGCGCCTGTCAAGTGCTTTCTCTTCCTGATGGAACACAGAGGGACTCCCAGGCCCTCGTACATGCTCACCTAATAAGTAGAACCTGCCCCTACAGGGCACTCATCACACCTACTGTCCCATCTGTCTTGCCTCATGTCCTGGGCCATGCCCTCCCAGAGGCAGGGGNGGGAGTGGCTTAGTTTGCCTGAGTCACTGGCTAGTCCTATAATACGATTTAAGGTAAGAGCTAGTTACACTGGATAGTTGTGGGGTTGGGGCTGGCCAGTCTAGAAGGATCAACTATGTGATTTAGGGTAAAAGCTTTCAGTCACATGATATCAGCCAACTCAGGAGAGACTGGAGACTCAAGCTGAGATCAGCCACATGGGCAGTTGCTCACACCTATGTAACTGTTGTTCAGTCACTCAGTCATGTCCAACTCTTTACAACCCCATGGCCTGCAGCACACCCAGCTTCCCTGTCCTTCACTGTGTCCCACAGTTTGCTCAAACTCATGTCCATTGAGCTGACGATGCCATCCAACCATTTCATCCTCTGTGGCCCCCTTTCCCTCCTGCCTTCAATCTTTCCCAGCATCAGGGTATTTCCCAGTAATGTTTTTTGCATCAGTGGCCAAAGTATCGGAGCTTTGTGATGGAGCTCCAATACTGTGTGATGGAGCCCCAATAAAAACTCTGGACACCAAGACTCAGGGGAGCTTCCCTGATTGGTGATTCTCCATGAGCACTGTCATACATTGGTCCAGGGACATTAATGCTGACCATGACTCCATGGGACCAGACAGGGGAAGCTGGATGTTTGGTGCTCTCTTGGACCCTGCCCTGCACACTTCTTCCCTTGGCTTGTTTCCAGGTGGGTCCTCTTGATGGAATTAACTGTAACTATGAGTACAACTTCAGCTTCTTTGGCATCAATGGTTGGGGCATAGACTTGGATTACTGTGATATTGAATGGTTTGCCTTGGAAACAAATTGAGATCATTCTGTTGTTTTTGAGATTGTACCCAAGTATTTTGGATTCTTTGCATTTCAGATTCTTTTATTGACTGCGAGGGCTACTCCATTTCTTCTAAGGGATTCTTGCCCACAGTAGTAGATATAATGGTCATCTGAATTAAATTCACCCATTCCAGTCCATTTAAGTTCACTGATTCCTAAAATGTCAGTGTTCACTTTTGCCATCTCCTGTTGACCACTTCCAGTTTACCTTGATTCATGGACATAACATTCCAGGTTCCTATGCAATATTGTTCTTTAGAGCATCAGACTTTACTTTCATCACCAGACACACCCACAACTGAGTGTCATTTCTGCTTTGGCCCAGCTTCTTCATTCTTTCTGGAGCTATTTCACTGATCTTCCCCAATATCGTATTGGACACCTACTGACCTGGGGACGAGGTGGGCTTGTGAGTATAACAGCTTTCACGGGCTCTATGAGTCCTGTCAATGATTAAAACCAAGCATGGATTGTGAGCTGACCGACTCTTCACACATTCTTTCTACCTATGAAGAGCATTTCTATGAACAAACATCATTTTCATGGTCAGCGCCTGTCAAGTGCTTTCTCTTCCTGATGGAACACAGAGGGACTCCCAGGCCCTCGTACATGCTCACCTAATAAGTAGAACCTGCCCCTACAGGGCACTCATCACACCTACTGTCCCATCTGTCTTGCCTCATATCCTGGGCCATGCCCTCCCAGAGGCAGGGGCATGCCCAGTTGACCCATAAAGCCCTGAATCCAGGAGAGTGCCCTTCAGATGGCTGGGACTCAGCAGGTACCAGTGACAATGGGCAGGTGTACAGGTTGCCTTCTGCCAAAATTGCTTTTTCCAATGTGGTTTATGACCTGGTTGAGGGGTGAGGTGCTTACCTAAGAATGTGGGGCCCTAAGTGCCAGAGGAGGTAGGTATTGTGAGACCTCAGCAGGAGCTTGTACATGAACATGAAGCTGTTGGCATGGAGCCTCGCTGGAATGGCTGTCATTGTCATACCAGAGTATTTTGGTGTGTTGAATTCCATGGGAATGAGTGTGGATATGCAGGTTTTCATGGCCCCCAACTCTGCTACCCACCTACCAACTCATTCATTCGTTCATTCATTCACTGACAAGGCTAAGGTGGGTCTGAGTCAGACAATGAGGAAGTCACAGGGGGTCAGATGAGACACTCCTCCAGACCCCAGGACTGTTACACACCATGCGATGATGTGCCAGGGACCTGTTGGGAAGTCCCCAGCCTCAATGAGGTCCAGAGGAGAGATGGGTCTAAGTAGCTCAGGGAGGAAATTTACTTTCTCTCTTTTCCAACTCCAGGGAGCTGAGCGGCAAATTCTCTGTTCTCACTAAGTGGCCCCATAAAAGCTCTGAAGGCAGCCTCAAAGACACATTTAATAAAGGTCAAGCATCTGCATTCTTGTCTCAGGTTTTTTGCCTGAAGCTTGTCCAGTGATGGAGAGACCTGAAAGGGGTTGGTGGTGCCTGGTCAGTTCTGGACACCTGCCCCAACCACTTTTGACATCAGGGGCCATGCAGCCTAAAGCTGGAGTCAGTCAGCAATGAGGACGATGGTCACAAATACACCACTGGCTGTCCACCCACCCATCTATCCATCAATCTATCCATCCACCTGCCCATGCAGCCATCCATCCACCCATCCATTCACTCATCTATCCATTCAATCATACATCCATCCACTCAACCATCCATCCACTCATCAATCCATCCATCCATCCATCTATCCCTTGAAGAAATACTTATTAAGCAGGTACTGTGTTCATGGCCTCTTGGGGCAAGCTTATAATTAAGATAAAAGTCCTTGGCCTTAGGGCTCAGTGAGATTCTCCCCTTTGTCAATTTAATCCACACCCCTTGACCCACTTCTTTCCATGCTACCTCCATGCAGACATGTCACAGATGTCCCCTGCCCACATGCCTCTCTGAGCTCTGGATCTTAAATCCATTGACTTGCTATTGACTTCTCCCTGCAAACTCAGCCCAACTTGTGACAGGTCTTCCTCCAGGGTGAATGACATGGAGGTCCCTTACCTAACCAATCTATAAGTCCTACTGATGCTACCACCTGAATCTCCCTTGACTGCCCCCTTTCCAGAACCACCAAGTCCAGCATCATCTCAAACCTGGAGGATTCACTGGTCTACCCTCACTTGCTCTGGCCCTCCTTCAATCCGTTCTCCAGCCAACAGCCAACAGCACTTTTTGAAAAGCAAACTTGGTCATGTCTCTGCCTCTCCAATCCATGGCTTTCCTCTCCTTGGGGATAAAGCCAGTATTTCTCATCCTGGCTGGTACCTGGAGTCCCTCTAACCTGTCTGGTCTGATCCCCACTTCTTCTCCACCTCCCAAGCCCTCACATGCTTCCTACAAAGCTCCTTCCCACCACAGGGCTGTCTGTTCCTTGAACTTTTCCCTCCCTCTTCATGGAGTTACCTTCTGCTCCTCCCTCAGATCTAAGATCAGGGGTGACTTCTTCAAGAAGCCCTCCCACCCACACACATCTCCTCCTAACCCTCCATCACAAACTCCCCACAGGCTTGCTTGTGCACAGGCTTGGTGGTCAGTTCTGACTTTTTTCCTCACAGGGACCTCATCTGCTCTTGTCCATCCATTCCATTGTTCCGATTCCAGCCCTGGCCCAGTATCTGGCACCCAGTGGGGGGTTCCAGCACCAGTTAGTGAATAAATGATAACAAGGAAAGAATTGCTAGGGGAGGAATTTACAAATGGTAGTGGGAAAGCCAAATAAAAAGAAAGCATCCTGAGTCGGGGGAGGGGGACAAGGGAAGTCAGTCTTCAGAGCAGACAGGCCTTAGAATAGAAATTTTCAATAGAGCCAGAGTTCTTTAAAGTGACCACAGGGTGAAGGGCCAGAGGAAAGAGCATGTGTGAAGGCCCAGAGGTGAGAAACAGTACAGTATGTCTGGGGAAGTCCAGGTATTTTGGTAGACAGGAGGCGAGAGCGTTCTGCAGGGGGAGAGGTGGGAAAGCTGAGGATGAGGCAAGAAAGACAGGCTGAAGTCAGCTTAGGAAGGGTCTTGGGGTGAGATTGCAGAGTGAGGAATGACCCTGACCTTCCCAGACGGCCATGCCCCTCCCCACAGCTGCTGCTGGCAGCCCTGCCTCCGTCTCTAACTCATCATGGGGCACTGGGCTATAGTCACCAGTTTTCAAGTCTTTCCCTCCAGGGGCACAGCACCTTGCACCACCCTGGCTCACAGCAGGTGCCTGTCAATCTTTTCTGAACACAGCAGTGAGGTGCAGCATGGATGGGGGTGGTGCTGGAGATGGTGGCAGCAGGGATGGGGCCCTCCCGATGCTGAGGCTCCAGCTCAGGGATGTGACGCTAAAGGCCTGCAGTATAAAAATGGCAAAGCACGGAAAATGGGAGGAGGAAGCCCTATGGGTTTTAAAGGTGTTCACTTACAAACTTCTTGGCTTGGTGGAGAGGGGATCGTGGGGAAGAAAGAAGCAGGAACAAAGGATGTTTCTAGCTTTGCAGGCCTCTGGCAGATGCAGCACGATTACAGCAGGGAGAAGAGGCCGGAGGAAGACTCCCATTGTGATGGGTGGGTTGAGAGCCACATGTATGCACTGCTATATTTAAAACAGATAACCAACAAGGATCTACTGTACGGCACAGGGAACCCTGCTCAATGTTATGTGGCAGTCTGGATGGGAGGGGAGTTTGGGGAGAATGGATACATGGATATGTATGGCTGAGTCCCTTTGCTTTTGTTGTGCACCAGAAACTATCACAACATTATTAATCAACTGAGTGTGTGCTAAGTTGCTTCAGTCATGTCCAAGTCTGCGACCCTGTGGACTGTAGCCCACCAGGTTCCTCTGTCCATGGGATTCTCCATGCAAGTATACTAGAATGGGTTGCCATTTCCTTCTCCAGGGGATCTTCTGACCCAGGGATCAAACCCAAGTCTCTTATGTCTCCTACATTGGCAGGCGAATTCTTTACCACTAGTGCCACCTGGGAAGCCCCATAACCAGCTCTACTCCAATACAAAATAAAGTTAAAAAAATAAAAAATAAAAGAAGGGTTGATCCGAGAAAAAAAAAAAAGCAGGTGGATGGGGTCAGACCACCCGTGTATGATTTTTTCTGCATCACCTGCTCACTGCATCTCCAAGTGTCCTCATCTACACAATGGGGACTTTGTTGTTGTTTTGCTGTTTAGTGGCTAAGTTATGTCCATCTCTCTGAGACCCAGTGGACAATAGCCTGCCAGGTTCCTCTGTCCGTGGGATTGTCGAGGCAAGAATACTGGAGTGGGTTGCCATTTCCTTCTCCAGGGAAACTTAGTAGGTCTTTGGGAAGTCTGAGTGAGTTCCAGTTCCAGTTCAGTCGCTCAGTCATGTCCGACTCTTTGTGACCCCATGAATTGCAGCACGCCAGGCCTCCCTGTTCATCACTCTCTCTCGGAGTTCACTCAGTCTTATATCCATCGAGTCCGTGATGCCATCCAGCCATCTCATCCTCTGTCCTCCCCTTCTCCTCCTGCCCCCAATCCCTCCCAGCATCAGAGTATTTTCCAATGAGTCAACTCTTCGCATGAGTGAGTTAGTACACGTAAATGCTTCATGGATAGGGCCTAGCAGTTGGTGGCACATGAATGTCAGCTACCGTAAGCCCTGGCTGGACAGCTCTGTGCCAAGAGGCAGGTTTTGCAGAAAGAGATGTTCACGTGGCTCAGAGGTCTATCAGCTCTCCTTCACATCTCAAAACCCAGGGATGCAGCTGTGGTGCCTCTGACGTGACACAAGACATCAGCAGTGCCACCGAACGGGGTGAGGAACCATCTCAGACCCGGATAGGAGAAAGGACACTTGGGAGCCTTTCCACCTGCCGATGTCAGAACTGGCCCAGGGCCTCGGCCAGTTGGTTTCCCACCTGCCCTGTATCGCAGCTCCTGGAGTCTGTGAGTCTGGCTGTGGGATGGAGAAGGGGAAGTGAGTAGGGGAAGCCGGGCACGCTGATCTAGAGTCAGGAGGACATCTGTCCTGATTCAACAGTGATTTGTGGCCAATCACTGCTCTTCTGGGGGCCCAGATTCCTTCCACGAGGATGAGGAGGTTGGAGGATGTGATAGCTGCTTCTTTCAAGTTCTGTCTCTCGAAGATTCTGTTTTTGGTGTGTCCACTCTGCCATGGATTTTTATAAATCTCTCCTGTTATTAAATACAGAACATCTGACACATGCCTGCCTGTCCCTTTTTCCCCCTCAAACAAAGACTTTGAGTTCACGAGTGGAGCATGTTGGCAATGGAGAAGGCTGGTCTCCAGCCTGTCAGACTATTCTGAAAGTCCTGTTTTCACAGAGGCAGGAGACAAGGTCTGTCACTGGGCTGCTTGGAAGGGATCAGAAACATGTATTTTTAGGAGTTTTTAAAAGGAGAGGCCTTACGTGGGGCCCCAGCCAGAGGCCATTTTGCCTTTTCAGTCCTGTGAGGAGCTGGAAGGCTCATGGGGGAGGCTGGGGCCTCATCTCACTCAACTCCTGGACTCCGGGACCTGGCTTCCTCCCAGAGGCCACACCAGCACCCACTCCACCCCCAGCCCCTTCTCTTTGCTGACGGATGCTGTCCTGGGCCTCCCCATCTCAGGACCATGGTTCCTACTGCGGAGTCAGCAGATCAGCACCTCTAGCCTTTCCCAGGAAGGTTCATTCTGGGAGCCGGATCCCAGAAAAGATGAAGGAAGCCTGCAAAACCCTGTTCTCAACTGGCCATATCCCTAGGCCTGCTGGTCTTTCTAGGATCCCAGGTTTGCCGAGAGGTCTTTCTTTGAGGTTAGGCCCCCTGGAGCAGAGCTGACCCATGTCCAAATGATGTGGTTTGATAACAGGAGTCTGATGTAATGGATTCAGGAGCCAGGGTGTTGCTGCCTGAGCAGGCCTGCGGGGCAGCCATCGGGCCCACCTACAGGATTCCTGCATTCCAGCCACAAGTGGTCGGGGCAGAGAGGCGTCTCCACCGGGTCTGACATCCACACGCCAGTTGGGGGTGAGTGTCATTCTGTTCCTGCCTTGGGATTTGCCTCCATTCCCACACCTCAGTGGAGAGTGACTGGGAGGGAGTCAGTCCCTGTGATTCGAGCAGGTGTGCATGCCTCCCTAAATCCGGAAGACATCCCAGGGACCACAGACCTGTGTGCTGGTTTGCTGGGCCAACATCAGAGGGCAAGACAGGAAAGGAAGGACCCGGGGTCTTTTCTCTTGCAGCAAGAGGAGGGGTGGGGGCACGAGGTCTCCTGGGCCAGGTCTCTCCTGTCCAGTCCCAGCTCAGAGATAGGCTCCAGGAGTCTTCAGCCACTTCCCTGGGTTCTGTGAACTTAAGGAGCTCCCTCCTGCCTTGGGGTCTTTCTGTATGTGGTTTGCTCAGCCCGGAATGCCCTGCTTCCCTACTCCTGGCATTGACAGGCTGCCGCTTCTCCTTTCTCGAAACACCCTCTTCTCCTCCTCTCCTTGTGGTCACTTTCCCCCTTTTTTCCTCCTGCCTTGCTGGGTGCTTCTTCTCACCCCTCTGCCAGCAGCTTTTCCACTTGACATCCAACTTCTTTGGAGGTCCAGTGGTTAAGAATCCGCACTTCCAATACAGGAGAATGGGTTCGATCTCTGGTTAGGGAACTAGATCCCAAATGCCTCGCAGCCC